>JADRCH010000216.1:564125-655820 GCA_019843965.1 Rhynchomys soricoides
GAGAGAGAGAGAGAGAGAGAGAGAGAGAGAGAGAGAGAGAGAGAGAGCTCAGAAAATGTACGTGGTAAGGTGGCTGAACAATGAAAACATTTATAGTGGCAAGGATTGCTATGGGTTCATGGGAAAAACAAGGGACTTTCACAGCAAATTTTAAAGTACCAGAAATCTGAAATAAATTTTAAAAGCTTATACGTAGGCTATTAAAGAGACTAAGAGATGTATTAAGTTTAGGAACAGTTTCCAAATTTTCTTTGTTATGCTCCTAAAATAAGTAAAGCCCTTTCTGTGACAAAAGTATTGTCTACTCTTCAGTTCTCTACAAGTTCAGATGTGACAGCTATTTCCTTTGCTTGTGTCCTTCAAAATGTATGTATCATGCTGAGAACAGAGGAGATTTACAATAACAAGCCACTGTAAAGCACATAGCTATAGAATCCAATAAAGGATGAATACCTCTCTGACCCGTGGAAACCAAGTCTGAACACTAAGAGTTAGAACTTAATTCGAGGAAGCAGTAGGACTTCACTGTGATCTTTGGTTGGCATTTAGAAGCTCCGTTTGATGATGGCCAACAAATGAGAAAGGCAAACCCATTCCCTGAATCATTATCACTGCCTTATCAGACAAACAAAAGCGCCCTTGAATAGAAAAGACAAAATTTAGTCAAATTTCCCAAAATGGGTACGTAGTTTCCTCAAGGAATATGTATGTGTAAGAAGGTTGGTGTTATCATTATTGGTTGCAAGATCTCCATCTTCTTTCAGCCTTACTAAGTGGAATCTATGCATTGTCCTATCTCAGGTCTTATGCCTAACACTAGGACTATCAAATACTCAATGAGCAAAATTGTCTACTTATATATTCAGCTTCTTCTATCATGTGTTTTCTGGAAGGTGGCAAATGGCCATATAAAGTAGCTACTTCTTCCTCTAAAAAATACATTAGTCGTTTAAAACAACTCAGTTTCTGGAGGTTGGAATCTGAAAGGATTGTCGCAGGCCTAGAGGCATGGCATTGTTAGTCGTGGTTTCCAGAAGAGCTCTAGAGAATTGATTGCTTTACTTTCTCTAGCTTCTAGCTTTATTTCTTACATTCTTTGCCTTGTGGGCCATCCCTCTGTCATCAAACCCACCATCATGGTTTCTTAAAATACTTCCTTTTCTATTGTCACATTGCCTTTTCTTCTGTACTCAAATGTATTATTGCTCCTTTATCATAGGGATTGTGTTTAAGGAAGACAGAAAATCTCAGCATAACCTTATTTCAACAAAAATAATTATAATTTTTGAGATTATAATATAATTATATCATTTCATTTCATCTTTCCATTTTTTTCTTCCAACACTTCCATGTACTATCCTTGTTCTTTTTCAGATTAATGTTCTTCAGTTGCCTATAGCTCTTTATGTAAGATTAAGGCCTTACGAGTTTTCCCCCTTCCACACTAGCAGTTCTACTGATGCTATCTTTGCTCAGATCATGAGTAGGCAGTATTGTTTGTGATGCATTATGAATGTGGCTTCTGATGTTCCTAGGAAACACAATCTCACAGCAAACTCCCTGATCCTCTGGCTGTTATATATTTTTAGTCTGCACTCTTCCACAATGATCCCTGAGCTTTAGAAACAGAAGATGTACACTTGAAACAGGGCTCCACAGCTATGCAGTTTGATTGGTTGTGGTTTTCTACAATGGTCTCCATCTGTTGCAAAGAGAATTTTTCCTGATGAGAGGTTAAAAACATGATTTTTGGTGTATATGAAGACAAATATTTAGAATGTAGTTAGGGACTGTGCTTCGTAAAGCGGCGGTTGTATAGTCTCCTCTAAGATCTGTGACTTTACTTGCTCTAGGTAACTGGCTAGGGCTCCAAGACCAGGCATGATTTCCCTCTTGTTGAGTGCATCTTAAATGCAATTAGAGAGATGTTAATTGCCACCAATGTATTCACTCCACTACTGAACCCATGAGGTTAAAATAACCTTGACTTAATTGGTCCTATACAGGTTTTCTTACTCTAAAAGGTAACATTCATAGTCCCAAGCATAGGGGTTCTGGGATTTTTGACAGCTGCTGTCTGTCTACCTGAGTGACACAAACATTTCCAAATTTTCCTTTATCTCTTCATATTGCACTCCTGAGATGTCCTTGCTTTATGGTTCAGGCTTTTACACTTCAAACCCTGAAGGCAGCAGTTCTCAACCTGTGAGCCATGCATGACCCTTTGGAGGCCCAACGATCCTTTCACAGAGATTACTTAAAACCATCAGAAAGCATAGCTGTTCTCATTGCAATTCCTACCAGTAAAAATTATAGCTATGATGAAGCAATAAAAATAATTTTATGGCTGGGGGTCACCACAACCTAAGGAACTGTATTACAGAGTTGCAGCATTCTGAAGGTTGAGAACCACTGCTTCCTTTAGCCATTACTACTGCACAAGAACCTTCTTACTGTACAAGATATCTAGGGATATCTATGTACTATGTACATGTCTTGCATCTCCAGTGTGGGAAGAGGTTTTAGCTTTGCCATGTGTTAAAACAATCTCTGAAAACAGCTATGTTGATCATTTTCAGCGTGTACAAATGAATCAATCCATCGCGTGGGCAAACTCAGCTCCATATTTTTTCCTCACTTTCAGTCGGTTCCAAAGAATCTGCATATAGTCATGAGCACAAGATCTAGTACAACTTAGGGAGCTGGCAAGAAGGCATGGCTCTCTGTTCCTGAAGTTTTCTCATGCACACTATTCCTACTCAGCTCAATCTTAAAATCCCAATTGATATATCATTATGGATTACTAGTGGCTACCCTGCTGGAGCTAGCTCTGGCTGGGAAATGGGTGAAAATGAAACACAGTGTCAGACAAAGGCTAAAGACCAATGATCCCTGCCCTTAATATCTTACTATTTGTGCTTTAATAAGCACTGGTTTTCTTTCTCTTACTATTCTGTGATTTAATGAGCACTGGCTTCTTTCTCTGTAACTTGCTCTTCGTATTTTTGTTGATAAGTGTTGATTTCTTTTCTCTCTCACTCAAGGACTTCTCTCTGGTCTTTAAAGGAATTAAAGACTTTTACACTGGCAACTCACACAGATACACATACACAAACTAACACACACACACACACACACACACACACACATTCTAATTGGGCTCAACTACCTGTCTCATCAATTGCAGAAGTGTTCATACACATTTACACACATACCTATATTTACATATGCACATAGACATTCTATGGATGGAGCAAAAGCTCCCATGAGCAAGTTCTAATGGGCAAGCACCAATGCAGGGAAAAACAAAAAACCTGCTCATTCCGGATAAAAAAAGATGCTCTAACCTTTATTTCAGAGAAAAAGAAAAACTTCTACCTTTTATTGTTTCAGGTAAGAAAGAAGCCCCTACTTGTATTGCTCAGAGAAAGAATAGGCTTCTACCCTTTTATTGCTGCAAGTAGGGAAAAAAAAAAAAACAAATAATAAAAGAAAAAAATAAAAGACCTCTTCATTGTTGTTCTTAGTTCTTATACTTCCCAGGATAATATATCACATTGTCTTCAAGCATGTTCACTTTTCATAAATTCATAGCAAGTTTAAGACATTAATTCAAGTCATAAATTGATAAGGAGTAACAGCATAAATGTTTACATGTGTTTCCATTAAGACTAGTACCTGTCCGAACATTCATTATCCGTTACTAGCTCCATAACTACATTAAAAGTTTTAAAAACCTAACCCCAACGCTGTTGCCAAGAGTCACTTGCAGACAGAAACCTAATATGGCTGTTCCCTGGAGGTTCTGCCAGCACCTGACCAATGCAGATGTGGATGCCTGCAAGCAATTATCAGACTGAGCTCGGGACCCCAGTGGGAGAGCTGGCGGAAGGACTGGAAAGCGAAGGGGAATTGCAACCCCAGAAGAACTAAGTCTACTAGCCAGACCACCCAGTGCTCCCAGGGACTAGACCACCAACCTAGGAGTGTACAGGGAGGGATCCATGACTCCAAATACATATGTAGCAGAGGATGGCCTTGCCCGACAACAATGGGAGGGGAGGTCCCTGGTCTTGTGGAGGTTTGATGCCCCAGTGTAGGCGGATGCTAGGGTGGTGAGGCAGGAGTGGGTGAGTGAGTGTGGGGAGCACCCTCATAGGGGCAAAAAAGAAGAGGGAGAGAGCATATGGGATGTGGAGTTATGGAAGGGTAACCAAGAAAGGAAATATCATTGAGATGTAAATGAATGTAATGATTAATCTAAAAAAAATAATTCTTATAAGTTAACACAGTTTTGTCAAGTGGCAAATCATCTGCATTCTGTTTCATTAGCTTTGAAGGTTTGACTAGATACATTGTATCTCCTGGCACCTACAATAAATTGTCTATTCCCAGTTTATGACCTTTAGTTACCAGATAGTGGTCTCATAGCTAACCTAGAAGGAATGTTTTCCCTGATCATAAATTCGTTCCAAGCTTGCTTTCTTATCTTACTGCAATTAGCCCATGACAAATGAAGGTTTACAGAGTCCTATTTGCAAGATTTAGACTGCTGAAAATTACTTGTATAAATTTAAGAATTCTATAAAATCATTATAGGAATTATGAAATTGTCAATTTGTCTACACAGCATTGCTACATGAGAGTACATCCTTGTTGATCTGCAGAAAATCTGCCCAATAGGCTAGGCTAATGCCCAGGAATCATTAGACTATGCAATTGTGACAGGAAAGGTATATCAGTAGCAAGAAGCAATCGTGGGATAAAAATCTCTGCAGGCCCAATCTAGAGCTTCCCCATCATAGCCATGCAAAGCTGTGGCCATCTCCAGAAAATTTACTTGCCTGCCTTTTGCCTCTCCTAAATGGCTCCTGATACTACTCTCCTTTGAAATTGGTAGACCAGGGAGAAATCAATCACTAGTAGGAAAATTCAAGTTTATTGTGACTTATCATTCAGAGGAAAAAAATTAATTTCTACCAAGATCATTCAATGTGTTTATAATCCTCTATTAAAGTTATTGTAAGAACTTCTGGGATGGCCCAGCTGGTAATGTTCTTGACAAATCCTCAGCACTTGGTAAAAGCCGAGCACAGTGGGGCAAGTCTGTTATCTCTGAATGAAAAATTGAAGACAGGCAGTTCGATAGAGCTCACTGACCAGTGAGTCTAGCCAAACTGATTACTCCCAGGTCTAGAGAGGGACCCTGTCTCATAGAATAAGATGGAAAGGTACTGGAGAAGATACCTAACATCAACCTCTGGCCTCTACATACTTGTGCAGAGGCACACACCTGCACAGGCACCTGAAACATGTACGTATATGTGCACATACCCTTATGAACATATACATATACCACACACATACACAAGAAAGAGAGAAACAGACAGACAGATTATTACCCTGCTTCAGACTACTGCAAGCTTATGCTTTGTTCCCCATGAATGCAGCATCCTGCATGGTTTTGGAGTTGACATTACTGGGGTGATTGTATAATAAAAAAAGAATAGATACCAAGATACACATACAGAAAACCTGGGTTCAGATGAGCACACACACACTAATGGAGTATGTCTTAGTTAAGGTTTTACTGCTGTGAACAGACACCATGACCAAAATATTATAAAGAAAATATTGAATTGGGGCTGGCTACACATTCAAATGTTCAAGGTAGGAGCATGGCAGCATCCAGGCAGGAGGAGCTGAGAGTTGGACAACTTCATCTGAAGGCCCCTAGGAGAAGACTGCTTCCAGGCAGCTAGGATGAGGATTTGTAAACCCAAGATCACAGTGGTACACCTACTCCAACAAGGCCACACCTACTGAAACAAGACCAGACCTCCAAACAGTGCCACTCCCTGGGATAGGCTTACCCAAATCACCACAGAGTGAAACCAATTATGAAACAACCAAGAACCTCATCACCTTTATTACAATGTACAACACAAGGAAAAGGGCTAAGTAGACTTAACAGGAGCTCTCTATAAAGAGCAGTCTCAGAGGGCAGTCATTGGAAAAAGGAAGGCCTAGCGTAATCATTACTCTACTTAGTGCTAACATTTGCCCTAGATCCAGAGAGAAACTTTGTTATCTCTTTGATCCTCATGCATGGAGTGGGGATTTTGCCACTTCTATCTACCTGAGGCACTGGGACCTTGACATGGTTATTCCCATGTCACCAACATACAACATTCAGTCTGGGCTCCCTCAGCCTCCCTCATGCTAGGAGACTCTCATGGGCCTCCTTTGTTTCTGGCACAAGCAGAATACAAAATTCTGGACTGGTTAGAAGATTTTCTACTCTAAATTTCGATCAATAATAACCAATATCCATGGTGACTGCTATTTAGGCTATAACAACATTTCTTTGTGCAGAATGTCTTGCCTACAAAACCAAGACACTCCCAAGAGGTAAGTATGTGCATGTCTGTGCTAAATGTGTTAGTTTCTTCATTTTAGATACTATCTTGGTATGAGTCTGCACATTGAAACCCAAATCTTCACAGAAAAGGTCGGTCCCTTCTTTGTTGGTGTTCTGGTCTCCAGTGTACTAGTCAGTATCCTCACTGATAGCAACTTAGTGGCTCCAACGATATTTCTCAGCCTCAGGTTTGCAACCAGGATCTTGAGTTTATTAAGCAGCATTGTCTTGGATAAAGTCTTTCAGTCTCGCTGTTCTCTAACTCATTCAAAGCTTATCTTGTTGCTCAGCTGCACCCATAACAATGTTCCAGAAGGTACTGAGCCCTTTATGTGGCCAAACAAAGCATCTAATGTCCATACTTAGTATTTACTGTTTTTTACTGGCTTCAGTGTTATGCTGATCTTAAACAAGCACCAATACAATGTATGCAAAAAGAAAATTATTTTGTACAGCTTGTGGAATATTTTGCTCCCTAGATTTCAATCACTGTATCTATGAAGACATTCCTTTCCAGTGGTATATTCTTCTCAATACCTCTAGTAGGGTCTTCAACAACAGCAAAGCAGGTGATAGAGATTTTCATTGTGCCATGTTCTATTTGTGTATTGAAATTTTTTCCCTAGAATAATTGTGTCAGTTCCAGAGTTTCATCGTTCTGTCTTCTTGAGTTGTGGCTATATGGTATGTCAGTCCAGTTCTTCTAAGAAGATGGCAGGGTTAGATACATAAGTGACTTGTTGAAGAAAATGATCAAGGAATATAACATTGGAGCGAAGGAATGTTACAGAGGCAGTAGACAATAATAAAGAGCTATTTCCCACAAACGGGTGAGGGAAGGAAGAGAGAATTCATATGGTCCTTTTCATTGTTGTCCTTCTGAAATCACTGTTTTTAAGACATAGCCTTGCTATGTACAACAACTAACCTGAACTTGTGGTCTTTCTGACTCAGTGTCTCCAGTGCTGGTTTATACATTTACACTAGTTGAGAGAAGTTCAATACAGTACCATCGTCATACTCAGTTGCAGAGACCAACTCATGAAAAGTACAGCCACTTCATAAGCTTGTAAATGGGGATGGTACGTACAATGCCATCTATTCATTAAATCATAAGATTAGAGAAGCCAATATTGATGGTTACCACATTCAGCAACTTACCAAAAACCTTTAGTGAAAGCCATGCAGCTACAGAATTGTGTTGTGTATGTCTTTTTTTTTTTCAAGATGTAGGTTTTTCATGAGGAATTCTGTTCATAGGTCCCTTAATGTAATATTCTGGTCCTGCAGCTGCATAGTCAAAGTACATCTCCCTGCTTACTATTAAGCAATATTCTTTTTGAAAAACAGATGTGTCAAAAAGGAATGAAAACCGCCTTCTCTATTCAGAGTAACATTTATAAGAGATACGTAATCAGCGTTATCTTCAGAATCCACCCCTCTTTTGGAAAGTTTTCACTTCTGATGCAGTTGCAAAAAGAAGTAAAAAAGCTTTTTTCTCATTGAACAGAATTTTTCTGTGCCTTGATCACATCTGTATCCCCAGTCTCTATTTTGCTGGAATAGTTCATCTATGCAAGTGTGATCATGCATAGCATATAAGGCCATCAAATAAACTATGATCATGAAATATGTTGTCACAAAGCAGCAATGAATTCTCTCTCTCTCCTCAACATTTTGCCTGTACTTTGCAAAATTGGAATGAATAGCATGAAGAGTCTAGAATCTGGGCTCTACTCACTTCTATAGCACTCTGTCCTCAGAATCTCTACCTCCCCCAGGTATTCATTCCTCTTCCCTTTTATCTGAGCACTGCTCTACTTAGTGAAGATTGGATATGGATTTTCATGTGTTAATTTAAAATGTCTTTTTGCACTGTTGTTTGAAATTTTATCATCTGATTATAATATGGAGGATGCCATCTATTTCCTTCTTTGAATATTCTTGCCAATCACCCAATCACATGCACACACCCATAAGTGGAACCAATCCTATGAATAACAAGTGCATATTACCAGTTCTTACGTGGTTTTCTTGTTATCCCCCAAATGTCTGCTCTCCATAGACTGAATCAGGAAACTGTATCCTGCAAAAGCAAACTACAGCATCCTTCATTACTCCACCCCCTTACCTGGCCATGTTCCATTAACTCCTTCCTGGCCATGTTCCATTAACTCCATGTGTCTCTCCTTTAATTTCGTCTCTACTGTGAGTCCAACTGTCTGGTCTACACATCTTGGCTTCAAGTCTTCAATACAGACTCCAGAATCTGTCCACTCTGCTCCTCATCTTTGCTCATCCTCAGTAATCATCTTCAACTTACATATCCTGGGTCAAGGTGACATTTAAACAAATCTGTGGATGGAGTTTGTACATTAAGTGAGTATGGTGCTTGATTTTTGTTTTTTTTTTTTTTTTACTTTTTCTTTTGTTGTTGTTATTTTGCTTTTATGGGAAGGATTATGTTCTGGTATTTTGTACTATTGTAACAATAGACTAAGAACTGGATAATTTACAAGGAAAAGAAACTTATTTTCATGCTGCCGGAGGCTACAAATATCAAGGCAATTGGAGCTTTGTTATCTAGTGAAGGTTCTGTCTGTACTTTTAGAACAACTCAGCATCTTCTCAAAGTAAGAAACACTGCACTCTAACATGGCAGTAGATGGAAGGACAATGGGAAGAATACTCAGTCAAGACCAATTACACAGAGTAACACTGAGTCTTGCCACCTCCAATTGAAGTTCACTTTTAGAAGATTCCTCTTCTACACTAAAACTAGCAATTCTTTTACAAGCATGTTTATCACAGGAATCATGAGGCACTCATCTATGAGTGTAGCAGAAAGTCATTAAGAGTCACTTTGTTGAATGATTGTTATCATTCAACAAATGAATGAATGAATGAAATGAATGATGTTGAATGATGATATCATTCCTTAGTAGAATGATAATATTTGGCATTCTTCTAGGTCCCTGGCCTAACAAATTTCAGGTTCTTGGCCACCTAAGCAGTGTTGGAGATTGTCTCAATCTCATGGAGTGGGCCCTGAATACAACAGATAATTGCTGGTTACTTTGTGCCACTATAGTACCAGTACATCCTATGAGTAGGTAATTCGATCCTAGATGGAAAGGTTTGTAGCTGGGTTAGTGTTTCCCTGTCTCCTTTACTAGCTAGCATGAAGAGTACCTTCCTGTACTATCAACACTGGTCTGCAGGGATGAGAGTTTAGGTGGACAGTAGCTTGACTTGTCCATGTTCAGTGGGTTCTATAAGTGTTGTCTTCAGCAATGGGGACTCACTTTCCCTTTGTGGAGGACAGCCAATAGCCTTGGCAATAATCTTGACTGGTTCAGGTTTCCATAAGGACCCTTTGGCCAACAATTCGATTATAGTAACTTCATCTCGGTAAGAGAAACGTTATTTGGTGATGCTAGATGCTCAACTGGGACTCTATCTCTTCTCTTATCTGGTGGCTTCATTTAAATGACATCCATATATGTATATATTTTAGGAAGCCTCTATTTTATTAGGTTTCTACTCAACTCCTGAAATATCCCTTAGTTTTACTGTCCTTCCTCATATTCCCTCTCTCATCTTCCTGTCCCCATTTGATTCTCTCATTCTCTCACCCTTCCTGTCTCCATCCATCCATAACTAGCTATTCTATTTTCCCTTCCTATGGAGATCAATTACTCATCCCTTGTACCTTACTCTGCACCTAAACTTTGTGGTTATATGGCTTATAACTGGCTTATGGCAGACTTAAAAGCTAACATCTATGTAAGAGTGAATATATATTTTATTTGTCCTTTTGGGTTTGGGGTGATTTTTTTCATTCAAGATGATTTTTTCCTATATCTATCAGTTTACCTTTGAATTGCATGTTTTCATATGTTTTAACAGCTGAGTAAAATTCAATTGTGGAAATGTACCGCATTTTCTTAATTTATTTTTCTATTAACAGATATCTAGGTTGTTTCTAATTTCTAGCTATTATGAATAGATCAACAATGAACATGGGTGAACAAATGTGTGTGTGGTAAAATATAATATTCTTTGGGTGTATGCCCAGGAAAGAAATGCCTGTGCCTTGAAATAGATCAGTTCCATCTGTTTGAGGAACTGATTTTCATAATAGCTGTAAATGACTTCACTCTAACCAGCAATGGATGAGCATTGCCCTTACTCCACATTCATGTTAGTATGAGCTGTCACCAATTTAATGATCTTAGCCATGCTGACTTGTGTAATATAAAATTTCAAAATAGTTTTGATTTGCATTTCCCTGAAAACTAATGATCCGGAAAATATCTTTGTTTCTTAGCCATTGATTTTTCTCTTTTGAAAATTCTCTATTTAGATCTATACCCCATTTTTAATTGAATTATTTGTTTTCTTGATGTCAAGCCTTTTGGATTATTTATATATGTTTGTGTAGTTGACAAAAATCTTTCCCAATTATGTAGGCTACTGCTTTGTCCAAATGATGGTGTCTTTTGCTATGTAGAATCTTTTCATTTACATGAGGTCCCATTTACTGATATTCTTCATCCTTATACTGGGTTCTGTTCTCTTTTGCGCTTCTTAATTTCATTTTAACTTAGAATTCTGTGGCTAGGTTTCTACATTTTTTAGGATCTTCCACATAGCTTCACTGTTTGTTTCTATTCACTGTCATTAGAAAGCCAAATGGCTCTGACTTCAATCATCTGACAACTGAGATGTTTTCTCCTGTAAGGTACAGTTCCATGAACTCAGCACATTCACTTATAATATATAAACTTCTTTTATTGTTGGTCTACTGTTCAGGTTATTGTGGGTTTATGCAAGGTACACTGTTGTTATTGTTGTTGCTATTAATGATTTAGACTGGTTTCCTAGTAAGAATTACTAAGATAGGAATATTGATATCCTTTAAAATTGTGCATCAGTCTATATTTATTTTCTTCTTCTTTTCATTCTCTTTGTTGAATTCATGTATTGATCTAGAATAAGACACATTGATTCTCAGAGTTTTTTTTTACTTAAAAGCTTATTCTTGGATTATACTTCTGATGGTATGTATGTAAGCTTTCTAATCACTTAACCTTTATGAGTGCCATAACTCTAGCTTTCTTCATTGTAATAGGACAGTAGAGTATACATCCTGGAGAAAATTTTCTTTTAACATATGACAGCTAATTTTATTAGCTCCTATGTGCTTAAACTATCTTGTAGTTTATATTTCCTTTTTTATCTTTCTCCCTGCTTCTCATATGTATGTGTGAGGCAGTATGTATCTATGTAATCCAAACTGGCCTGAAATGCATAACCCTCCAGTTTCATCATCATGGGTGCTTGAACTACAGACATGCTACCATGACCAGTTTCAATTTAATTTTAGACATTCCTTTATGAGATAAAAAATTCTAAAATTCCAATTTTGCACATTTTTATATATTTTTCAACACCTGGAAGATAGACTATTAGTTAGGCTGCTCTGTTTCACTTAAACTTTGCTCACTAAACTTAACTTATCTGTACTCTCTTCGGTTTGGTCAATTTTTAAATATAAATTTTAAATTATATTTGCATTTTAGAAAATGTATTAACATGTACTTTTATAATTACATCTATAATTATATATTATACTCACTCAGTTTTCTAATTTGTAGATTTTTGGTACCAATAAAAAAATTTGGCTTCAAATATCTTATGTCATGACTCTATTCCTTTTAGAAGAACACCTGTGGGCCCATGGAATGGCTCAGTGGATAAGGTTGCTTGCCTTACAAGCCTGGCAACTGGAATTCTATCATCTGAACCACATAAATGTGTAAAGATAGAACCAATTCCATGAAGTTGTATAGACTTGAACTCACACCAGGGCAAGCACACACCTCCCACATCATACATATACACACAATAATAATAAAATTAAACTGTAAAAATTAAAACAGCAGTTGTATACATGCTAAGTGAGTAATGCTGTCCCACATGTAGCCAATGAATATCTTTTAAAGTACTTTCCTAGTTATGTCTACAATTTAGCCTGGGTAACTCCTAGCTCTATTTCTTTAAGTGCTCTGATTTTGCTGACCATTGCTTTTTAACTTTAGTATCTTGCATTCACTCTGTGTGCCCATTGAATATTTATTTGAAAAAGGAATCCTGATGCTTTGGGCAAAACTCAAAAGGAAGTAAACCATCTCTCTTATTTTTTGTTATTATTATTTGATAGCATTTAGTGTATAAAACATGACAGGGTAGTGCCAATGCTTTACTTTTGGCTGCCCTACAGAACGTGACAGAGTCATAAAATATGAATAGAATCAGCTGGGATCATCTGGAAGCGTCATCTGCAATGGCTAGCCTTCATAATGCTAGAAGGTTTTGTGCACATTTCTATAAGAAAAATGTAATCTCAAATACCAGTGAACCCTCCAAGCTAAAATAATGAATGTTCTGACAAGATATGCCCCCTGTTATACAATAGCTGCATTCATATTATGGGAGTAAGCAACCACCTTCCAGTTGTCTCTAAAGCCCTATTTCAAAAAGTAAAACCTGTACCTGCCACTGTAAGGCAGCCAAGAACCTGTGACTATCTGAATCATAGGCCCAAGATAAGAACGTGTTTCCATTATTCTGCCAGATGGACATAGAATTAAAATAATTACTGATGATTTGCGTCTGTACTCATAGATCAGTTCTCTCTGTCCTCAACAGGGAAGCCTCTTCTTTTAGCAAATGGAAATTAGCATAGAGACTCCCATCTTGTCAGGATACAGTGAACAAGTAACTGTGGGATCCCAAGCCCTAAATGGGAAATCCCATTACAAGTACAACAGCACTACTTAGGGTCCATAAGTGTTCACAGAAGAGGGACAACAATATTTTAAAAACCAGAGATGGGTAAAGAAAATGAGGTACATTATACAATGTACAAACAATGACCTCATGAAATTTGCAGGCAAATGGATGGAACTAGAAAAATCATCCTAAGGGAGGTAATTCAGACCCAGAAAGAGAAACTTGGTATGTACTCACTTATAAGTGGGCATTAGCTGTACTGTCCACAAACCTAGAGAGGCTAAGTAACAAGGAGGGCTTAAAGGGGGAATACAAGGATCTTAGCAGAAAAGGAAAATATAATAGATTTTCTGGGTAGACTGAAGGTTCTTGGGGGTGAGAACAGGAGGGATCAGGTCTGGGGGGGGAGGAGAAAATACTGGGAGAAACAAATGGAATTGGGGTCATTTCCAGAGTGAGATGGAAACCTAGTGCAATGGGAACTCTAGGGACTCTATGGGAGTGACCCTAGCAAAAACTCCTGGTAATGACATTCATGGAGCCTAAACCAGCAGTCTTCTGTAACCAAGCAAAGCCTCACATACATAGAGGGATTGGGACACCAACCCAGGCACAAAATCTTGGCCTTACAGTTTGTCCTGCCTGCAGAGTGTCTTGAGGCTGGAGCCTAGCAAAATCATCATCAAACAGACCAGAGAGACTCCATCCAGCAACTGATGGGAGCACATGGAGAGTCCCACAGCCAAATATTAGGTGGAGCTGGGGTGTCCTAAGAAGGAGTGGAAGGAAAGATCAGAGTCATCAGAGGGATCAGGAACAGGATGAGAATGTGGCCCTCAGATTTAACTGTCCTGGACTTACTGAGGATAGTAGAGATCACAGAACCTGTAGGGGTTTGACCTAAGTCGTCTGCATATATGTTATGGCTAAGTAGCTTAGTGTTCTTATGGGAATTCTAACAGAGAGAGGGAGGATGTCCCTGACTCTTCTGCGTATTTATGGGACCCTTTTCCTCCTACTGGTTTGTCTCATCCACCCTCCATATAATAGTATGTGCATGGTCTCTGTAGCTTGTTGGGGCTTCAGATGATGTTCGTAGGAGGCATGCTCTTTTCTGAGGCAGGGTGCACAGAGGAGCATGAATCTGGTGGAGAGGGGAAGCTGAGGGGAAGAGAAAATAGGGAGAGGGATAGAAGGGGAAACTGCATCTGAAAATAAAGAAAAAATGGTGGATGACTTCAAGGAAATAGTGTGTTCCAGACTCAGCAAGGAATTTGCACCTAGGAACTCATAGCAATTGCAAGAACATGCACAAATTCTGCATAAGCTCAAGCCAGACTATGTTCCAGCATGGAGGTTGGTGGCATCAGTAAATCCCACCACTAGATGAGAAGCTATTGGTATTTCATAGCTTCTGGGAAGAGAGTCAAGTAGGTTGACCATAGTCCATGGGCAAGAGTCACACCCAAGAATAGCTGAGTAACAGAAACCAGACTTTACAAATGAGTTAGAGGGGGAGGAGGAAGAGGCAGCAGTATACCAAATTTGTGTGAGTAGGGTACTGAGAGTTGGGTGGGTCAGAAAGTAGGGGTGGATCTGGGAGGAGTTGGACAAAGAGAATAAATATGATCAAAAATCATTGTATAAAATTGTCAAAGGATTAATGAAACAAAGGCATCTGGATGAGAAATCTGGTGCAGCTTTAGAGCTCATCTTATTCAAGTATGTTCACGTAAAGCCGCCTGTTGTGTCAAAGCTAAAACAGGAATCTCATACTCTTTACTCATTTGTAATAGCTTATGAGTTCCTCACTACGAATATTCGTGAATAAGAAGGAAAATGACAATTATAAAAGAGTACAATGAAGAAAAACCATATTAGACACGACAATTTTAATTCTGACACCAACAGCTTCTATCTCCAGAAAACGAAAATTTGAGTCTGAAGCTTTGGGTTCAAGCAAGTTCGTAACGAACAAAAAGCTCCGGAGGTACCTCAGAAGAAACATGTCTGCAGTGTTGGCAACACAGTTAGCTTCCCAAGCATAATCTATTGAAGGACAAGAAGCTGTTGGGACATGAACAATCCTGTTTTTCTTTAGCTGAATGTGTATGTTTTTAAATTAGAAAAGTTTGAAACTCTTCAAATTTTAAAAGTTGTCTTCATTAGCAAACATTTATCACAATTGTTGAAATGTTTTCCCTTTACTTGTAGGGAATTCATATCCTGGCAGTAATTTCATTTGTCAGTTTGGCATTGAGTTAAAAAAGAAAAGCTGATTCCTTAACATCTAAAATGTGTGCTCAAGCACCTAATCTGTGGCAATGTTAAGAAAAGAAACTTCAGTGTGAATTACGGCATTCAAAGTAAAGAGGGAAAGAAAAATATTGATAGCATGAGTTGAAAATATGTTCAAGCCAAATATCTCTGAGCTTACCTTATCTCTCTGTAAGTGGCATATCAGTCCATACAGTAGGTAGGGAAAGGGATTAGCTTTTAATGGAGTAATAATCCCATGTTATAGATACACAGTTTATGATAAACAGTAACTATGAAAAAGTTGCTTACCTAAGTAAAAGCCATCCAAAAAACCAAGCTTAAATGGTTATTAATGACATAAAAAATTAAATAAATAAAGATGTCTTTGTGGCTCTCTGAATGGCACCAGGGCAGTCAGCAAGAGCAAGTGCCTGATGAAAGGCAGCAAAAAGGGGACAAAGAAGAAAATGATTGAGCCGTTTTCTATGAAAGACTGGTACGATGTGAAATCTCCATCTAGGCTCAATATTAGAAACGTTGGAAAAAAAAAAAAAAAAAACACTTGTCACAAGTAATCAAGGAACCAAAATTGCATCTGATGTCTTCAGGAGTCATGTTTTTGAAATGAGCCTTGCCAATCTACATAATGACAAAACTGCACTTAGAAAACTCAAGCCAATTACTGAGGACTTTCAGGGCAAAAAAATGTCTGACTAACTTCCATGACATAGATTTTACCTAGGAAAAAATATCTTCTGTGGTCAAAAAATTGATGCTCATTTTGATGTCATGTCGACTGACGGGTATTTGCTCTGACTTTTCTGTGTTGGTTTCACTAGAAAATGCAGCAATCAGATATACAAGACATCTTTTGCGCAGCACTAGCAGGTCTGCCAGATCCTAAAAAAGATGATAGAAATCATGACCCAAGAAGTGCAGACAAATGACTTGAAGAAAGTGGTTAGTAAACTGATTCCAGACAGCATTGGGAAAGACATAGAAAAGGCTTGCCAGTCCATTTTTCCTCTCCATGATGTCTTAGTTAAAAAAGCAAAGTTGCTGAAGAAACACAAGTCTGAATTGGGAAACTGACAGAGCTCCATGGTGAAGGTTCTGGTAAAACAACGTGATGAGACAGGTGCTGAAGTTGAACGAGCTGAAGGATATGAACCCCCAGCCCAAGAATCTGTTTAAAATCCAGATTTTTTTAATAATGACAAATAAAAGTCCTATTTGTGAGTAAGTAAAATAAAAATGGAAGATCATTGCTTAAATCAACTTTGCTTAGAAAGTTTGAACAATTAAAGCCAGGGCTTGCATATAAGTGTGGGCAAATTAAACAATGGGTTTCAGGACAACATAGGAACAAGAATCTGCAAGCACATGCATGAACTGGAGATGTAGTTGACAAGTGTAAGAACATCTATGTGAAGTTTAGAAGTTTCCATTTTGTAGAATCAGAGTGAAATCCCAAAGATGAAGAAGCATCTGATCCTAAAAAAGAAATAACGTTCTCATTTCCTTGAGTAGAAAATTGAACGTTTTCTCTAATTACATCAAATGATATTTATATGTGGGCAAATCTCTAATCAGTTATTGTTTCATTTTAAGTAAATTTTTTAGATTATAAGCTAAGTACAGAACACACAACAGTAGTTGTATCCCAGATAGTTGATAATTTATTTCTTTCACATACAAAAGTAACTTAATGTATATTATTAGGTAAAATTGTTTTTCTTAATTTTCATTAAAATAAAAAATTGTGACAGATGTATATTTCTACCCACATTGCTGTAAGCTTGGCTTTAAAGCCATAATCATAGAAAAAATCTTAGAATCATTTTATCTCAAAAAATAATTACTCTAAACTTAGCAGAAATAATAAATTCATTTAGGTTTAAAGACATTCTGAACATAAACATAAACTCAAACATGTACATCACTTTGCTTCTAAATCAACTTGAATAGAGACTTACTAACTTTCATTGATGGAGAAATTTGCAAAGAAGCATTTTTTCTAATTTTTTTAAGAATATTTATTTATATTGAGTACACTCACCTTCTTCAGACACACCAGTAGAGGGTATCAGATTCCATTACAGATGGTTATGAGCCACCATTTCATTGCTGGGAATTGAACTCAGGACCTCGAGAGAACAGCCAGTGCTCTTAACTGCTGAGCCATCTCTCCAGCCCTGATCTAATTGTTTTAAAAAGAAAAAAAAATGTTTCCCAGGGCATTCCTATCTGTACTACTATATCCATTGTTCTGTTGAGAGTTCCCTAAGAACCAACCAGTAGAAGATTAGGTTCCAAATAGACAAAGCATGGCCTCAGTGTGGGTCTGAAGGCCTGAGACCCAGGAAATCTCACAGCATAAATTCCCCCTTCCTCAGTTTCACACAGAGAAGATGGGATTGAAAACAAGGTCAATCACTATGGAAAGCAATATGGAGTTCCCTCCAGACACCAAGAGCAGTCCTACCCAGGGAGACACTCTACTTCAAGATATTTCCTGAAGGGCAAGAGGTCAACATGTCACAGGGGTACTGGTACAGCAACATTTGTTTCAGCATTAATCACAGAAACAAAATGACAGAATGAACACATACCTGATGACAGAGGAGTAAAGAAAATGTGTTTTATATACACAGTGAAATCTTATTATGCTAACAAGAGCAGTAAAATGACATCATTTATAAGAAAAGTAGATATAACTGGAAAGTGCCTTGTTAGGTAAAACAAGACCCAGAGGGAAAAACATCATGTTTTCCTCTCGGTTCTGGATACTACACTAGATACATAAAACCGATATATGTATATATGACAGGAAAGTAGAAGCAAGATTATCTAGAAGAAGAGAGGTGATTGACGAAACAGTAGTTGGGAGACTAAGGGGATCTGCGAAATAGGAAGAGCATGTGGTCATTATATCATATGTTTGCATAAAAGTGCCCTAATGAATCCCTGTACTATATGCAATGAATATACACCTTTTTTTAAAAGAGATAGAGAGAGGGAGATGCCCTCAATTCAGTACTTCAATGATTAGAGAAGACACTCATAGTAAGAAAAGGCATCTATATTTCTCAATCTTTCAGTTCAAATATTGCTCTCATCCAGAGTACCCACGCAGACACATCTAGAAAAGTATCTGTCTACCTGCTGTGGCACACTGTGGGGCAATAGATTTAAGCCACAAAAATAATTATCAAATTTATCTGATCAAAAATTTTATAATACGATTCAGATTTTTACAGGTAAACTTTATTATGTAAAGCTATCCCATTAATACTATTTAACTGATTTGAGGAAAATATTTAACATACCAATGTTGAGGAAATTCAATGAAGAAAATTGAAAATGCATTACTAGAATTATTAACATGCACAAAGCCAATCTATGGTAAACCTGAGAAAGTCTAAAACTGTACTGAACAATCTGGAAAGTGTGATTCACTGCTGTAAATTTCTCAATTTTTCTAAATTCATTAATGCATGATGTAATTCCCATACACTTATGATCTGAATAGGTATGAATATAATTGCCATTATACATGTGCATGTACATGCATGCACACATACACAAAACTGATGTACATATTATTTTAGCTAAGCTGGAACTATTGTTCTCAAGTTCATTTTTGAATGTGGTTTGAAGTTAGAGTTTCTCAAGTGTAATATTGGGAATGTCAAACTGGAGTAACAAACATTTCATGGGTCCTTCAGAACTCTAGAACCAGGATGTCATATCAACACTATTGATGGGTAATGTTTCAGTATGGGTATGGATGGTCTCCCCTCCACTATCCCAACCTCTATTGTATGATGTCCTCTGAAGTTTCTGACAGGTGAGGTATTATGGCAAAGGGGACATGCCAAGCCTGAAGCTTAGTCTTGACAGAAAGATGGAGACAGCATCTGATGCAGACTAAGGCTTGTCCATGTGGGTGTCATTTGTCTTGGGTGTTCTTTTGTGCTCTTTAATTTCAGTGCATGAGAGCTTCTGCTGTGTCTGCTTCTCCTGTGACTTAGCTGGGACAAGGATTAACATTAGACATAGAAAAAATCCTCCTAAAACCCACATAGCAATTTTACAGCTGCACACTGTCTGATTATTATTGTAATGAAGTCCTCACTTCCTGATGTTCATAATCTCAGACTGCAACTTGATACTAAGATGCCAGACATCACCATAACAACAACTAAAGTCTGTCTTCATATGATGCACTACAAAGAAAATTCATCGTATAATTCTGGCCAAAAGAAAAAAAAAATCTACCTTTGTAAAAGCCAAAGAAGCCCTCAGACAAACATATATTAAAATATTCATGAATTACTTGGCCCATGTTTCCAAAATGTCAAGGTCGTACAGCACAAGAATCTTAAGAAGTTTTTCAAGTTAGAGGAGAATTAAAAACACTACAGCAGAAAGCAATTCGGGTTCCTTGATTAGATCCTAAGGAAAGAACAAAAATAGACATAAATGACATTAATGGAACTCTTGGCAAGACTAAACATGGCATGAGGATCAGACGAGAGCATGCTGTGTTACATTTCCTCATCCACAGCATTGCACCAAGAGTCATAAACAATTTCTTTGTCCTTAGATAGTACCAAAAAAAATTGTAGACAAAGTACATACTTATACTGAATTTCTGTGCATTCAAATGACACAGAACGCAGGTGTATGCACATAGGACAGTATGTATGCAGAAAATTTTAAAAATATGAGAGAAAAGGACAAGGAAAGAGACTGCAAAGGAAAATGCAAATTGAAAGAAAGTTGGCAAATGATGTAAGCCAACATTGAACGGATATATTTTCATTTGTTTTCTCCATATAATTTTCTGTAACTTTGAAATTGTATGAAATAATGTTCCCACCAAAAATTATTTAAGTGACAACCTGATATTTCCAAGATTTTTGGCTAAGTACATTATAAACTTGTGAGAAAGAATCATGTAGACATATATGCAGATGTTGTAGGAAACTTAACATTTTTCTGAACAGTTAAACTATGGTAATCACAATTGTACACATTCTTGAAAGTTATTTCATGGGGGACTTTCATAGTTACTCTAAAACCAAGCATTCAGGTTTAAAACTCAGTGCCTTAATTATATAGATTTTGAACCTAATGCCTTAAATTGATAAGAGAATCATCCCTATGTTACAAAAGTAAATCATGAAATCAAAACATCATGTTGCAAGAATGTTAAATTCTAATTCAAAACATACAAGAATTATAGTTTTCATATTCAAAATAATCCTTCTATAATTATTTAAAATATATCAGTATATATTATGTGTTCAACAATCTGAATTACTTTGAAATATAACGTAAAGTGTTGAAATTGCTGATTAAATATTGTTTCATTTAGGGACAAGAGTTTTTGATAATTATAGAATATAAGTGTAACAGTATACTTTAAGAAAACCCCACCATATTCACTGCCAGCATTTTATTCAAGTACTGGGATTATTTGTAATACCAACAATGATGGGAAATGACTCCTATGCTATGTATTTATGTTATTCTTATCATACCAGCCTCATAATATATTTAATATTTATTGAACTATTATGGCTAGTATCTCAAATGAGTAATATCCCTCAAAAGCTCATGTGTTTAAATGGCTAGTGGGGTTGTTTAGAAGTTGTAGAACCTTTAGAAGGTCGAGGCTACCTGGAGGGAGGTGCAGGCCTTCCTGCCTTATGGCCTGGATCCACTTCCCATCCGCTCTGCTTCCTGAGTGTGGATGCAATGTGACCAGCCATTACTCTGGTCCCATGACTGCCCTGTCCATAACTATGTTTCCATGAATGGTGGAATGATCTCTTTGAACTAAATAAATAAACCAAAATATACCTTAACTTGTGTCTTGCCAGATAATTGGTTATAGCAACAATAAAAGCAACTAATATAATGACTTTTGGTAGAATTCTAAAATAGTTGATATATATAATTAAATTAGAGCCAGTAAAAATGGTTCACTGGGTAATGATGCTTGTCAGCAAGCCAAAGGACAGAGAGGAGGAAACTGCCATGGGCCAGAATTGTGTGGCCAGGAGAAACATGAATTAACAAGGGGCTTTAGAGCTGGGGAATAATTTAAAATCTCCTAGATCTGCCCAATCTAGGCATTTGGTTTAAAAATAAAATATTTGACTTGCGTACCTTTTATATGGGCTTATTAGAATATTAATTCCAGCAACAGGAAGTGACACTATTAGGAGATGTGGCGTTGTTAAAGTAAGTGTAGTCACCTAATCCTTGAGAGACTTGAGGCCCCAAGGAGTGGGGAGGCCTGGCAGGGTGTAGAGGCATGTGGGAGGGTGGGGTAGTCCTCTTGGAGACAGAGGAGGAGGAATGGGATGAGGAACTGTAGGAGGGTAGGACGGGAGGGGAATAACAACTGGACTGTAAAAAATGATTAAAGATAATACTAAAAAAGCAAAAGTAGGTGTGGTCTTATTGAAGGAAGTATGTCACTGTGTAGATAGGCTTTGAGGTCCTATGCTCAGGCTCCATCCGGTGCAGAAGAGACATTCCTCCTATTTGACCATGAGACTATCTCTCCTGGTTGCCTTTGGATCAAGATTAGAACTGTCAGCTCCTTCTCTAGCACTATGTCTGTCTGCATGCTGCCATGTTTCCTGCCAGAGAACTAAACTTCTGAAACTGTAAGCCAACCCCAATGAAATGTTTGCCTTTATAAGAGTTGCCTTGGTCATGGTGTCACTTCAGAGCAATGGAAACCCTAAGACCCTAAGCAATGGAAACCCTCCTTGTTGTAGATTGTATGCATAAGCCTCAACACAATCAGAAGTTAAAAGCTAGTGTGACTGGCTTTGTTCTTGTGGACTATACTGAGTTAACTGTAATATCACCTTTCCATTTCTATCTTTATCCAGAGGAATGACAAAGGTGGGTTAAATATTTCTAATTATCTACTGTGTTTTGTCACCATTGGAAGAACCATATGCTATAGATTTTACACATACGAAAAGTCACAGCCTGTTCTACTCACACACGCTTCAAACAGATAAAATGGTGTATAGGAAAGCACTTTTTTATGGCTCACAGGAAATTGAAGTTCAACTTTACACAGTAATTTTGATATGTGTGTGTGTGTGTGTGTGTGTGTGTGTATACACACACTTTTATTTGACGCAATTAGGCTGGGAAAAGAAAAACCTGGATGGGGCTGGAGAGATAGCTCAACAGTTAAGAACAGCAACTATTCTTCTAAAGGTCCTGAGTTCAATTCCCAGCAACCACTTGGTGGCTCACAACCATCTGTAATGTGATCTGATGGTCTCTTCTAGTGTGTCTGAGGACAGTGACAGTGTCCTAAGACATATACAAAAAATATACAAATAATATATAAAAAATATACCAAAAAGAAAAGAAAGAAAAAAAGAAAAGCCTGGACATGCCATAGGCATTTTTAATTCAATTAACAAAACCTTTCTTGGAAATATATACATAACACAGACTGTCTAAATCAAGCTAATTAGCAAATATCTGCAGTACTCTACATTCTTGGGTATTTGTTTTGATAACAGTTAACATCTACTATTGACTGTCAATATAACCCTAATTGTTAACTATGAAACCTAAGTTAGATTCCAAGGACCTACATAATAGAAGAAATAGAAGAAAATCCTGCAAGTTTTTCTCTGAACTCTCCATGGGTGC
This sequence comes from Rhynchomys soricoides, assembly GCA_019843965.1. Lineage (NCBI taxonomy): Eukaryota > Metazoa > Chordata > Mammalia > Rodentia > Muridae > Rhynchomys > Rhynchomys soricoides. The sequence goes on from JADRCH010000216.1 coordinate 587,308, forward strand.
CCCAATCTCTCTCTGTCTCTCTGTCTCTGTCTCAGTCTCTGTCTCTGTCTCTCTCTCTCTGTCTCTCTCTCTCTGTCTCTCTCTCTCTCTCTCTCTCTCTCTCACACACACACACACACACACACACAGAGTAAATACAAGTTAGAAATTAAGAAATAAAGACAAAAATCTACTAAGCAATTTTTGGTTAAAATTTATCAATCCTAGGAAAGGCTGGCAAATCAATGAACTAGAGGCCAGCCTCTACATAGTCAGTTCCAGGCCAGATCTTACAAAGCAAACAAACAGTCAGGCAAACAAACAAATCAAAACAGATTTTAACAAAAAATGATAGGCACACAGATAACTTTGTATTTAATAGGCAACTACTGTCAAAGTATTTCTAGATATTAAATTATTTGTATCAAATCCACAACAGAAAGCTTCTGAAGATCAATGTGACTCCCTATGAATCAGTTTTGTTTAAGAAAAATCTATAAATTTTGGTGTGTGTGTGTGTGTGTGTGTGTGTGTGTCGTGTTATGTATGTAGAGTGGTTTGTGTGTATGTATGTTTTGAAGTTAGCTTCTAAAACCTATTATTAGGTCATGGAATAAACAAAAGGCTTCCTTGAGAGTCTCTTTATTTAACTATTTCAGATGTACTCTTTCTATTTATCCCTCTATAAGTGACCTGTGACCTTGAGTTAGTGTGTGAGACTAGGACAAAGGTAAACTTTGACTGGTTCCTTGTTTCCATGAAGAAGCAGCCACATGTTCCATGTGTTGGTAAATCAAATGTGTGAGCATTTTTGTATCTGCTAGCACTACCTGTGCTATTAAAATGACTTTGGTTAAGGGTTTGAGAGAGTAAAAAACAAAAACTTTTCCTGTGGACTACAATTATAATGGCTTTCCATATCTGTCAAGTTTAAATCAAAATTTTCAGTAGGCTTTTCAATGCTCTGAAAGCAAAGTAACCAAGGAAAATTAGCTTCCTTCACTTTGTATACAATTTCACTTTTATTATAAATAATAAAAGTTTAATATTCAAGTTCGTCGAGATGAATCATTCCTCTAGATTGGCTTTCCGGTGTTATGGTGACAGAAGTTTATTATAAACCCCAATGTTTGTTGAGAGGAGACATACTATGATAGAGACTATCTCTGATCCCAGCATTCAGAAGGTTGAACTGGAAGAATTATGACTTTGAATCTAACCTGAGAGTCACAATGAGACTGTGTCTTTTTAAAAAGTTAAAAGTTAACAGGTTATATCTCTTCTTCATTTATCTTATGTTGACTTGCAGTCAGACAGACAAACATATTCACACAGAGAAACACACACTTCAACATAAAGTTCAAATATAGATACAGATGATAGATTAGACAGAGAGAGAGAGAGAGAGAGAGAGAGAGAGAGAGAGAGAGAGAGTATATGTGCATATTAGTTAGTGTATATGCTTGCAGATGCCAAAAGAAGATGTTAGATCCCCTGGAACTGGAGCTGCCAGTAGATGTGTATAATCTAAAATGGGTGCTTGGAATAAAACTTGGGCCTACTGTAAATAGCACACACTCTCAACCACTGAGACACCTAACCAGCTCCAGAACTGTTTTCTTAACTAATCACTGACATCTCAAATACCCAAAATATCTAATCAATGCTGGTGAAACAAAAGCCGTCTAGTTGCACACAGAATCCTGGATCTACCCACTCTGCTCTATCCCCACCACATAGCTAATATCCCAAATCTTATAAACATACCTGCAAAAATGGCTTTGGATCCTTTTCTCTAGCTTTCTTCTATGGCAAAGTCACCATTTCCCACTTGAATTAAATGATTCACTTGGTGGGAATTTTTGTCCTTGTTTTCAAGACAGTTCCAACTGTTTGAATCAAGAAACACCAGATGTTACATCAGAAGCCACTACCAGAATCCCCTCTAATATAGAGTGAAATATTTCCTCACAAGAGTACTGGGATAGCCCACCATCACCAGTGTTCACAGATGCATGCCAGTCAGACACTGTGAATTTATCTGCTTCTTTTTGTTTTGCTGAGCTGATGAGAATGTAAAATTTCTCTACAGGGTTAAGTCTGTCCTTTCATTAATCTCATACGGGGCTTGAATGGAGAAAGCTCAGCCATATAGGACTTACTTAGATGAACAAAGTCTAGAATTCAATCCTGAGCACTGAAAATAACTGTTTCCTATAAGAGGTTTGTAGAGCTTGTCAGCCTTTCAATACAGGCAAGTTACTATGTCTACATTAATCTTAGAAACATTAACCACAAATGATTTTTTATAATACAAGTTTCCTTTGGATTTTTAAAAATCCTATTTGTCTTTATGTGTTTTGCCTTCATGTATGTCTGCGCACCACATGCATGTCTGATGCCTGAGGAACGCATGGTGTCATGTTCCCTGGGACTGGAATTACAGATAATTGTGAGCTACCATGCTCATATAAATGTGTGTGTACAATCAATGATAAAAATCAAGGAAAGAGAAGCATGGAAACTAAAAAAAGGGAAATTACTTTCATCTTCCCAATCCTCAGAACATTTAGAGCATTACATTTGCTTGATGAATGGATATTTAGTTAACATTATAAAAATCAATTACATTTTGCAGTCATCTGCATGTGCAGTACCCATTGTGCTGAGATGGTCACAGTTCTACATTTAAACTAAGTGCTGTTAATAAAAGTGCCTGCTTGAAAAGGAAATCCATTCACTTTACAAATGAGACTAAGGTTAGCACCAATTACCAGTTGTCAAGGCAACAGCTGAATACACAAAGGTGGGCATTTTACTCCTTTAGCTTATTCAGTTAGCTATCTACATGGGGCATAACATATGAAGTTAAGCATCTATAAAATTACAATGCTGGGGTCTGCTCTTTCCCCCTTAGCCTTTACACACTACCATTAACATTATCTTGCAACACTATCAATTAGCCTTGATTGTCTCCTTGTCTAGCTTTGAAAGCACATAATTATAGAGTATTTATATTCTACAACCTCCCTATACTACTAGTTAGAAAAATATTCTTTCTAATATTGTGAGATTATATCTTCAAAAAACTCATTTTGTTCAATGTTAAAAAGACGGTTCATGCAGCCATTTGCCTTTCATATAAATCATATACAAAACTTTAAAAACCCAAATTAATGTCACATTGGAAATCTTCAAGAAATCTTTTATTGTAATTTTATTATTTTCTGATTTTTTTAAGCTTTAAAAACACACTTAAGAACATATGTCTGTAAGCTAATTTTTATGCAATTAATTTTGCATTTCTTAAATATTAATTTGTAAATGGTAGATTTATATTTCCGGTATAGCAAAAGATAATTTTCTCTTACCTGAATATACTATGTAAATTATCTGTTTAAATCAGACTGTTTAAAAATCTTTAGTAACTGTATTATGCTTTATTATTTATCTGTACAAATCCATCATAAAAAAATTGATATTTCTCTACCACTTGTCTGTGAATAATTAAAGAATCAGCACAACCATGGTGAGTACATTTAGTAAGGATATTAGAAACTAGACTAGTAGCTCTTTTAGCATAGACCAGAGAAACATCTATCCTATAAGGGAACACAATAAGGTAAACAAACCTTCTTTGCCCTAGACAGACCTATGGATCAGATTACAAATTTCATAGGCAGAATCTGGCAGTCTGATTAGAAAATCCTACTTGCTATGCAAATGTGTACAAAAGGTCTCAAACTTCAGATTTTTCCAACACCAGATTGTAGATACATGCTTACTTATGGCATAAGAGGAAACTTGAAGCTAAAAGTGTTTTACAAGAAAATATTATACATTAAGGTGAAGTTTTATCAACATTTCTGGTGTTAATTTGTCCTCCAGTTAGATGATGGTAACTCCCCCTTTTCAGCAATATTAAATTTATAATTCAATGTTCATTCGTAATATATAACATGTGATATACAGTACCAGTCCATATAAACCCCTTTGTTTAAAAGCATAAAATAGATATACCTTCTCCAACTAGGAATAAAATACCTTCTTGAACTAGGTAGGAGAAGAATCTAAGCTAAATAATTGTCTGTGGAAATCAACAAAACTCCAAATCTGTCAGTCTTGAAATCTAGAGTTGTTTGAACATACTACATTGTATGAACAGACCATATCTTAAGGTTTGTGGTTTTTTAATAGCAAGAAACACAAATGCCAGAGTCTATGCAAACAAAAGGCGTGCAGAGAAACAAAAGACAGTTCATAGGAAATGTCTCTCATTTCTCAGTCCGACTTCAAGGACACTTTCTCTATCTACCTTGACACTCAGTCACAAACAATTTTTGCTCTTCCATGAACTGAGCCTGACACCACCTCTCTGCCCAACTCACCTAGATTGTCCCACTCCTGGGGTTCCTGGTAAAACCCACACCTATTTTACCAGGCCCTGGCCTCTGATCTACTCCATTTCTCCCTGTAACTAAACTCATACAGTATGTAGATGATATTCTCTTTAGCAGTGCATCCCTACAAATTAGCCAAACTGACACCTCTGCTCTCCTAAATTATTTGTCCAGCCGTAGCAACAGAGTCTCACTTTCTAAGGTCCAATTTTCCACTTCTCAGGTCACATACTTGAAACTAACAATTACTCTTAACTATAAATCCATTACTTTGAACCGAAAACAACTAATCTAGTCTTTCCCAGTCCAAATAGGAGATTTTATCATCTCTACAAATAGCTTCTTACATTCCTACATCCCCTCCTTTTCCATTCTTGCCCATCCCCTATATGAAGCAGCCATTGGACCCTCACATGAACCCCATCTCAGACCCATTATCAAGCCCTTTCAGTAGCTCCTCCTTCAGGCCCTGGCTTTATGTCTTCCAGACCTAACCCATCCCTTTTCCCTTTATGCTACAGAAAAAGATGGATATGCTCTCGGGATTCTAGACCACCAACTGGGACTCACCTTTGCACTGGAGGCATGCCTGTTAAAGAAATTAGACCTGATCATTCAGAATGACCGTGAATGGAAGTATTAGCAGCTTCAGAGTTCCTCAATTACCAATACAAAAAACTAAATTTTGGATCACCTATAAACTATCTTCTTCTCCTATAATATGCTCCACCTCTTAATGTATAAAGGCTTTCATGTCTACCTCCCTCCAGGATTCTTTCTATCCAAATGGTACTAGTAGAAGACTACATTTACTTTCCAATCATGCCCACCAGTCAATATTTCAAATCTTCTTCCCTGACCAAAGCAGACCACTTCCCTTCTCATTCTTGCATTAAAACCTTAGAGGAACTACTGCCTCATCCCTCACACTTACATGAGGGCACACTACTTGGTACACAGAGGAAGTTCTTTAGCACACAAGGGAGTGTTGGACTGATGTTTTGTACACTGTGTAAAGATTATCCTTGTATTACTGAAATACTGAGTTCTAAAATGGCAGTGAGTTGCATACAGGCCAGACTTTGGAATTGTTATTTTTATGAAGCATCACTTGTCTCAGTGTTTTGTGAACACTCTTCTCCATCACTTTCTGATTGGTCAATAAAGAGCTGATCGGCCAATTAGCTGGGCAGAGGAAATGGGAAAGCTGGACTTCCCATCAAGGAGTCCCAAAAAGAAAGTAGTAGGAGAAGGACCGTGAAAAGAGATACAGAGACCACATGGAGAGAACGGGAGGATTAGCCATAAAGTCATAATAAGAGAGAAGACATGAGGGCACTCATGGACCAGAGCCAGCCAGGGCAAAACCAGATTAACAACTAATGGGCATGTGTCTGGTATGAAGAGCCTTAGAGGGTTAGAATAGCTCAGAACCTGCCCAGCCTAGACTTACAGCTTATTAATAGGTCTTTGTGTAAATTTATTTGGGAGCTAAAAAGAACAGATAAGATTTTCATGCTTAAATCATAATCTACAAGGGATCCGAAAAGCCTGCTATGCCATAATATCAGATGCTGAGATGACTGAGGCACAGACCAGATGACATTTTGTCCTTACGACCTACATTCCCACTGTAAATCCCTGACACTTAACAAATTCTGCCCTGTCTATGTCAGCTCTTTCATCCTAATAGCCAAGCCTTATTTAAATTTTTTAAAACCTACCTGCAACCTAACCCCGAGGATTTGCATTTTTTAAGGACTATTATTGCTTCTTGTAAAATCTGTCAAATGTCCGACCCCAACTCCAGATCCCATAGCCCCCCTCTTTTCTTCCCAGCAGGTCAGAGGCTCCTCTCCCAGATACCCACATGCTCAGAGTTAAACTGATTAAGTATCTCATGCTTTTGGTGAACACATTCTCAGGGTAGGTGGAGGCATTCCCCACCACCAACAAAAGTGTTGAGACAGTCTCTGACCTCCTCAGAGGGATCACTCCTCGCTTTGGAATACCCATCTACCTCCCGTCAGCCAATGGTCCTAAATTCACCTCCTTTATTTTCTAAACCCTAAAGCCCTCAACATCTCTTGGCATTTCCATATCCCATACCACCTCCGGTCCTCAGAGAGCTAGAATGAACTACCTACTCCTTTAAAAACACCCTTGTCAAACAGTCACAAGAGCATCACTTCAATTTGGCAAAGCTCCTACCACTGACCATTTTCAGGCTACAGACTCTTGTCAAGCCATTCTTGGAGCTCATGTATGGACCACCAGTTCTGATTCCCTGTCTTTTGCTGAAACCCTCGCTTCTCTCCGATCACCTACTTGCCCTCCTAATCAATTATCTCTGCTCGTTCCTATGGAACCTTTCTGACTAATGTCTACCTTGGCCACACTAACTCCTGTCTACTCCCTATCAATATTGGAGATCAGGCCCTTCTCACCCCTCCAAACCTTCATTCTCACCACTTTCCCTTAGATGGCAGGCTCTCTGGAGGTAATTCCTGAGACCCTGATAGCTGATAAGCTTTAGGGCCTCCCTCATTGGATTTACCAGTCACCCCTCAAGCCCTTTACTCCCCAGCATTATGATAATTTCCCTTCTTACATATCAACCCCAACAGGGCCCTGCTCCAATAAGTTTAAGAGGATGCTGAGACCAGTCCAGAAGAATGAACCTTTGTTCACTCTGGCAGTCATGCTCGACTCTACTGGATTGAGCATACTTTCTTCTCCTTTCCACTTTCTTTGCTTCCGTTGAAGGTAATGCTTACATATGGAAACTGGAGGTTCATGAAACCCTCACTTATAACAAACAGCCCCTCCAAATAAGATCTGGAAACTGTTCCATAGAAGGCTGTCAGGAGCCAATTAGAATTCCTATCACCTCTATATCTACTCCTCCTTTATGCAATGACTGTTTTGTCTGCTTCCTCTATGAACAGACAGAAAGTTATTGGAAAGAATGGCCAGACACAAATAAAATCTGCCCATATTGCACTTGCCAATACTATTTGCCATGCAAGATATTCTCTTCTATCAACAAAATAGGACCATCTATCTCTATATCCAGGACCCATGGAATCCCAGGTGGGAAATGGTCATTGATAGAAAACTCTACTGTTGCTTTAACCACAGACACCTAGTGAGCATGATTAATATCCATAAAAAATATATTCCAATTATCCAACCCCTGGAGATAGGGGAAATGAAAGAGATAAACACTCCCCCAAGGTCATTGCCTCTTTGACATCCTCTCTCCTTAATAATACAAATATGTCATTACATCTCCTGCTTTAGATTCTGACCTCAGCCTGCCAACTCCTTAATGTCACCTAAACTGGCTGCTTTGGAGAATGCTGGTTGTGTGTTCCTCCTGGAACTCACAACTGCTACTTACAGCTTCTCCTGTCAAATGACCTTACCTTGCCATTCACAAACTTCCCTGAGCCTGGCATTGACATGACTCCCTCCCTTTTTCACATCAATCTTTTCACATCAATCTCATGGCAGACTGTTCTAAAGCATCTGGGACACATTCTGTAGTGGCATTAGAGAAAGGACTGAAGGAGCTGAAAGGATTTGCAACCCCATAGGAAGAACAACAATATCAACCAACCAGATCCCCTAGAGCTCCCAGGGACTAAACCGCTAACCAGAGTACACATGGAGGGTCCCACGGCTCCAGTCACATATGTAGCAGAGGATGGCCTTGTCTGGCATCAATAGGAAGAGAAGCTCTTGGTCCTGTGAAGGCTCAATGCCCCAGTGTAAGGGAATGCCAGGGCAGTGAGGTAGGAGTGGGTGGGTGGGAGTGGGAGCAACCTCATAGAAGCAGGAGGAGGGGGATGGGAGAGGGGAGTTTCAGGGGGCAAACTGGAAAAGGAAATAACATTTGAAATGTAAATACATAAAATATCCAATTAAAAAATCCCCTAGTCAACAGCAAAACCACAATGATAGATATGTCATCTCAGCCCCAGGACCCTACAATTCATAACACTCCAATCTTTGTGGTACTCAAGTCTCCTATAGCCTACCTGCTAGTTGGTCAGGAGTTTGCATGCTAGTATTTCTCTTCCCCAATTGGGGGTGATATATGGAAAAGAGCCTCTACCAATTCAGGTCCTAGACTCAATAGCTGCCCAACATAATAAACAGGCAGTTCAAATTTTGCCCTTCCTGGCTATCATGGGAATAGGTGTTGCCATGGGTACAACATGACTGACCACTTCCCTGCCCTTGTATTCTTCCCAGTTCATCCAGGACCTCCAGCAAGTGCTCCAAACCACACTCAATTTTCAAGATAAATTGACTCTCTAGCTGTGGTGGTACTCTGAAAGCAATGGGGACTAGATCTTCTTACAACTGAAATAAGGTGACCTTCACCTCTTCCTCCAAGAGGATTAGAGCTTCTATGTCAACCAATCAGGTATAGTTAAAAAAGAATCCAGCAACTTCTAACATACCTCCAAAAATGAAAGGAACAACCCAACACCTCCAACCCCTGGGCCTTTGGAAAGCCTCATATGGAAGAGGATACAGCCCTTCATGACCCATCTCCTTCTCATTATCCTGCTTTTACTAATAGTACTCTGCTTTATCAATTTGTTCTCTATATTCTTCCAATGATCAAATTTTTTAAAATCTCTAATCAAACAGTCAGTTATTGTTACAAGACTATCAACCATTAGTCAAAAAGCCTGAGATTCAAAACTACTAAGTATGCTTTGATTGTGAGGATCAACAAGTACCCCAAAATAACTATGCCCCCCAGACATCAGGAAGTAGTCTAAAAAGCACGGAACCCTCATCCCTGCCTCACCATCATCTCTTTCTAGTTCTTCATCTTTTATAATAAACAAAAAGGGGGAATGTTAGCAACCAGACATCTCCACCACCTGCCCCAAGGACCTAGCTACAGCAAAATAGGTCATCACTAGCTGCCAAGATGTGATACACTCCCACTGTCACCATGAGTCCCATATCCTCCTCATATATGAGTATGTGAATGTGTATGTGTATGTATGTGTGTATTCCCTTATAAAAAGCTAAACTCTTCTCTTCTTGCTTTTTTTTCCCACCAACCCTTTCCAAGAGGCAACCTCTGTAAACCCTCCTCTCCAATAAAGCTCCCACAAAAGTTAGATGACATGGTAGGACTTTGTGGCATCCATTGCATAAATCATAACAGACATGTCCTCATGGATGGATTAGGGGTAAGCCAAAACCCCCCAACTGAATCAAGACCCTCACGTGTTTGGAATTTCACCTGTATTTTGTTGTGTTTTAAACATGTGCTATGTAGAAAGTTTACATGAAATACTATTTTTATACTTGGGTTAATAAGCAGAATATTTCTTTTAATGTATAAGTAATTTACTTTACATTTTTTGTTCATTTATTTGTTTTTGTTTTTCAAGACAAGGTTTCTCTGTATAGCCCGGCTGTCCTGGAACTCACTCTGTAGACCAGGCTGGCCTCGAACTCAGAAATCCGCCTGTCTAGGCCTCCCGAGTGCTGGGATTAAAGGCATGTGCCAGTTGTATTTGGTTTTGTGCTAGGTCTCTGGGCTATCTAGTCTCAAAAATCAAACAAATAAACAAAAGAACACAATGAAATGATATTTTATTGAATATTTTATTTATTTATGTTTCAAATATTATCCCCTTATCCGGTTTCCCCTCCAGAAATCCCCATCCCATACTCCCTCGCCCTGCTTCTATGAAGGTGTTGCCCCACCCACCCATTCACTCCTGCCTCCCTGCCCCAACATTCTCCTACACTGGGGCATCTAGCCTTCACAGGAACAAGGGCATCTCCCCCAAATGATGCCAGACAAGGCCACCCTCTGCTACATATGCAGATAGAGCCCTGGGTCACTACATGTGTACTCTTTGATTGGTAGTTTAGTCCCTGGAAGCTCTGGAGTGTCTGGTAGGTGGATATTGTTGGTTTTCCAATGGGATTGCAAACCCCTTCAGCTCCTTCAGTCTTTTCTCTACTTCATTGAGGACACCATGATCAGTCCAATGGTTGGCTGCAAGCATCTGCCACTGTGCTTGTCAGGCTCTGACAGAACCTCTCAGGAGACAGCTATATCAGGCTCCTGTCAGCAAGCACTTCTTGGCATCCACAGTACTGTCTGGGTTTGGTGTCTGTATATGGGATGGATCCCCAAGTGGGGAAGTCCCTGAATGGCCTTTCCTTCAGTCTCTGCTCTACATTTTGTCTCCATATTCCTCCCATGAGTGTTTTGTTCCCCCTTCTAAGAAGGACCGAAGCATCCACACTTTGGTCTTCTTTCTTCTTGAGCTTCATGTGAATTGTATCTTGGGTATTCCGAGTTTTAGGCTAATATCTACTTATCATTGAGTGCATACCATGTGTGTTCTTTTGTGACTGGGTTACCTCACTTAGGATAATATTTTCTAGTTCCATCCATTTGCCTAAGAATTTCATGAAGTCATTGTAATAGCTGAGTAGTGCTCCACTGTATAAACATACCACATTTTCTGTATCATTACTCTGTTGAAGGACATCTGGGTTCTTTCCAGCTTCTGGCTATTAGAAATATGGCTCCTATGAATATAGTGGAACATGTGTCATTGTTATATGTTGGGGCATCTTTTGGATATATGCCCAGGAGTGACATGGCTGGATCTACAGGTAATAATATGTCCAATTTCCTGAGGAACCACCAGACTGATTTTCTCAGTGGTTGTACCATCTTGCAATCCCACTAACAATGGAGAAGTGTTCCTCTTTCTCCACATCCTCACCAGCATCTGCTGTCACCTGAGTTTTTGATCCTAGCCATTCTGACTGGTGTGAGATGAAATCTCAGGGTTGTTTTGATTTGCATTTCCCTGATGACTAAGAATGCTGACCATTTCTTTAGATGCTTTTCTGCCATTCGATATTCCTCAGTTGAGAATTCTTTGTTTAACTCTGTATCCCATTTTTTAATAGGGTTATTTGGTTCTCTGGAGTCTAACTTCTTCAGATTTTTATATATATTGGATATTAGCCCTCTATCAGATGTAGGATTGATAAAGATCTTTTCCCAATCTGTTGCTTGCCATTTTGTCCTATTGACTATGTCCTTTCCATTACAGAATTTTGCAATTTTATGAGGTTCCATTTGATGATTCTTGATCTTAGAGCCTAACCCATTGTTGTTCTGTTCAGGAAATTTTCCACTGTGCTCATGAATTTAAGGCTCTTCCCCACTTTCTCTTCTATTACTTTCAGTGTATCTGGTTCATGTGGATGTCCTGATCCACTTGGACTTGAGCTTGTATAAGGAGATAAGAGTGGGTTGATGTGCATTCTTCTACATGCTGACTGCCAGTTGAACCAGTGCCGTTTGCTGAAAATGCTGTCTTTTTTTTTCCACTGGTTGGTTTTAGCTCCTCTGTCAAAGATCAATTGACCATAGGTGTGTGGGTTCATTTCTGGGTCTTCTATTCCATTGATCTACCTGCCTGTCTCTGTACCAATACCATACAGTTTTTGTCACTATTGCTCTATAATACATCCTGAGGTCAGGGCTGATGATGCCCCCAGAAGTTCTTCTATTGTTAAGAATAGTTTTTGCTATCCTGGGTTTTTTGTTATTCCAAATGAATTTGCAAATTGCTCTTTCTAAGTCTATAAAGAATTGAGTTGGAATTTTGATGGGGATTGCATTGAATCTGTAGATTGCTTTCACCAAGACAGCCATTTTTACTATATTAATCCTGCCAATCCATGCGTATGGGAGATTTTTCCATCTTCTGAGATATTCTTCAATTTCTTTTTTCAGAGTCTTGAACTTCTAGTCATACAGATCTTTCCCTTATTTGGTTAGAGTCACACCAAGGTATTTCATATTATTTGTAATCATTGTGAAGGGTGTCATTTCCCCAATTTCTTTCTCAGCCTGGAAGGCCACTGATTTGTTTGAGTTAATTTTATATCCAGCAACTAAATGGTATTTTTATTTGGATATTTTATTTATTTATATTTCAAATGTTATCCCCTTTCCTGGTTTCCCCTCTAGAAACCCTCATCCCATCCTCCCTCCCCCTGCTTCTATGAAACTGCTCCCCCATCCACCCACTCCCACCTCCTTGCCCTTGCATTCCCCTACACTGGGAAATCAAACCTTCACAGGACAAAGGGCCTCTCCTCCCACTGATGTCCAACAAGGCCTCATCCTCTGCTACATATGTGACTGGAGCAATGGCTCTTTCCATGTGTACTCTTTGGTTCGTGGTTTAGTCCCTGGAAGCTCTGGGGGAAGGGGTATGGTTGTTTGATGAAATGGTATTCTAAGGATATTCTATATTTATAGATTGGTTCATTGTCACATCATCACTAGAGAGACTTTCTCCAGCAGCAGATGGGAGCAGGTACAGAAATCCACAGCAGATATTATGCAGAAAGTCTAAATTGGAGGTCATAACTAGGTCCCTCCCTAGAGATCAGCAGAATTATGATAAAGAAGGAAGGAAAGATTTTAAAAGTCATAAGGGATACAGAACACCAGGAGAACATGGCCGTCTAATTCACTAACCAATGTTCACACAGGCTCACAGAGACCGAAGCTACAGAGAGCTTACATGAGTCTTTAGCAGGTTTTATGCATAGGTTATGTCTGTTAGCATGGTGTCTTTGTGAGAATCCTAACAACAAGGGGTATATCTCTGACTCTTTTTGCCTGCACTTTGGACATTCTTCCTTCTGTTTGGTTGCCTTGACCAGCATCTGTCTTATTGTATCTTGTTATGTCTTGATTGCCTGTCCATCTCGTAGAGGCCTGCTTCTCTCTGAAGAGGAAACAGAAGGGGAGTAGATCTCAGGGAGAGTGGAGGTGGGAGAGGAGCTGGAAGGAGTGAAGGGAAGAGACTGTGGTCAGGTTGTATTGTGTAAGATAAAAATCTATTTTCAATAAAAATTTAAAGAAAGGTGTAGATAAATTTAAATATAGTTAATGAAAATCAATCTCAAGTCTGAAATATATTAAAATATTATTTGATGGCATAATAAAGTGAAGGAAAGTAAGTCAAATTAAAAATAGGCTCAATTATAACAAGGGCATACACTACTTTGCTTCAAAACTTAGCTCAAATGAGTTTTATGCATCCAGATAGTTTTTATTACTGGAGGATGATTTTGATCAAATCAAAATTATCTTAGGATAAAGGAGAAGTGATGGTAGGAAGGCTTAGAATATAATTCAATACAGAACACTTGCCTAATGTATCTAAGGATATGTGTTTGGTCTCAGCTCTGCAAAACAAGTATATTATAAAATACTGTGAGATAGAGAGTGGGCTCACAGAGCATCCTTTTATAGCAGATTTTGATAGCTCTTTCTTGCTATACTTCTTTCTCTTTACACACCAAATATTCTCCCTATATTTTTTTCAAACTCAATACTATGTTTAGTTGATATTCAAATGTGTCAAAAGTGAGATAAAATAGGTCCAAAATACAAACAAATAATTTTTATTAGGACATAATTTTCTTACTTATGTAAATTCTCACTAAGTAGAAAAGATCATAAATGTATGTAGTTACCTCAGGCTTCATAGTATCAAGTATAGGGCCTCATGTAAAGCTGCCTAACAACACAAAGGTAAATCAGCCAGTCTTCCATGTGACTCACTAAAAACCAGATGTTTTGAGAAAGAAAAATACATTTAATAAAAACTTGAAAGTTATTTGACTTTGCATGGGTTTAAATGCAGGGTTGTTTCCATTCAGTATTTTTATACAAGAATAGAAATGAAACCAAATATCTGAGATAGAGCCTTCCTAGAGTGACCTGTTAACCCCCCTGTGAGGGTGGAATTTATGGTTGCCTAATAATCCGAAAGGAAAAATTCTGAAACTGTCTCTTATGAAAACAATCTCCTCCCAGTTATTCAAAGTTTTTTTTTTTCCTAGTGGAATAAATGCAGTTATTTTATTTTCCTTTAAAAGTGTAATTTAAATATAATTATAAAGTCTCCTCTTTTTCTCATCTACCCAACTCTTTTCATCATTCCCTCTCAAATTCATGACCTCTTTTTCTTCAATTATTACTGTCAGATATATACATATATAGATGTATATATATGTAGATACAACCTGATAAATCTACTTAGAATTGCTGGTATGTATATGTTTTCTGAATTGACCATACGTTGTTGTGTAACCAATAGGGGGCTCATCCCTGGGAAAGATTAATTCTCCTTCTTTCAGCAGTCTTTAGTTGCTGGACAATAGGGAGAGGGAACTTACAGGGCCCACCTCCAGCAGAGACAGGGTATCAAGTGAGGGTTGCCATCCCACAGTCAAAACTCTGACCCATAATCATTCCTGTCTGAAAGAACTGCAGGAATGGAAATGGAGAGGAGCCTGAGGAAAAGAAGGTCTACGGACAGACCCAAAGTGGTATCCAGCTCAAGGGTAGGTCCCAAGGCCAGACACTATTACTGAGGCTAGGGAGCACTCACAAAAAGGGACCTATCATTACTGCCCTCTGAAAGACCCAACAAGCAGCTGAAAGAGTCAGGTACAGATATTTCCACCCAATATCCACCCAATGGACAGAAGCAGCTGACCCCTGTGGTTGAATTAGGGAAAAGCTAGAAGAAGCTAAGGAGGAGGGCAACCCTGTAGGAGGACCAGCAGTCTCAATTAACCTGAACTCCTGAGATGTCTCAGACACTGGACCACCAACCAGGCAGCATACACCAGCTGATATGAGGCCCCCAACACATATACAGTAGAGGAATACCGGGTCAGGGTTCAGTCAGAGAAGATGCACCTAACCCTCAAGAGACTGGAGGGCCCAGGGAGTTTAGAGGTCAGGGGGTCCGGGGAGTTGGCATGGGATGTGGAACATTCGGAGGGTGAACCGGGAGGGGAATAAAATATGGAGTGTGAAAGAAAGAGAGAGGAGAGAGAGAGAGAGAGAGAGAGAGAGAGGGAGAGAGAGAGAGAGAGAAGTTAAAAAATGAATTGTATAAATAATAATTC
Organism: Rhynchomys soricoides; assembly: GCA_019843965.1. Taxonomy (NCBI): domain Eukaryota; kingdom Metazoa; phylum Chordata; class Mammalia; order Rodentia; family Muridae; genus Rhynchomys; species Rhynchomys soricoides. The sequence goes on from JADRCH010000216.1 coordinate 602,703, forward strand.
AGGGCAGTTCCCTTTGAATTATAAATCACTAGTTCTCAACAATTAATCCTATAAAGCTGATTCTTCATTAGAATCATCTGAAGAACTGGTTAAACAAACGGACACCTTCCTAGACCAGAGTCAGTGGAAATGAGAATCCATCTAGACACCTTAGCCTTCCCAGCAATTTCTCCAGTTCTGTTGGTGTTGATGATTTTTACACCATCTTATTGTACTTTTATTCTTGTTAGGTTTTTTTTAACCTACCAAGCTATTTTTTTTTAAAAGTTAGCTTTGCCTTGTCTAGCATTTTATTCTGATTTCCTGTAATCCCAAAAGAACAATGTGACACACAGTAATTCCATCTACCAAGGAGAAGCTGTGACTCAATGATTTGCATAGCAAATGCATCAACTCTGTGATAAACTTCACTCCAGGTAACAAGTTTTTCTGCGCTCAGGATCTGGAAGTTTTCTGTTTCTTTGACACCTGACAAGACAAGATAAGTATACTATCTTTGATCACACTACAAGGCTGTATTCTTGGTCCTTATAAATTTCTCCATAACCAGCTTGCCTCTAATTTGCAAGAAAAATGAAGGAAGAGACACTAATAGATTCATGTAGCTTTTCTTCTCATTCATTCTTCTCACCAAGAAATCACAGTCCATGCTGCTAACTACAAGAGTTGTATTTTACCCAGTTCCTAACTGGTATAAGGATATGTGCTACCTGTAAAGAACTGATCTCTTACGTAGGACTCAGCGACCTAAGAGAATGACTTACAGACATGAGGATGGTTATTTCTTTTTAAAATAGGCAATAAAAAAGACAATTACTAGGGTCATATTTACTTGTTAGTGATTTGTGTGCCTATGATCCATATCTTCAGCAAAATTTAAATAGACACTGAACAAGGAAAAACCTCTCTTTTTTGATACTTTATTTACATTTCAAATGTTTCCCCCTTTCTAGGTCTCCCTTTGGAAACCTCCTATCCCCTCCCCCTGCCTCTATGAGGGTATTCCCTCACCTACTCACCCACCCACTCCTGTCTTCCCTCCCTGGCATTCCCCTATATTGGGGCATCTAACACCCTCAGGCCCAAGGGCCTCTCCTCCCACTGAGGGCTAACAAGGCCCTCCTCTGCCACATATGTGGCCAGCACCATGGGTCCCTTTCTATGCTTTCTTCGGTTGCCGGTCCAGTCTCTGGGAGCACCGGAGGAGGGGGGGGTGAGGTAAGTTGACACTGTTGCTCCCTCCATGGGGCTGCAAACTCCCTCAGCTCCTTCAGTCCCTTCTCCAATTCCTCCATCTGGGACCCCACGCTCAGTCAACAGTTGCTGAGAATTGAATCTTCGGTATGCTGAACATTTAGGCTAATATCCACTTGTTAGTAAGTACATACCATGTTCATTCTTTTGTGGCTGAGTTACCTCACTCAGGATGATATTTTCAAGTTCCATCCACTTGCCTGTGAATTTCATGAAGTCATTGTTTTTAATAGCTGAGTAGTATTCCATTGTGTAAATGTACCACATTTTTTGTATCCATTCCTCTGTTGAGGGACATCTAGGTTGTTTGCAGTTTCTGGCTATTAGAAATATGGCTGTGACGAACATAGTGGAGCATGTGTCTATATTACATGTTGGAGCATCTTCTGGGTATATGCCCAGTAGTGATATAGCTGGGTCCTCAGGTAGTACTATGTCCAATTTTCTGAGGACTGTCAGACTGATTTCCAGAGTGGTTGTACCAGCTAGCAATCCCACCAGCAAGGGAGGAGTATTCCTCTTTGTCCACATCCTTGCCAGCATCTGCTGTCACCTGAGTTTTTTATCTTAGCCATTCTGACTGATATGAGGTGGAATCTCAGGGTTGTTTTGATTTGCATTTCCCTGATGACTAAAGATGTTGAACATTTCTTTAGGTGCTTCTCAGCCCTTCGAGTTTCCTCAGTTGAGAGTTCTCTGTTTAGCTCTCTTCCTCATTTTTTGATAGGGTTATTTGGTTGTCTGGAGTCTAACTTCTTGAGTTCTTTGTATATATTGAATATTAGCCTTCTATCACATGTAGGATTGGTAAAGATCTTTTCCCAATCTGTTGGTGGCTGTTTTGTCCTATTTACAGTGTCCTTTGCCTTACAGAAGCTTTGCAAATTCATGAGGTCCCATTTGTTGATTCTTGATCTTAGAGTATAAGCCATTGGTGTTCTGTTCAGGAACTTTTCCAGACTTTTCCCCACTTTCTCTTCAATTAGATTCAGTGTATCTGGTTTTATGTTTTATGTGGAGGTCCTTGATCCAGTTGGATTTGAGCTTTGTACAGGGCGACAAGGATGGATCAATTTGTATTCTTCTACATGTTGACTGCCCTGTGAACCAGCACCATTTGTTGAAAATGCTGTCTTTTTTCCGTTGGATGGTTTTAGCTCCTTTGTCAAAGATCAAGTGCCTGTAAGTATCTTAATATTTGCTTTCACTTGGTTGCTAACCATTTTCCACATTCTCTTAGGAAACAGGTTTAAGGCTGAAAACCATTAGAAATTTTTCAGAAAAACAATGCTATCTCATGGTGTGTACTTTTGTCCCTATAAAATTACATAGTGCCCAGACATTGAAGGCTTCGTGTTAAAAATATAAAAGACCACTCAACTGAAATAAGACTCCTTTATACTTGGCATAGCCTCAAAATGTTCATCATTCACAATAATTAATAATAATTACACACATCTATCTTCCTTGTCATCATACTAAGTACGTGAGGAAATAATTTTATTAGACAGGAGGCATCATCATCCCACACACAAAGAACATATATTTGCATTACAGTTTTCTATGTGCACAAAATGCTGAAGTAACACACTATATAGCTGAAATTCAGAACTATCTCTCCTTCACAGAGACCACCTATGAAGTAAAGAGGGCTCACGGGATTCTATAACAACTAGTTCGACCTTCCAAAAGGAATTACTTTACTTGAACTACTTCATGGCTCAAATGAATGCTGGGATTTGAACAGACTACACAGCCTAAATTGTTTGTATACTTTTTTTCTTCCTGATTAGTGAAACCACACTGAGACTCTTTATGGGTGATCATAATAGAAAGTGAGAACATAAAGTAATTGACTTTGTTTTATTTCAAATGATTACAATAAACATGAATTACCTACAATAGGCTAGAGACTGTACTACTTTAGTGCATGAAGAAGATTAAGTTGCAGCTCTTGTTTGCTATAAATTGTGCTAATAGGTATTTACAGGCAATTCAAGTGATAGATTATTTCACTTGGTATAACTAAGCTTCACTGGGACATTTCATAAGGAAGTCATAGTATAGCAGATGTAAATGACTGTGAGCCAAGCATAGGGTGGTGTTTTGGTAGAGGTTATATTTTTAAGCTCTGGAAAAGAAATCTGGCAATTCAGTTGGTATTGTAAAGATTGTAAATGTCTCTAAAAGAAATTGCATATTCTACAGAGGAGTTTGCAGAAACTTGGGACCCACTACAGGCTTAAAGCAGAATGTGTGGATTCAAACCTATGCTCTACTACCTGTAAACTATATAAACATCTGAGTGTCATAGAAGAGTATATTTACACTTAGGATAAACTCCCTCCACTACTTTTTTTGTAGGATCAACTGTGAAAAAGGAACTGGCGCTTAGTTAAGGTAGCACAGATGTCTTCACTAGTCATAATGTGCTACTTAAAGTTTTGATGGCTTACTCCTAATATTTCTTCACATTCTTAGTTTATTAAATTTTAGAAATAAAAGAACCCCAATCAAAAATGCAGAGACCTGTGCTAAGAATCATATTTTATCATACAAATCTTGTTTCCTTTCGATCATGAAAGCAGCTGAAAGCTGTGCCATCAGCATGTTAAATGATTGCTTATCTAACACTGAAGTCTTCATGGTTAAAGGTGAAAAGAAAGGAAAGAACCGCCATTACCAGAATAACTGCTTGTTCATCTCTGGCACAAAGTGCTGCAAATCCACAAGATCCTCAGCAATGTTTGAAGGAAATGAGACTCAGGGATTTCGGAGAGGTTAATGTACAGCTTGTGGCTGAAGCTAAAGTGATCACAAAAGGAATTTGTAAAGAGAAGCCAATCAAGAATATTGGTTTGTACCTATCTCTTTTAGAAAATAAATGGCAATATCAATCTGTCAGGCAAAGTATGCCTACTGATGTTTGGGGACACCCAAGTATTTTCTGATTTGGTTTGTGGGCACCTCCAAAGAGAGAATACATGTCTTGCCTACCAATTCAAAAATGTATAGCTATAGATATCCTTAGCAGTGAACCTACTGCACCGTTCTTTAGACAAATGGACATGTTGTCTGATTGTTTCATAAACAGTGATGTTTATATCCATATACTAGCACTGCTGTAGATGTTTGGCGAAGAAGCTCTTCATTGCACAAGGTAATAGCTATTGCAGAGACTTATATCTGGTTAATGAGAAGAATAAATAATTATTGAGTACCCAACCACATAAAGGACATCTATAGCACTCTCCTCCGGGCCCAGGGAATTCCACACAATGCAGGATGGAAAGACACACAAGCCAGAGGGCAGGGTGCTGTGAAACACTGTCACCTACATGTGACATAGCATTGTAGCCATAAGCATACAGAAATTACACACATCTTGACACACAAGGCCTGCAAAAGATGAGACCCCTTCCATATGATGGATAGAGTAGATATTCATTACCCATGAGGCCACATCTTTTTGTGAGGAGGTATTGGCACTTAGTGTCTTGGGGGAGAGGCTTTTTTTTCTGGTGGTAGTTTCTGGGTAGTTCTCCTTGCACTAGCAAATAACCATCTTTTTCCATCTATGCAGAAAACCCTAACTAAACTCAGTGAATCAAAAACAAAACAAAACTGTAAAGGTAGGAAGAAGACTAGGAAAGAAGAAAAGGTTCAAAGAGAGAAGAATGGGAACCAGAGAACGTCAGGAGAATGAATGTAATAATGTATTATATACAAGTATGAAATTGTTTTTTAAAAAATTTAGATGGCAGTTAAGAAAGGAGCTGGTGAATTTCAGAGCCACCAATCCATAGTGTTTCATTCACAGTTGGGTATAATGGCCCTTGGCAGTGCCAAGGCTAAGGTTTAACAAGAACAAGTAACTGAATGAATATGAATCATTGGCTGCAGCATCCCCAGGATGGAATTACTAGATTACAGAAATACAAGTATATTCTGAGAAATGGGTCATTTAGCTTGTAGACCATCACAAACCCATTTCCAAATCCCTACTGAAATCAATGCTGTGCATATGCAATCCACTAGCCATTTCTCTCAAGTCAGATTTTATCAAAGGGATTAGTCCATCAGTGCTCCCTTAAGAGCCTCACTGCGTGCAGCTTTTTAGAGCTGTGAACAAATCTGTTAAACCTTACAAAGGCAAAATTAAACAACATAACTTACATTGAAATGGAATGTTCTCTAAATCTGCCTTTTGTCTTAAATGGTTTATTTAAGAGGCAACTAAAACGTGGAAAAAATAAACAACTTTTATAAAATGCAATAATTCTAAAGATCCTCTTGATTTTAAACTTACAGTAAACACATGGTAGATACTACCATATTCATTACTAGACTGCTTTTGTAATTGTTTCGGCAAGGAGAGTCACTAGTAGAGAAACTCAGGGGAATAAGAAAGCTCTGCTTGGCTACTTAAAATGATATACCATGATGATAAATGATTTGAATTATTCAAAAGAGAGGAAATGGTATTAAAAGGTTGGAAAAACAAGAAAATGTTAACTTAATGTAAGTGTTGAGGTTGATTTAAAATAGCATTTACAAAGAGGAGAGAGATGGATAGGCAGATATTGCAATGAGTTACCATATAAAAACAAAATAATCTAGCTGTCATGACAGTTCACTAAACTGTTGAGGGCTATGATGGAGTTTCTGAACTTCCCTAAGCTTAAAAGATTCTTTAAAATGTCCCTGTTGTATAGAAAAGAATTTATAATTGTGTCAAAGTTGGTGCCAACTATTATGATACAATACAGAAGTTAGAGATGTAAATCTGACTGATTAAGATCCCTGGTCATCTGGCTTAATGTCCAACAAAAGGTCCCAATCTGTTTAATATGAGGTAAAATGACCCAAGGGTGTGAAGAAGCCATAGGCAGAGTGAAGTAGATGAGCAGCTGCATAGGATGTCAGGTAGAGGCACTACATTAAGCAAAGATGTGCATACTTGTCTCACCCTGTAGAAACGGACTCTGGGTATAGGACTCATAGCTTTGAAAGACTCTTAGCTGACCTAAATGATTGAGAACAATTTGTCCTAAAAATCTATTCTTCAGCATCCTATAATGTAGCATAACAAATGGGCAACTTTAGAATTATGTAAGCTTACTCAAATGGCTAATTTAAAACAGTTAAAGAATAGTGTGGAATGGGCTAAGGTTGAATACCTGAGGTGCATAAAGAACTCTGGGTTCAATTAGAGATCTTTTAGATGTGGGTATATCAGTATCCACAAACTCCTTGTTTAATGACCTGTGAGCAAAGCTGATGAATCCTTGAGAATCGCTTTACATTGTAGAGATATTAATAAATAACACATGCGACAAGCAGAGCAAAGTATTGTATTCAAGCTGTGTAGAAGCAAAAAGAAGCTATTATTCTACAACCAATTTGGCTAATGCCTTTCTTTTCATCTCTACTTATGAAGAAATTAAAAGTAAATTTGCATTCACCTGAGATGAATGAAAACACACACATTTCCTGTGTTCCCTGCTTCCTATCATGCCTGATGAGATGTGGCAGAGCTTGATGCAATGGAGAATACTGTAACTCATTGCATTAATAAAATAATATTTATAGATTGAGCTGAACACAAAGCCAAACTGCATTATAAATGGTTATTAATCGTATAATTTCTAGAGAATGGCTGATTAACCTAACTAGAGTACCAATACCCAGAAAAATGATAAAACTTGTAGATAGTTCCTGAACAGGGATTTCTTCAACAAGCAAATGTAAATTATTTTCTGCTTTTTAATCAAAATAAGCAACAGATTATAATTTCAGAATAAATCACACAGAACTTATGTGACATATACTTCCCTCTATTCAAAAGTATGTGTATGTATGTGTATATATAAATGTGTGTGTATGTATATGTGTATAGATGTATATGTATATATGTACATGTATACATGTGTATATATATGTATATGTATACAGTTATATAAATATATGGACTTATGTGTATATGTGCATATATAGAGATGTGGATATGTATATATGTATAATATAAATATATATGTGTTGTATGCATATATATGTATATGAATGTATACATATATGCATAATATGTGTATATGTATGTACGTATGTTTGCAAATGCATATGTATATTTGTACATGTGTATAGATGTGTGCATATGTGTATATGTATAAATACTTTCTTAGTGTTTCAAAGAAACATGGCAAAACAACAGGTTTTGTGACTCAACTGAACCTCCCACCCAATCCCCGAATACCCTCCACAAATAAATTTGATACAATCTCAAAAACTTCAACTAAGAGAACTGGAATGTTTGTCAAAAGTACGTTACTGACACCCAGAGGTAACTGCAAGCATTTTTCAATGGGGACACAATATTACAGCATTAATGTAAGTACAATTTCCCTTTTCTAAATGTGATATTAAGTCAAACCACCACCATCCCAAGACCCAGTGGACATGTCTGAAGAGCAGGCAGAAATAATGTAAAACAAAAGACAAGGAGAAGAGGCATGAAATTCTATTCTTAAATACCAATCATGAATACACAGGCAGCTGTTTTACCTGAACAAGACTGGGCAATGGTGTTCTACGGCTTCCTGGAGGATCTGTTGTCAATTAATGGTTGCTGGGGTAGTCATGTCATTTTCGTTAGTAATGTAGCCACTGGCAATCAAGACAGAGAGAGAAGAAACTAAGCACTAGAGGGAGAAGTAGTCGAGGAATAATTATGATAAAATTATACCGTATATATGAAATAATAAAAATTAATGAAAAATACTGGTTTGTTACTGTTATTTGAATTTTAGTTGAAACTGTTTCTTTTACAGAATTCTATAAACTGTTTTTGGAGTTGATATTTTTTGACTCTCATGTGTTTGTGAGATACTGTGATATGTGTTTTGCTGTGCTGGCTTATATCATTAAATTCATCATTTATGTCATCAGTTTGGTCTCAAATGTCAGGACTGTACTGGATTTTTATATTCCTTTCTTTTACTCCATTATGCTTTACTTGACTCCGGGTTTGTTTTCATATCTTTGCCCACTGTAAATCATCCATTTCTATTTTTAATATTCTGCTTAATAATTCTTTGAGAGTTCTGTACAATGTATTTTGAATATATTCACACACACACACCCTACAACTCCTCAAAACCCAACCTCTCAGCATCAGCATGCATTACACCCAATTTTAAATTTCCTCCTCCAAGCTTCTAGCCCATCAAGTCCAATTTGTATTGGCCAACTACTCTTGAAGTGACACATGGCTTGGAGTGTATTCATTCAGCCTTCTAGAGGGTGGGTCAATTGAGAAAGCTTACTCTCCATCTGCAAGCAGCAATGAACCTCCAATAGCTCCTCAGCCCTGGGTGAGCTATTGTTTATATTGAGCTTGCTTGTGGTACTGTCAAAACCTCCTTGAGTGAGTTCGTCCATGGAACTGTCCTGCTGTGTCTAAAAACCTGTTTTCCTAAAGTCAGCTTCCACTTCTTTCTCTTACTATCTCTTCCCAAACTTCCTTAAGTCTTTGGGGAAAGTGCGCGGTGTTTATGTTGGATTTATGGCTCAGCATTCCACAGTGTTTGAGTCTCTGAACTCCAACCAGTTGAGAGTCTTTGTGTTAATGGCCATCTACTGCAAAAGAAGCTTCTCTGATGAGAGTTTAGAGGTGCATCATCCTATGGGTATGGCTATAAGTCACTAGCAGTACTATGTCCAGTTAGCAGAATGGCATTAGGAGTATTGGGCTCTTGCCTAGCAGCCTAGCACCTAGAGTCTATTTAGTCATGTATTCTTTCAAGATATATCTCCAATAATAGGATAGCTGGACTGTGGAGTGATTCTATTTTTTAAGGTGTGTGTGTGTGTGTGTGTGTGTGTGTGTGTGTGTGTGTGTGTTGTATGTTTCCTTTTTATGTATGCCTGCCTGACAGAAGACGGGATCAGATTCTATTATGAATAGTTGTTAGCCACCATGTGGTTTCTGGGAATTGAACTCAGGACCTCTCTGGAAGCAGCCAGTGTTCCTAACTTCTGAGCCATATCTCTAGTTCTGAGTGACTTTATTTTTAATCTCTTCAAATGCAAGACTCTTTCCTATCTGTAGGCTTTTGGCCTATGAGCATCTTGACAGATGAACTGGGTATATTGTTAGCAGCACATTCCATTCATTCATGACCTCTAAACTGCATAATGAAAGACATTTCCTTTTAGAGTAATTATTTATGGTTAAGCTCCTATTGTAACTGATGTGTTTCTTTAATTTCATTGTAAGTTTTTACCTTTTCATTGTTATAAAGTTTTCTTCTGTGGGTAAGTGACTTTCTTCAGTTGTATGTTTTGATAGTAGCTTATTGCTTTAACTCTGTGGATCATAGACTCATATTCTGTAATTACCAAGTGGCTTACAAAATGTTGAAAATAATAAGCTACTTTGAGATGACAGGAATTAGGAGAAGTAAAGAAGGAAGAAAATGGATTCAAAACTACATGTGGAAGAAAATAAATACATTCAAAACCCATGTATATAGCATCAAGTAAATTTTTAGTGTTCCATTTTATATCTTTGTACATGGCCCATCTCATAATATATGAAGATCATTTTTTTAATTTCCTTATTTGTCTTCATATTAAACATACTATGTTTATTAGATTCTAAATTTTCCTATGGTTATTCTTTCAGATAAATATCCCATCTCTAATATTTCCTTCTTGCCAGTCTGTATTTTTTTAATTGGGTATTTTCTTTATTTACATTTCAAATGTTTTCCCCTTTCAAGGTCTCCCCTTTGGAAACCCTATATCCCATCTTCCTTCCCCTGCCTCTATGAGGGTGCTCCCCCACCCACCCGCTCCTGTGTTCCTGCCCTGTCATTTTCCTACACTGGGGCATCAAACACTCTCAGGCCCAATGGCCTCTCCTCCCACTGGTGTCCAACAAGGCCATCCTCTGCCACATATGCAACTGGAGCCATGGGTTTGTCCATGTGTACTCTTTGGTTGGTGGTCCACTCCCTGGGTGCTCTGGGGGATCTGGCCTGTTGACACTGTTGCTCCCCCCATGGGGCTGCAAAGCCCCTCAGCTCCTTCAGTCCCTTCTCTAACTCCTCCATCAGAGATCCTGAGCTCGGTCCAATGGTTGGCTATGAATATCCACCTCTCTATTGGTCAGGCTCTAGCAGAACCTCTGAGGAGACAGCCACATCAGACTCCTATCAGCAAGCACTTCCCAGTATCCACAATAGAGTTCAAGTTTGGTGACTGTATGTGGGATGGATCCCCAGGTGGGGCAGTCTCTGGATGGCCTTTCCTTCAATCTCTGCTCCACACTTTGTCTCCATATGTCCTCCCATGAGTGTTTTCTTCCCCCTTCTAAGAAACACTGAAGCATCTGTACTTTGGTCTTCCTTATTCTTGGGCTTCATATGGTCTGTGAATTGAATCTTATGTATTCCGAACTTTGGGCTAATATCCACTTATCAGTGAGTGCATACCATGTGTGTTCTTTTGTGACTGAGTTACCTCATTCAGGATAATATTTTCAAGATCCATCCATTTGCCTAAGAATTTCTTGAAGCCATTGTTTTTAATAGCTGAGTAGTATTCCATTGTGTAAATACACCACATTTTCTGTATCCATTCCTCTGTTGAGGGACATCTGGGTTGTTTCCAGTTTCTGGCTATTAGAAATATGGCTGCTATGAACATAGTGGAACATGTTCTTTATTACATGTTGGAGCATCTTCTGGGTATGTGCCCAGGAGTGGTATAGCTGGGTCCTCAGGTAATACTATGTCCAATTTTCTGAGAAACTGCCAGACTGATTTCCAGAGTGGTTGTCCCAGCTTGCAATACCACTAGCAATGTCTTTTATTTTGAAGAGCTTCCTTTACTATTTCTGGTAGGAAGTCGGATCTCTCAGCTTTTGTTTCTGTAAGAGTGTCTTTTTTCTCCATCTTGTGCAGCTTTGCTATGAGCACTATCTCAATTGGCAGTTTCTGTATAGCTATACTGTCAAAAACATTTCTTCCCACTCCCTTCTGGTCTGGAAAGTTTCTACAAAGGAGCCTGCTCTCAAGTAAATTGCAAAACCCAGGTTTTATCTTTATTATATCTTTTCTCTTGCTTCTTTAAAAATCTACTCATTGTCATTATTCATTAATTTATTTATTTATGTATTTACTTTGAAACCCAATATCAACCCCTTCCTCTTTTCCCCTTGGCACCCTCTAATGCAAGTCTTCTCCCAATCTCACCTCCCCCTCACTACCCCCACCACACACACACCACCACATTAACTCACTCTAAGACTAGGTGCATCCTTTCCTACTAAGGCAAGATGAGACAGTCCATGTAGGGGGACAGGATCCACAGGCAGCCAGGCAACTGGCTCAGGGACAGCCCCCGCTCCAATTGTTGAGGTACTCACATGAAGACCAAGCTGCCCATCTGCTTCATATATACAAGGGGTCTAGGTCCCGCCTGAGCTTGCTCTTTGGTTGGTTACTTGGTCTCTGGGAGCCTCCAAAGGTCCACTATTGGTCTTACTGAGGAGTTCCATCCTTTTCAGGTCCCTCAATCTTTCTCCCAAATCTTCCATAAGACACCTTGAGCTAAATCTAATGTTTGGGGGTGAGTCTCTGCATCTCTTTCCATTAGCTGCTGGGCGGAGCCTCTTAGAAGACAGTTATGCTAGGCTCCTGTCTGCAAGCATAACAGAGTATCATTAACAGTGTCATGGACTAGTACTTGTCCATAAGATGGGCCTCAATTTGGGGCAATCATTGGTTGTCGATTCCTTCATTCTCTGCTCTGTTGGGTTAAGGTGGTGAGTGTCTTGTGTCCACCCCAGGGCTCGGGCCTCCTGGGGAGTTGAGACATTGGAAATTTGACCACAATCACTCCACAGCACCGCCAGGCAGGTGTCATACTGGGTTGCCAGGGTTTTAAACCTTAGCTCAACCAGAAACCAGGCTGCCTCCATGGTCCCACACTATCTTTTTTCCTGCCCATCTTAAAGGCTGGGCACATTCTAGGTTGAAGATTTTGTTTCAGGGTTTCTATTCCTGCACAAACATCATGACCAAGAAGCAAGTTGGGGAGAAACGGGCTCATTTAGCTTATATTTCCACATTGCTGTTCATCACTAAAGGAAATCAGGACTGGAACTCAAGTAGGTCAGGAAGCAGGAGCTAATGCAGAGGCCATGGAGGGATGTTTCTTACTGGTTTGCTTCTCCTGGCTTGCTCAGCTTGCTCTCTTAGAGAACCCAAGACTAACAGCCCAGGGATGGAATCACCCCATACACACACACACATCACTAATTGAGTAAATTTGTTACACCTGTATCTCATGGAGGCATTTTCTCAACTGAAGCTCCTTTCTCTGTGATAACTCCAGCTTGTGTCAAGTTGACACACAAAACCAGCCAGTAGTTACTGTCCTTATCCTTCCATTGGGAGTACTGCTTGGGTACAGGAAGTGGCCACTCCAGGATCCATATTCCTCACTTCTAGGACTCTCACCTAGAGTCGCCCACATAGACCCTCTGGAGCTTCCCCCATCCAAGGTCTATGTCATGCACTAGAGATTGTCCCACCTCCACCAATCTCCCTTCTCTCTCTCCCCTGCTCTCCTTACATATGATCTCCTCCTTCTGCCTTGCTCTCCTCCCCATTGCCTCTTCCATGCAATTCCCTCCTTCCATAGACTCTAATATCTGTGTTGCAGGAAATATTTAAAAAGAAGGAATGTATTGCAGCATGTTCCGGCATTACACCCTGGTTCTCTCGCCCTGGCGGGCTGGCCAGCCATGCACTGGTGGGCAATGGCAATGGCCTACCTGCTTTCATCTCGTGGAGCTCAGAGCTCCACAATCTCTCCACCCAGCTCACTCGGCTCCCACTGGCGGGTCACTACCACGCCAGCCCCAAGCTTCAATACCCCCATGGCCTCTGTGGGGCACATCAGGTAAACCTACACTTTGCTGCTGTACCTTTCTCTCTGGAACCCAGATGAGCTGCCATGTGAAGGAAAACACAACACAAACTTAGTTCAGAAACAATGATAACTCAATCTCTGGGTGCATCAACTAAAACCTAATCTTATAAACCTTATCAAAGTCTGATTCCTTTGGTGTCAAATCCTTTCGGATCTGCCATGATACCAGGAGACTCTACTAGCTACATCTTACCTATCTGCTCTCCCCATTCCAAAAGACTCTCCCTCTCTCCTGCTCCTCTCTTCTCCTCCTCTGACTTGGAAGTCCCAGAGCCCAGTGATTGGCTCTTTTATTCATTAGGGGATTGGTTCACAAGAAGTCGCAGGTGTAACACACTCCTTCTCTGAAGTCCCTCCCATGAGGACAGAATTAGAATACAAAAAGCTCCAGGGCTATTTACAACATATCTGTTTTGTTTCCCCTTCTGAGAAAGATTCAACTTTTTCCAATTGGGCTCTGCTTGTTATTTGGCTTCATTGGGTCTGATTATCCTGGACTTAGGAGTGAGTACATACCACATATGTCCTTTTGGGTCTGTGTTGCCTCACTCTAGATGATATTTTCTAGTTCAATTTATTTGCTTACAAAATTCATGATGCCTTTGTTTTTAGTGGCTATATAGTATTCCATTGTATAAATGAACCACATTTTCTTTATCCATTTTTCAGTTGAGGGACATCTAGGTTGTTTCTAGTTTCTGTCTATAATGAATAAAGCTGCAATGAATATAGTTGAACAAGTGATCTTCTGAAGCATCTTTTGTTTATATGCCCAGGAGTGGTTTAGCTGGGTTTTGAGGTAGAACTATTCCCAATCTTCTGAGGAATTGTCAAATTGATTTCCAGAGTGGTTGTCCAAGTTTTCACTCCCACCAGCAGTGAAGGAGTGTTCCCCCTTATTCCACAGCCTCACAGGCATGTTCTGTCTTTTTGAGGTGTTGATCTTAGCTATTCTGATGGATGTAAGAAGGAATTTCAAAGTCGTTTTGATTTCCATTTCCCTGATGACTAATGACACTGAACATTTCTTTAGATGCTCCTCAGACATTCAAGAATACACTGTTCTGAATTTTCTGTTTAGCTCTATACCCTATTTGTTTATTAATCATTTTATCCATTTACATTTCAAATGATATCCCCCTTCCCAGTTTTCCCTGTAAAACCTCCCCATCCAATTCCCTCCTCCCCTTTGCCTCTATGAGGGTGCTCCTCATCCACTCACCCACTCCCATCCCACCGCTCTAGCATCCCTCTAGGCTGGGGCATCAAGCCTCTCCTCCCATTTATACCCTATTTTTTAATTGGGTTGTTTGTATTGTTGGTGTTTAACTTCTTGAGTTCTTTATATAGCTTGAATATTAGTGCTCTGTTAGATGTGGGATTAGTGTCCTCTCAGAGGACAGACATGATCATTTGCAAGGCTCCTGTCTACAATTAATAGTGTGAGAGTTTGGTGCCTGCCTATGGAATGGATCCCGTGATGGGATGGTCTCTGGATGCCCTTTCCTTTGGTCTCTGCTCCATTTTTGTTCCTGAATTTCCTTTAGTCAAGAACACTTCTGGGTCAAAAATTTTGACGATTGGTGACTGGCCCCATGCCATAAATGGGGGCCATGTCTATCTACTGGAGGTGGTCTCTTTATGTTCTATCTCTTCACTGTTGGGCATTTCGGCTAAGGTCATCCCCATTGGCTCCTGGGAGCCTCTCACATCCCTAGGGTCTTGAACTTTCTAGAGGTTCTTTCCAACCCCCACCCTATACTGCTGCATATTTCTGTTCATTTTTCTGACCCGCTGAGTCCTGTCTCCCCCTAACCCTTTTCCCTCCCCCTCCTATCCAGGTCTCTCCCTTCTTCTGCCTCCAATGATTATTTTGTTCCCCCTTCTAAGTATGATTGAAGCATTGATACTTGGGCATTTCTTCTTGTTAAGCTTCATATGGTTTGTGAGTTATATCATGGGTATTCTGAACTTTTTGGCTAATATCCACTTATCAGTGAATATATACCATGTATGTCATTTTGGGTTGGGGTTACCACATTCAGGATGATATTTTCTATTCTATCCATTTGCCTACAAAATTCATGATGTCCTCATTTTTAATAGCTGAATAGTATTCCATTGTGTAAATGAACCACATTTTCTGTATCCATTTTTGGTTGTGGGTCGTTGGGTTGTTTCCAGACCTTATTAACTTTTGCCTCTAGGACTTTACATTTTGAAAACAGGGTCTTAGCATTATAGTCCAGGCTAGCTCTAGGCTCACTATGTAATTCATGCTGGCCTATAACTCATAAAAATCACTCTATTTCAGCCTCCAATCTATTTTAGTTTTTTTAATTACCTCAATTTGTTTGTTAGGATTTCCTAGAAAAGGATTAAGTGATTTAGCTGTGTTTTCTTTAATTCAGAGTTTCATTATGACAGATCTTTTGAATGTTCCACACAGGAGAGTATACTTACTGGTTGTAATATGCTGGATTTTCTCAGCACGGGACTCAGTTCCCAGGCACTGTGATACAGCTACTTTGCATCCTGATTCTTCTATGAAGGAAGTCTTTGCTACTTATGCTGGGAGGTTGTGGCAGTTCTTTGGCTGTGAGACTAATAGCCCAAGCTTGGTCCATGGAGAATAACCTGGAAATAGGAACTAAGAGGTTCTATCTACTGCTGGATTTTATTATGACAAGCTAATTACTGTACAATCTTGCACTACTTCCTTTTCTCTCTGGCTCACTGCTAGGATTTTGGAGGGTGACAATACCAGTGACTTTCTTCTTTCTGTCTTCTACATCTTTTCTTATTGTGCCTCACCAGGTATTGTGGTTTTCATTGTGGTGGTGGTTGTAGTAGTTTTACTTTTTTGCTCTTATAAAGTTAATTTGTTACATAAATAACTACTTTTGTGTTTCTGTGAGATGACCGCTGGAGTCATCTTCCTCAGCCATTTTCTTGCTGCATTTGTGAGATTTGTTGATCTGGATATAGCAGAAAATTGTGGGGCAGTGGTCTGTGACAGGCAGTCTGGCACCCAGTCGAGCACAGGCTAAACTCCTGGGCGACCCAGTGGGGCAACCCACAAAGGACAGGAAAGTGTTTTGCCAACGCTTCTGGGAGCTCTGGTCACTTACAACACCCTACAGCCTCCTGTAGAGAGGTCTGTCATGTGAGGTTTGTCACATAGGACTGTTGTCACCCCTGACCCAACCCTCCTCAGGTAGAGGCATGGCAACACAGCTTCAAGACATCCCCATGTTAATGAGACAGCTAGAGACTTAACCATGCCCCTTCCCAGTTACTATATCTGCCTCGCCTCTCCCAGAGGGCGGGGAGTACGATTTCATCCACACCACTCATCACGATGTCAATAAAAGCCTTAGAATTATGGACTGTCTCATCTTGATCCACCGTGGGAATTGAGGGGTTCGGCCTTCGATTAAGGAGCCTCATCTAATCTCTCATGGGGGCATCTCAGTGCTTCTAGACAGTACCCATTCACCCAAGCCAAAGCGGCTGGTCAGCACCACAAGCCACCAACCTGGTCTGGTAGGGAACCCCAGCTGTGCTCCCACTAGCCTTCTGCAGCATCCAGCGGCATCTGCCCCAGGTTAGAGAACCCACACATTCCCCGTGAACAACCCCCATGGGCAGTATCCTGGAGGGTTCCCACAGCCTCCACCTGCCCATCAGACTGTGGGGGAAGATGCAGCCACTCCCCATGTCCTGTCCCTCCCAGAGCCGCAACACCCAGGCAGACACTTGGGACTTATCTTTCTACCAAGCTGGATTGTTCCCACAGAAAATGTAATTATAATTTTTATAAAATACTCAATCCAGCTAGTTAAAAGAAGCTGAACATGGACCTCCATATCAAGGAATTTCTTAATAGAATTGAAGGTCCCCCTCACAATGTGGTAGACCCAAGTAACACAAAAGCTGATAGTAATGTTTGTCTGTCTTGGCTACAGAAATAGAAAGGAAAGAGATTACACTAAGAATTCTCTTAAATTTCCCTAAGCAAAGCTTATTGCATAAATGACAGTTCAATCTGTCATGAAATGATGTCATGAAGCATCTTGTGTGACTGACACGGACCTTTTTATGTCCTATAAAGACCTAGTGTGTGTCTGAATTCTCTTTCTGCTACTGTACTGTGTCCTTAGTACAATTGAAAGTCTTAAGTCATGAAAACACGAATAAAAGTAGCCTTATAAGGACTGGATAGGTTGTAGTTAGAAACATAAACCTACACGTATATCCACGCAATAACAACTAATAGAAAAGGAGACTATGAATTTGACTAGACTGGATCGTGGTATGTTTGATGGTTTGAAAAGAGGGAAAAAAAGGAGGAAGATATCTTGTAATTTTGTTATAACCTCAAAAATAAATAAATAAATAAATAGCCTTATACATCATGGTTGTGTGCAGCAATTATCTGCATGGAATTTTCATATTTTGTGATATTTATGTGGGTTGCAGAGTAATAAACATACATGATTCATGTTGTTCAGAGGAATAAACTAAATCACAAAATATTTACAACAGGCCTGGAACATTCAATTCTTAAAATAGCATTTTTTATCCTTGAAACCACAGCATCATTGTGGTAGATCCTTGACATCAAAAATAATACATACTCAGATGCACAAGATTTAATGCATTTATTATTAACTTAGGGTCACACATCATAATGCACTTTTGAATTATATTTTACAAGATGTTTCTCCTATTAATAAAAAGTTATAATATATATGTAACTTTAATTTTTTCAAACCCTACTCTTAATGATGGTTCCTAAATTCTTTAAGCTCCCTTCTATCCCACCACCCATGAGAGGTAATAGGAAAGAGAGGATACGGAGGAAGTGGACATGGTTAGAAATGGTTTTTATAAACGGAGCAAATACCATCCGTGCTGTCAAGAAATCAGCAGTTCAGTTCACAGGTCAGCAGCAGCAGCTCAATCCACTTGAAAATACTTCGTGGATACACCATCAGTCCAGTTTGATAGAGTTAGGATAGCAAGCATGAATCAGCAGCAGTGACAGTAAGACCTCAGTCAAATTGGCACGAGTCAGCAGGAGAGACCAGGAGGGGTGTTAGGAAAGGTTTTCAACTGTGCCTCCTTCAGCGAAGCAAAGGTCAGCAAAGACACAAGACCACAAACATTGTACAGCTAGCTCTATAAGCAAGCCAAGTTCAGCTTTCATCACTGTCTGTGGAGTCCTTTTTATATTCCCTCCAAATATCATGTGTCCTCCACAAGTCTTGCCTCAGCACATGCATCTGTCTCAACTGACATCACTCTGCCAATCACCATAAGTCCACAGAAGCAGCGAAAAACTGGAGCACATCATCAGAAGTTTTTGGTGCATTTCTCCCTATGGAGTCCCGACAAACAGAGTCCAACTACACAATGTAGGGCAACTCAATACATGTGCGTCATTAGCAAAAACTCCTTCATCTTGTGTCCTTTCATGTGCTCGCTCTAAGAAGATGTTCTTTCACCTGCGTCCACTTCAATGAAGCATTCCTTTATATGTTTACCTTAGCAAAAGACCATCCAACACAACTGACTTATCAAAGAGCCTTTAAGTTTGCACTTCATATGTACATGCTGAAAACAGATTAATGTCATATTATAAGAACTCTTTTCTCTGATTACAAGGAAACTCAGGCAAATGGGAGGGTTTTTTTCCACATTAAATCGATAAGAACATATTCTTTCCTATGACCAGAATGCTGACCTGAAGTCGAACAAAGGTCATAAGATGTAGTTTGTTGTACAATGCAAAACAGAAGCATGCATAAATCCAAAGAAAAATAGGACAGAGAAACATTCAATGCTGCTTTTCAATATGCTTTGATTTTAGCATTAAGATATCTCAATAGTAATATTATTCAACAGAACAATTTAGCACAAGTATTTCTCAGTCCTTAGTAACAATTCTCTGACTTCTGATGACTATGAAACATAAGAAATTACTATTCTAAGACTGTGAACTTTGTTTCAAATTAATATACATGACTAATAAGCCAAAATTTAATTTTCAAAGTGGGAACAACAATTTTATAGTAAGTTAACCTTTTCTTTGACTTTTAATTAAATTTTATCTACAGGGATTTAAAAATATAATTTGGACAATAATAAAACTGGTTTGTTTTTATTCATCAATTCTATTGCTTTAAAATGGAAAAGGTCAATGTAAATTCATAATGAGAATGAATCACAAATGAACTTTAGAATATCACAATATGTACAAATTTTATGAATATACACTTTAAAAACATATTTGGTTCGTTTACTTAACCCATGGATACCTATTATGTCTTGAACATAGATTTACCTGACAAGCTGCTTGACATTTGGTACCAATTATTTCTGCCACTGACAAAATAATTATAGTGGTACTTTGTGCTGAAGGCAATAAAATCTATTATCATAAATTATGGTACAAGTCAAAAAAGAAAAGACAATCTTTGTCATTTTGCTTTAGAAAGAACTGGAAATATATAAATACTGAGGCTAAAGTGATGACCAGCTAGTTTGACCATATTAACATTTAAAAGTTCTTTTAAAAAAGAAGTAATGGGTGTGGTGACCTAGCTTTGGTGCATATGCTCACAGATGACCTACAATGTTTATCAGAGGTCAAGGCTACTACAAGAACATAAGCTCACCAGGAGGAGACTGCTAAAGGTATCAGTGTGGTTGGTGGTCATACTCCTGTCTGTAAGTTCAAGCAAACAAAAAAACTAGTTGCTGAATGAACATTGTAAAACTGCTTTGATTGTAATTGTAAACAGAATCAATGACTTTTCATTTCTTTCATATTATATTTTAGCGGTAGAAACACATTAAAAATAACAAAAATATAATTTCTATTAGTGAAAATATAAAGAGAAAACAGAATGGGGTAGATATACAAGTGTAAGTGGAATTTGTAGTACTGATGGAGAAGATAGAACCAATAAAATCCAAATAAAACTAAGAGGCTGTGGTACTTAAGGACAACTTGTATTAAGGATTGTATGCTCTCAGCTTTGTCTACAAGAGAGCAGGACTAAGCCACATGATTTAATAAGATGCTAATCACTCATGGTAACAACAAGGTTAGTGTTGTGAGGGAAACCCTGATTGAAGGGGAAGTCAAGTACATCCACGTGTAGAGGGAGCATGTGAATAAGCGAAAGAGTTATCTGCCCAGAAAGAGAATGTTAAAATGGACTCTGCTGATAGAGAACATGGTCCCAACAGAATTTGGTAACTTGGTTTCTGTTTGGAGGCTTGCTTTTGAAATCTTGCTCTCTCAAGACATAGAACAACTGGAAGTAAGAGAATACAGTGATAAATACTGGAAAAGTCACCTCAGAATTGAAGTTCTAGGACAAATGAGATAGCAGGATTAAGACAAGTGTATAGAAGGAGATAGTGGAAGAGGGCCAAGATGGACAGGAGAATGAACAATGTTAGATGTTCATAGTCCAGATGCCAGTAATACCTATTGATATTATCGGTAGATATCATATATATTATTAAATATGTTATATCATAAATTAGTATATATAATATTAATATACTATTATTATCCACAAAACAAACTTGAATTCAAATGAGAATATCTATTTATAGTTATAACACAGAAATAACCTTCACTGCACTCTAGGAGACAATGTCTACCACTTCAGAAAACCAGTGCTATTTAATGAGATTTACTTTCTCTTTCTCTGAGAAGTTGATACAGTTATAATTCTGTCAGTCAAAATTATAAATGTATATTTATTTTTAGAATTATAAATATATATATATTGTTTCTAATCATGAAGTGAGATTACTACTGTATCTACCTAAAAGTTATAAGCTATTGCACGTCTGTCTATTTGTTTAGGTTTTCCACAAGACTTAAAGAAAATTAAGAAAAATAAGAAGCAGACAGAGGTATGGTGACCTGAATCTAAGCACATCTTTTGTTCAAGGAGATGCATTTGTGTAAAGACCCAATGTGAGAATGTTACAAAGACAAGCCAGACAGAAACTAGAGACCAGTCTACTCTTGAAAAATACATTATTACCTGCTGCCCACTTGAATATATGCACTCCTGTATCATGTGCAGATGGAATGACAAAGTAGCAGTCATATTGGCTTGGAGTAATAGAAGAAAGTTTGGGGCCAGAGTAGAAGTGGGAAGCTGGGTGTACATTCCTAGAGACAAATAAAGCACAGCCATTAGGCTATCACATGCTGTTTTAGTTATGGTTTCTATTGCTGTGAATAAACACCGTGACCATGGCAACTCTTATAGAGGAAAACATTTTACAAGGGCTGGCTTACAGTTCAGAGGTTTAGTCCATTATCATCACTGTGAGAAGCCTGGCAGAGTGCTGGGAAGATATGAGGCTGGAGGGATAGCAGAGAGTTCTAGTCTTGATATGAAAGCAGCAGAAGGAGACTGTGTGTCACCCTGGGTGTAGCTTAAGCAAATATAGAACCTCAAAGCCCACTGCCACAGTGACATACTTCCTCCAACAAGGTCACATTTAGTCCGATAAAACCACACCTCCTAATAGGGTCACTCCCTATGGACCGAGCATTCAAACACATGAGTCTATCATAGCTATTCAAAGGATCACACAAACTGAATATAAAATTGTGTAAAAGGACTAAAAGTAACAGAGTACTGAATACAGTAAAATAGAAACAAGACAAGGAAAATCACAGTAGTAGCAGAGAAACCAATCAGCTAGTGAGAGTAGGGCAAGAACACAGTCTGCTGTTAGAATTTAAGAAAATTCTCTATGTACTAGAACGAAACCAACAGTCCCCACAAGAGTGCAGCAGTAACCAGGGGTTACATGCTCATTACTGCTTATGCCCTGTGCTTTCAAAACAATTACAGAGCTATAAAGACAAATTCTAACTGTGTCCACATGTGAATTTATGAGAAAATAATCTCAAGTTGGGTTGGAAGGGATAAGAAAGTTGAGAGCATGGAAAGGCAAGTGGAGGGTGGTGAATGTGTTCAAATTATAGTGCATGAAATTCTGAAAGATCCCAAGAAAAGACCTTGTCTCACAAGCTAAGGTACAAAGCTCCTGAGAAATGGCATCGGAGGTTTACCTCTGGCTTCCACATACATATATACACATCTGGCATTGATACACACAAATGAAAAGAAAGGAAGGAAGGAAGGAAGGAAGGAAGGAAGGAAGGAAGGAAGGAAGGAGGGAAAGGAGGGAGGGAAGAAAGAAAGAAACAGAGAAGGAATGAAAGAAAGAGAAAGGAAGGGAGGGAGGGGAGAGAGAAATGAAAACATATGAAGTCATAGCAACTGGGTATTCTTATGGAAAAAAACATGTTATCCCATAGAAAATGTAATTAAAATTGGACAGATATCTTATTAAAAGGTATAACTATAAACTTAATCTACAAGGCACATCATGGTTTTAGAAGGGAACTATCTTTTTAAAGCAAAAGACAAAAAAGTAACAAATCAAATTATTAATTGAATTTTACCTGGCTAATAATTTTTTGAATGTATTCATAAGGCACACTTCAAAAATGAGACACAGCAATAGTACAAAAGACAATCATTATAAATAAAAGCAATTATTATAAATTATAAATAAAAACAAGAGTATATATTCAGAATTTATTTTACAAAATTTTATCCTGAACCCTTGTCTGCTGAGCTAATGGCAACTGCAGGATTGGGGCAGGGGAGGAGGTAGTCATTGCCTTTGCCATAAACCAAACAGTGAGTCCACTAGGATCCAATGGATCATTCCAAATCAGTGCCAGACAAGTATCCTAGTTAACATGAAAATCTGTAAAATAAACCAAAGAGAAATGATGAAGTAAAGTAATCTGCAAATGGATACAGGGAATAGCAGAGGTGGATATAAGAGATGAGGGGAGGGGTTGTTAAAGAAACATAGAATACACTGTTACTGTGCATGAAATCGTCAAAGAAGAAACTTAATAAATTAATTAAAAATGAAAAAAGATGGGAAGTAGAAATCATGTTGAAAAACTGCTGATACAGATGATTAGCAATGCTACAAGCTAGATAATTTAATGTAACACTTTGACCTAGTAACAAAATAAAGATGATTTTCATGCTCTTTTAAAATATATATATTTATTTCATTTTATATGTGTGAATGTTTTGTCTATATGCATGGCTGTGCGTAATATACAAACTTGGTGCTCATTAATGTCAAAAGAGGTCATTGTATCCTGGATCTGCAGGATTTGTTAGAGAGTGTTGTGATCTTCTACATAAGTGCTGGGAATAGAACCTTGGACCCACGCAAGAGCAGGGAATATTCTTAACTGCACCAATTTTCACTCAGTAATAATAATAATAATAACAAGGCTGTTACAATGCAACAGATGCTGAATTTTAATTTCAGCATCTGTTGCATTGTAACAGCCTTGTTTTAATAATTTACGTAAGAGCAGATAAAAGTGTCGATTTAGTATAAAATATTATGCTGCAAATTAGACATGACATGTTTACACTTGATTTATTGTATGTGTCTGGCTGGTTCGGGCATGTATGCCTCTGAGCACTATGTGTATGCCTAGTGCCTGTGGAGGCCCCTGGAACAGGAATTGCAAATAGCTGTGAGCTATTTGCATGTGAGAGCTGGGAATAGAACGCTGGTCATCTGGAAGAACATCAGTGGCCTATAACTGCTGATCCCATCTCTCTAGCCCCTCTGCACTACTTAAGAATGCTGTCCAAAGGAACAACAGGGACAAAAAATGGAACAGAGACTGAAGGAAGGGCCAAATGGGGACTGTACCACCTGGGGATCCATCATGTCCACAGACACCAAACCCAACACTGTTGCAGCGGTCAAGAGGAGCTTGCTGACAGAAACCTAGTGTGGCTGTTCCTTGGGATGTCTGGCCAGCAACTAATGAATGCAGATGTGGGTGTTTGGAGGCAACCATCAGACTGAGCTCAGGAAACCTGGGGGGGAGCTGGCGGAAGGACTGGAGGATCAGAGGGGAATTGCAACCCCATTGGAAGAACAACATAGGCTGGCCTAACTACCCAGTTCTCCCAAAGTCTAGACCACCAACCAAGGAGTGTACCTGGAGGGATCCATGGCTCCAGATATATATTGTAGCAGAGGATGGCCTTGCCTGACAACAAAGGGAGGGGAGGCCCTTGGTCCCAGGGAGGCAATGCTAGGGCAGTAGGTCAGGAAAGTGTGGGTGGATGGGGGAGCACTCACATACAGGCAAAGGGGGGTGGGGGGCAAATGTGGGATGAGAGGTTGGAGGAGAGGTAACTGGGAAGTGGGAATGGGATGGGGGTGGGGGTGGAGGGGGTAAACGGGAAGTGGGATATCATTTGAGATGTAAACAAATGGAATGATTAATAAAAAAATTTTAAATATGTTGAGTGTCTATGGCATTTTATTGACAACAGTTAAATGATACAACAAATAAGTAAAGAAACATGTGGAATAGCCATACACTGGTGTATCACTGAACAATAAATAAGAAAAAGCTCGTGATACACACATGAATAAATCTTTTAAACGATAGACTAAAGGAATTCAAACAAAGTTAATACATAGCATGTTATTTAATTTATTTATGATGTTCTATTTAAAGCAATCAATCTACAGCGCAGAACATTGTTGAACGGTATTTGACCACACTGTGAACACCAAGACTGTGTCATTTACTGGGGGGAAAAAACTGTTTCTAGTTGTGGCTCAGCCCCATCACTCAAATCTAAGAGCTTTCTGTTTATGGTAAACAGGATTAAATAAAGTCAACCTTAGTTTAAGAGGTGGAGCAAGCAACCAGTTGACAGGGAGTTAATACAAGAAAATAATGTAGAGAGTAAGAGGGAGTCAGAAGGATGAGTGAAGAGACAAGCAGGAAATAGAAGGGAGGGACATTGAGTTTGAAAGGTTTTTGAGAAGCAAAGCATCCTTTTCCTTCTGGGACATCACTGTGGAGGGAGGTCAGCCTGGTGCGTTCTCTGCCTCTCTGAGCTGGCAAGCTTTCACCCCAGCATCTAGCTCCTGAGTCATTATTGGTAAAAACAAACTATTGAGATTCAGTTAAAAGAACAGAATATGGATTCAAAGTAGCCTGGCATGGGAGACCAAAAAAAAGAAATGGAAAAAATAAAAATAATTTATTTACATAAATTATTTAAATTTATTAGCATGAATGTATAGTATACATAAGAATACTTTTTGATATGTTTTAATAAATAAAATGGAAAAGAGTTTTAAAGAAGAAGAAGCTATAAAATATTTGGCTATTAAATAAGACGGGAAGTTATTCTTTTACATTAATGATTATAGATTTGAATTGCTAGTCTTTGGATCCTACTGCCTACTTTAGCAGTGGAAAAATAAAATACAGCTGTCTAAACCTGAAGAAAAATGCCTTTATGTGCCAACTTCAACAGAAATAAACAAGTAAATGATGTGTTAAAACTCTGAGTAGCAATGATGCAAAACTCTTATGTCTATTTGGAAGATGTAACTATATTTTTCTATTTATTATTTTCTATTTTCTTCCATATTGTTATATAAGTCAAGGTGAATGTCCATCTTCAAAAAGACCCTGTCAAGGGTATATAACTTACTTGTACAAAGCATACTACTTCTCTGAGTACAAAATATTTCAAATCATTAATTAAAGAAACATGAGGCAGAGATTTTTGTCTTGTTCAATGACATGTGTCAAATATCTATCACATTGTCAGTCAGTTGTCTAATAAATGTTTGCTATTGAGTTACATGACCACAAATCCAAGAAGGATTAGACAATTCTTCAATGTGGTACACCAGAGAATTTCAGATTTTATATGTAAGCTGACATCTGCTATCTGGCAGATGCTTCCTGGATTTGCCTCCTCCCACAGTCTTCCTCAGTAAGCACTTGAGCACAGACCAGTAGTTACCTAAAGAAAATGCCAGAATCAACTCTGAAGACTGCTACAGTGATGAATGACATCAAAACGAGTATGACAAAACTGGAGAGGCAGAGGCAGGCAGATCTCTGAGTTTAAAACCAGCCTAATTCACATAGTGATTTCCAGGCCAGCCAATGCTGTCTAGTGAGACCCTATCTCAAAAATTAAAATGATAGGAAAAGCAAAGACTTGTGGAATGCTAATTTGATCCTGAGCCCCATACCTTCAAATCAGAAAGGAATCCCCAACACCCAGATGGATTCGTAGGGGTGTGATGCACGTATCACACATGCAAGATACAAGGTTTTCTAAGTCCTGCCAGGTGTCTTTGCTCTAAGATCACTCTATTGAAGGATCAGAGACATGATATGAGATGATTTTGATTAAACACAAAGAGCAAATGGAGATTATGGGTCACATGACCATTCTTTAACAGTGTAACTCCTATAGTCCATCCAGCTTCCAACTTCCTCCTTAATAGGATTTGGCTAAGCACATTCCCAGCATCTCTTGGTGGGACTGGCCTCTAATAATCTTATATCTGTGGACAAATATAGAACAAACTACCTTATATCTAAGCCAGAAAATTAATATGTTCTGCACTGTTCTCCTTTGGTGACTCTAGCAGAAACTCCCTGAGGATTCATTAGAAGACATTATGTTCTGGATTTCAAGTATTTCTCAAAGAACCACCAGATAAATGCTTGGTCATCTCTTGTCCCATAATTGAGACATTAGGATAGCAAATGATGGAAGTTAGGTCCTTGGAATTAAACCATTGAAATGAATACTGAAACATCAGTCTGATCCCTTTCTCTACTTCCTTCCTGATCACCATAAAGTAAGCAGATTACTTGCTCCTATCAAATTATACTGTTTTGTCTCAGAGGAAAAAATTGTCAAATAATCATGGAGTGACATTTTTGAGACCTATATCCAAAATTAACCTATCCACTTTTAAGGTTATTGGTGTTTTGTCATAATGATGAAAAATTGGCTGATACCTGAGTCTGGGATTTCTCTATGGCTGAATGAAAAGTTTCAGTATTCCCCACACCTGTATTGCCACCTTGCTCTAACATAGCCTCAGCTCACAAGTCTCCCTTTGTAAGGACAGTATAGCGCATTGCTTGTCTGAATAGGATGGTAGACACTGCCTACCCCTTCTTCCCTGGCAACGAGTCTGGATCTTGAGTCTCTTACCAAAAGTTCTTTTTATTGACATCAAGCCACCCACCTCTCTAAGTCCCTATTTGAGAGACTGGCTAATAAATCTCTGGGAAGTGATGGACTCTGGACTCCTAGACCTCAAAGGATAAAACAAAAATAACTTTTAAACTTGTAAGTGTTCTCATCTACCTTCCTAAGTTAAGATGTTCTATATAAAATATAGGAATCTGCAATGGCATCTGTGCATGGGGTAGAGGAGAGTGAATAGAGGAACACCGACTCTCAGTTTCTCTGAAAGTTAAAAAAGAGTGTAGAGGACACAGAGAAACTCTTGCCTCTCTTATAGTATCCAGGTACCTGGTTTGAAATTCAGTTATTTTTGGTTATAAAACTAACATACAAGAGCCTGACACTGAACTATCTGGAAAAAAAATGAATTTAAAACCCCACCTACAATAGCACAAGGAGTAATAATTGACATAGACTATATTTAACCAATGAAGTGAAATTTCCAAAAACTATAAACCAAGAAGTGCTAATGAAAGAAGCTGAAGACAGCACAAATAAATAGAAATCTATCCTGTATCTGGGGACTAGAGAAGCTAACAGTCAGTGAATGTGTCCAATAAAAAACAAAGCAAGTTGTAGACTTAAGATTATCTCTAACAAAACATTAACAACATTTTCACAGAAATAAACAAAATAACCCTAAATACATGGAACTGGTAATAACTCAAATAGTCAAAATAATCTTGAACAAGGATGAAAAAAAAAAAAAAAGAAATCGTATAACCCAATTTAAAAATGATTGAGATCATTCTCTCTTCTTCCACCTTTACATCTGTTCCAGGAACTGAATTCAGGTCCTCAAGTTTGAACAATAAATGCTGACAGAGCATGGTCCAAGAATGGACTTATACACGGAAAATTCTGAGTGCTTATGAGAAAACTCCAAGAAAACAAGACAAGAGTCTTTAGTTTCTTCAAAATACAGAATTATTCATGGAATGTGTTTTTGTGCTCCTCCCAGGTGTAGCAGATAGGAATCTGTTTACTTCATATTATTCGCTACAAATGACTGTCATTTTTATGCCTTTATGGAAAACATGTTTTTGTTTTTGTTTTCCATGCAGCCCGCCTACCATATGTGGCTTACCCTTCTGGTTGTACACTTTACTCAAGTGACTTCTCTTAACCTATGGAGTAGAAATTCTCTGATTCTCTGAAATGATAGCTTCATTTGCCTAGGTCCCACTCTCCCTAGAGTGATGAACAAAGTGCTTTTACCTTTGAACTGTATTGCTGATCCTCAAGCCCAAGTTCTGTAACTCAGTGATTTACAGCAAAGGTATTAGGAAGCTCAAGTGGAAAGGAAACTGTCTTCAATGGGAAAGCTGAATAGCCACAAACAGAAGAATGAAATTGGCTGGTATTTGATATAGAATGCAAATCTTTGAATTAAACTTCAAATACAGAGAAGAAAAATGAGGAGTAAGAAGAAGAGTCAGAGGAGAAAAAGTAGAAGGAGGACAAATAATTTAGATATTTGGCTGATTGTAATATACTAATATATACGTAACATTAATGTGTCATTCTTATTTATTTATATCCATATCTTAACATTTGATACATTTTGAGAAAATATTTTGGGAATTTCAGATATTAGTCTGTTTGTAATTATCTTATAGTCTGTTCTTCAAAAAAGAGTTATTCATATTTACTACTTCAAAATCAAAATGAACACAGTGTCTTATTCCCTAAATGTCAATTAGCAGTAAACTACCACAAGTTTATATTATATTTTAGAACGATGTGTAAGAAATCTGCGAAGATAGACAGTTCTTAGTATAATCTTTGTCTTGAAGAGTTTTAAGTACTTGTTTCCTTCAGACATGATGAAGTATGAAAATAATACACTTTATAATGAAAATAATAGCACCTGTATTTCTTCAAAGATTTCTCTTACCAGACAGCCACTGGGATACAAATGCAAATACAGTATGCTTTAACAAAGACTGTCTTTGTCTGTACAGTAACTATTGCTCTGCTAAACAGACATAATATTAAAATGGCTCCTAATGATTTATTATGATATGCATAATATCATAATTTGGGTTGAGCATCCCTCAACCCAAATCAGAGAAGTTTTATGAATTAGAACCTATATGGTCAACATGAAGATAATGAGATACTCTGAAGTTCTCAGTCTTAAATGGGGCATCCATATGACATCCTCCCATCCAGGGCTCAGGGATCATTATGAAAGAGGGGACAGAGTGATTGTAAGCATCAGATGTGATAGATAAACTCAAGAAGGCAATATTTTTCAAACATAAGTTAGATGCACATATTAATTCGTAACTATTGTGACAGCATGCACAAGACCTGAGAAAACTCAAGACAGACAAGATCCTATCATAGAGAGGGGAAGGTAGAAATGAAATCCCACCATCAGCTGAGAAGCTATTGGCATCTGATATCTCTCTTTAACGATACAACTCCCAATAGGTTGAGTATATACCAGAGCATGCTCTACTTTCAAGAGTAGTTGGGCTCCAGAAATTGGATGCAATGGAGAAAGAAGGAAAACTAAAAAGAGATGAAATCTCAAAGATGGCTCAGAAGGAAGAATGTTAATGAAAGGAATATGTAATGACAGTGAATATGTTCAAAATACATAGCATGAAATTTTCAAATAATTAATAAAAATATTATTAAACATTTTTCTTGGAAGAGTCTTACTAAAATCACAACCTAGAAATTGAAAAAGAAATGAAACTAGTGCTGGGCACGTCAAAGCATCTGGGCATTAATAATAATTAATCAGAAAATAAACCATTAACTCAGTGCCTAATCAACTTCCACCTTTCCATGAGTCATCAGCTTTTACAAAAGGTTACACTTCTTCATTATTTGGCTAATGTATTTCCTTGAGTCAATGCATAAGCAAGGGTTTGGGCTAGTGGTTCTATTTATTTTGTGTAATAATTCTATTTACATATGATTGATAGCCAAGTATAACTACTGTGTCATGCTGTTCCTGATTTGCCTCTGTATTTTCTTGCCTGAGATATTTGGTCAGGCAGACATATTTAAACCTGGAACTGCAGGGAATCTCAGCCATTCTGGCCTCATAGAGAATAACTCTGTGAAGTAGGACCTTTACTGAAACCTTTGCGATCTACCCTGGTTACTTGCTCTCTTCAAAATGTTCTGCGGGGAATACGTGAGTACATTAATTATTTCTATAAAACTTTTTAGTCTTTTGAGAATTAAGTTACTTGGCATTTTGAAGAGGAAATATCGGTTTTAATTTGTCTTCATTAAAATTTTAATTAGTTATTGTCCAATATAACTATTAAATATTATATATTATTATTAATAGTTAATATTATTAAGCCTTTAATCCATGCTAATATACTATTCTATTATAATTAAATTGCCCCTACTTTAATAAGTATTCTGACTCAGAATCATGACAGGTTGTACTAAAAATTGATCTTCATGTTTATTTCTTAACATAGGAAATTAAAATAATGTTGACTGCAACTCTTCATTTTGAATGAGTATCTGTTAAACTTAGTGCCATTTTAACTTAGTTTCACTTTTCTTTATATAAACTATTTGAGTACAAACCCTCTGCTAGTCCACTATCTTTGGAAGAACCAACAGAAAGTCTTCTGTACATGCATATATGAATAAGCATCCATTTCTTATGGTAGTTTATATACATATGTACACTGATAATGATTGTCTTAAATCTATACTAAAACTAGTCTCTAGAAAAGTTTTATGCCAGAGATTCATAAATTCAACAGAACAAAAATATTTTCTTTACTCACATACACAGTATTAATTCCTAGAATTTTGTTTATCTATTTTGTTTTTCAAGACAAACACTGAATGAGCCCTTCAAATGTGTCTACTTCCTATCACTCTTGGTTTAGCAATTTGCATCTGTAACTTTAAGATCTCACATGCAGCTGGAAGCTGTCACTACCTTCGTTAATTATATTGTAGTTGTACTTCACTATGGAGAAATTAAAAGTGTTATATAGCTCAAGGCCAAAGCATAATGAACCAACTTACGAAAATCTTTACTTTTCTACTTTTTTGATTTGAGCAAAATTACATGAAAGTATTTAATGTTATATCTTGTACCAGTCTTATACTATTACTTATACCATATTAACAAATATTTTTTAAAATACTTTTATAAGATATTTGATCTAAATTAGAGGTTAAAAGGTATCATTACATAAAATTTTAAGATATACTATTTGCTTCACTTGTAGAACCAATAAAATATGAAAATTAAAGAGGTACATTTAACCTAATTTACACTTTATTTTAAAGATTTTGAAAACTGTATTGTAGAGGAGTGTTATACACTTTTAAAACCATCACAATATGAATGGAGAATAATATGAGCTTAAGTCTTACATCATCAATATCACTATAATATGAACAAACTTCCAGTCTTAAGATATTTGGTCCAAGTGTCTAGGATTTGATGTTAAGGCAGCCAATATTTAAGGGAAAATTCATCATTCAGTCTCTATTTTGCGTGGGGTGTCTTCAAATAAGAAACAAGTTCTCCATCAATCAAGAGAGTTCTTATTTTCTAGTAGAGATGATACCTGACTAGGTTGACTCCTGACTGATGAGTTGAAAGAAAACTACTAAACCTTCTACTTATAATCTGGTTTATAATCTTGATATTTGAACATATATTTTTGATATGCACACAATAACATTTTTAAGATCTACAAAGTAATATAGCATGATCATAATACACCAATCAAGAAGCAGTAACACAGAATAGTAGCTACAGAGCTAGGAATATCAATGTGTAATTTTTTCAATTATTTCTAGAAATATGGTGGTAAGTATGTCCTAGTAAATAATGCAGTTCAGGAATGTTTCTCATGATCAGAAGTTAGACATCATAAATGTATATTATTTATGTGCTTCTTCATAAGGCATCTGCTGAAGATAAGATTAAATTAGCTACTGCAAACCTGAAATCATTTGACTTATTAATTAGATATACCATGTCTCAGGAGGAATAAAGGACATTATACTGCAGACTATTTAAAAAAATTCTTGCTCAAAACAGAATTCAAACCCAGGCATTCCAACGTCCACAGAGTACAAATTCTTCAAACTAAGATGGTCTCTTTAAGATGAATTATGCTGATTATTCTAGGGAAATGTTTGCTAATTTTGTCTTATCCTATCTTCAACCAGTCCCAGGTGTTTTGTTAGCATAATATTTTATTTATAGATCCATTGGTATG
Source organism: Rhynchomys soricoides (assembly GCA_019843965.1). NCBI lineage: Eukaryota > Metazoa > Chordata > Mammalia > Rodentia > Muridae > Rhynchomys > Rhynchomys soricoides. The sequence continues at coordinate 635,386 of JADRCH010000216.1, forward strand.
ATAATAAGTTTATTTTAATTTTGTTACTTTTCTATTCATCTTGAGACTTTTACATATTTCTATCACATTTATTGGCTGACAGAAAAGCATTTTTCATTGCAATATTAAAAACACTAGCGCATATTCATACTTGCACCAAATATACATATGTCCAATACCTAAATTAACATGATATAGTATATAGAAAGTTGAGAAGTTATTCCAATTTTTGAGTGCATAATGCAGTTCAGGAACGTTTCACATGATCAGAAGTTAGACATCATAAATGTGTATTATTTACGTGCTTACATGTAAGGCATCTGCTGAAGATAAGATTAAATTGGCTACAGCAAACCTGAAATCTTTTGACTTATTAATTAGATATGCCATGTTTCAGGAGGAATAAAGGACATTATACTGCGGACTATACCTACTGAAGAAACTTACCATTAGAGCTTTGTCTAATTTAATATCCATACTTAACTATTTCATAAGAATAAAAATTAATATGCTAAAGATTTATACATTTCTTCTAGTTCTTACTAGACATTCTGCTCACTGGTTTCAGCTATAAGATTTTAGACTTCCTTAACTTCAAGGAAGCTAGCCTCTTACATCCAAGATTAAAATATAAAAACTTAGCAACATTAATGATTTAAAAGCCAGAAAGTTGCAGACATAGGATCATGTCTAACACAAAATAATTTCTGTAAAAGAGGTAAGAGAGAGAAAGGCAGAAAGAGGGTGAGGAAGAAAGGGGAAGAAAAGGAGACATTGATATGATCATTCTACATAACTTCCAGCTTTATGTAGAAAATGTAAGCTAATTGTTCTATAGGTTGATTGATTTACCTATTAATTTTCTGTGGTAACAGAGAATAAACCCAGGACAAGGAAACCACATCCTCAGCCATTACTGTAGTTTATTCCAAGAGAGAGTCTCACTAAATTTTCCAGTCTGGCCTCAAAATTGGTGGCCCTCTTGAATAGATCTCGGTCTATTGAATAGGCCTACTCAGTTTCCTGAATAGCTGAAATATATGCAAACAATATCAGGCAAAGAAAAGATTCCTTGTGAATCCAATTAAGAGATAGAGAAAATAACAGAAATATTTTTACAAAGACACCTCTACTTCTAAATATGTCTCAAATGAGTTCAAGAGGTAATGTTCATAAGGACGGTGAGATGCTAAATAACTGAACACGATGAGAACGGAATAATGAATTCTTTTTAGCAATGGATTCCCTAAATCAGGAAACTGCATAATCCGGAAGTAACCATAGACTGGGGTGACATCAAGTAAGAGTCGAGATTGTTCATATGGCAAGGTTATTTTTGAAGCAGAAGCAGAAGGGTTATTTCTGAGAGAAACTTTCCTCCCACATATCTAACTTGGACTGTTTATCTGTAATATGACTTACTAAGCAAATATTGTTAAAAGGTTATTCATATTTCAGATTGCTTTACACTATCACAAGACTACATTGTGTGAACTTTAAACATATGATTCAACAAAAGTTGGAAGTTATGCTGGGTTTGGCTTCAACCTTTACTGAAATCTTGGTGGCATTAATAAGTGTTGGAATGAAAAAGCTAAGTGCAAGAACGTTTTCTCTGGAGTGAATGTCATTCATATTTATATATATACATTTCCTAAATATTAAAATATACTCTGCTATATATTTGAAAGGAAAAAATGATTGTTTTATCAACTACTGATTTGCCATTAAGGTAAAGGTTGGGCAAACCTAAGAATGGTAATTAAGCATACAGTAAGAAACTTCTCATGTATCATGCAGGATCCATGCGGTTCCAGACTTTTGTTTTGTTTTCTTTTGTGTCCTTTGAGTCTAGTCTCAATTTCTGTAACTATTAAAAGAATATGAGATTGGGGTAGTATTGCAGGTCTGAAATCTCAGGATTTACAGAAGCAAGAGTTCAAAATAATCCTGTACTGCATAATGATAATCAGCCAACCCGGAGTTACCTGAGACAGTCTCAAAATAACACCTACCACTCTCTCTTGACTCTCTCTTTAGAAGTAGCTAATACATACAGCTTAAAGAGTACAAGCAGTATAGAAAACATCCCCAAAGTGAATTACTTTTTTTTCAAGTAAATCAATCTTTATTCTTGTGTGTTTGTTAGAAAAGTGAGACAGAATATTCTGAATTGAATTTAATTAACATATAAAGCACAAAGAAAGGAGCAAACACCACAATTACTGAAAAAAAATAGGTTATTGAAGATGAAAATTTTTTTTTTCTATCGTAAATACTTCCTTTTTTAAAATTAGTTTTATATTTTTTACAATCCAGCCGTTGCCCCAGTCCTGGTCCTCACTCCCACAATTATCTCATTCCTCCTCCCCCCTATTCCCCACCAGGCCGCCCCACTCCCTGGGACATCAAGTCTCTCCAGGGTTAGACTCATCTTCTCCCACTGAGGACAGATCCGGCAGTCCTCTGCTATATATGTGTTGGGGGCCTCAGACCAGCTCATGTATCCTGCCTGTTTGGTGGCTCAGAGTCTGAGAGATCTCAGGGGTCCAGGTTAGTTGGGACTGCTGGTCTTCCTATAGGGTTGCCCTCCTTCTCAGCTTCTTCCAACCTTTCCCCAATTCAACTCCAGGGGTCCTCGATTTCAGTCCAATGGTTGGGTGTAAATATCTGCATCTGTCTCAGTCAGCTGCTTGTTGGGCCTCTCAGAGGTCAGCCATGCTAGGCTCCTGTCTGTAAGCACACCACAGCATCAGTGATAGTGCCAGGCCCTTCATTAAATATAAGTACCAGCCTTGTCCATAGTATTAGAAGACATATGTGGTTTTCCTATCTGTTCAAAAAGTACTTCTTCAATTTGTTTATCAACCTAGCATTTGTGCTTGAGCCCCAAACATGCAACCATGTGTCTACTTGGTGAGTCACTCCATTCTCTTATTATTGCAAGCTAGAACAAATGAATATCAAAGCAAAGAACTTGAAGTCAGGGTTAGCTTTAGCTTTTTGTGACTTGCTCAGAAACCATTACTCACAAGTATCATGCACTACTAGCTGCCTGGTCTTTAGTGAATAAGACTATCAAAGTCTGCCTTCCGTAAATGTTTAGTTTGGGGATGCAATTCTTTAGAGTATCTATACTACTAAGAAAGTAATATGAATTACATTTGTGAACTCATTTTTCTCAGGTACTGTTTACATGGGATCTCTTCTGTAGAAAATTGGTGCCTACATCTCTAAATTCATTAACTCTTCTGAGATTCTAATATTTTCAAATAAACCAGATACACCATTCTTTTGTTTCAGAATGTTGAAGTTTCAACTTGAAACCATTGGGTTTCTTGTTGCTTTATTTTTGGTTTTGGTTTTATTTTGTGTTTTGAGGTAGAGTTACACTAGGCAGTCCATAACTGTCCTGAAACTCACTATGTAGGTCAGGTGGGTCTGCCTAGCTTTGACACCCAAGTACTGAGGTTAATTAAAAGTGTGGGCAATCATGCTGGACCAGAAATTTACTTTGAATTTATACCTCTACTATTACCATTAATATAGTGTTTTCATTTAATTGTTAGTTTTAGTTCTCAATGTGAATAAAAAAAAAAATGTGTAACTACATTGCAATTTTGCTCTTCCTAATTAATCAACCCTGAACAAACAGTACAGGAAAGAAATCATTAGTGTGTCACAAATAATGAACTTTTAAAAAAATTATTCAATTGTAAGATAAAAGTTTTGAGAAATTGTTTTGCCTATAAGAGTCATAGTTACTTTAATGAGTTATGCATTTCTGTAATTGGGTGAGAAGGTAAGAGCAGAAAGAACCTGTTCCAGGACATTGCTCAGTGGTTTTTTTCAACTTATAGAATAGACTTACAGACCAACACCCAACTTTCTAAGTACTATAGAATTCATTTATCAGCAGAAGTCCCTTACAATCAGGAGTACCTCAGGCTGACTCACCAAGAAGAAAGAGATTACAGGAATTTTAAAACACTATTTTGGAGTTCATTCTGTCAATCTCAAAGTCTAGTCTAATCAATTCTCTTCAATAATTCACAAACATGTGTTACAGTTTATAAATATGAATTTCTTATTTAAAGAAGAATAAAAGTTTAAAAATTCTATGGCCTGTTTTCTTGGTCCAATGTCACATGTATCACCACTCATACATTCTCCTATGTGCTAAGAATTCTTTTTGTATGTATGTATTCTGTTTGTATGTATGTATGTACGTATGTGTGCATGCATATAAGTATATATATGTTCATGCATGCATGCATGTATGTATGTATTTATCTACATACATTCTTTCTGTTATGGTGTCCCACAAGTCCTTCAGACATACTAGTTAATTACGCCAGCAGGAAATAGAAAATAATTAGACCATCACAAGTATCATGTACAAAACATAAAACTGATTTGTACACATGATTGTGTGCTTTTTGTATGGCTATTATGAATCTAGTAAGAATTGGATTCATTCACAGGCTGCTTCAGATTTTTTTCATCTTTATATTGTGGCAATCTATAAAAAAAGTAACAGGATACCTCAGGATATTTATCATTCTGATTTGTAATTGAATATTGGTCCTATTTTGTTTTAAAGACACTGGAAATAGAGACCCATGGTTAGATTTTACAGGTTGTGAAAAGGAAAAGCACTTTAACCCCAGTAAATTCATCAATGTGATACTATGTGTTTCTAGTGTTTTGAATAACTACACATATCATATTATCTTTTAAAACTGGGTCATTCTTATTCTTTATGCTGTCATTTCAATAGCAATCTTCTCGAATTATTGTTCAACTCCTCAGAGATATAGAAAATATGTGTACAACCTCTCCCAGGCATCCATTCTGCAGGCAGTCTCAAAATGTCACTGTTTTAAAGGATGAAGAAAAAAAAGAAAGAAATGACAACGGTGCTGAAAGACAGAGGCACTAGTACCTAGGGACACGGGCTCTTTCTGTGTATCTTTCATTTGCTATTGTGCTGACTTCTGGGTGTTTAGTCAGGCATGCAGCTGGGATATAGAAAGGCAAATATTCACAGTGACTGCAGTAGTCACTTTCATGAACCTTCAGTGGTAAGGGAACTAAGGCTTTAGATATGGGGATGTTGTGCATGTAACGAAAGTCACAGCTGAGCCTCTCTCAGTGAATCAATAGAGCTCCTCACTGTACGATTCCCTTACAACACTGACTCTCTTCCCAGATACTACAAATGCTAGGATTAATATTTGTGGATACTCCAAATCTTTCTCCATGCTATTAAGTGATTTACAGATTCAGAATTTAGTGGGCAGGATGACATATAGCGCATTATGTCAGTAATAAACAGGTAGGTATGTCTCTCCTTAGGTATTAGACATCGTTCCTTTCTCACAATAGACACAAGAACACAAATTTATGAATAATTTTGTTCTCCTTTCTTTGTCCACATATGTGTGCATATATGCATACACACACACACACATATGTAGTGAAGTGTACATATATGCGTGTGTGTGTGTGTGTGTGTGTGTGTGTGTAGGCCACAGGCCAACCTCTGTTATTATTCTTCAGATGCCATTTATTTTGTTTTGTAAGACAAGATCTCTCATTGGCCTGGAGCTCACCTAGTAGGTTAGGCAAAATGACAGTGTACAGATACCCCACAAAAGTAGAATGACTCTCTTATGTATTAGGGAATAAATACTTTAAGAATATTCCATGGTCTTCTTTCTCTCTAAATTTTGTATTGCCAATTTCAGCATCCATTTTGGGGTTTATTTTCTAATTCTCTTATCTTTTCTACTTTTAATAATTAAAAATCTTTTTTGAGGAAGAGATACAGGCATGATCCTATTTATTGACATATTAATGAACTAAAGGTAAAAAGACATCTGTCTCCATCTTTGAGGAAAGGCATACTCCTACAAGTGTTTCTTTATTTCATCAAATGATTGCACCTACGCTTACTCCAAACTATAAAGTCAACTCTTACTTTTTATTACAGTTTTTGTGTGTATACATGTGTATATGTGAACTTGTGTGTTTATGTGTGTGTATGTGAATGTGTGTGTGCGCGTGAGAGAGAGAGAGAGAGACAGAAGGTAAGTGGACAGCAACTATCAGAAGCTGCTTCTCTCTGCTTCTGCCATGTGAGTACTAGAGACAGCATGCAGCTCAATAGATTTACTACCAAGTGCCTTCATCTCCTGAGCCATTGCACTGGCCCTTGACTCTTATTTCCAGATACCTTTTATTTTTATTTTCTAAGCTTTCTGTTGCTTCTATTACAAGATTTTACAATTTCATTTTTTTTTTATTTCTTCTGTATTTGACATTGAATTCACTGCTTTCCTGAAGTTTTCTGATTTACTGGACTTAACACCGATATCTGAAAATCTGAGTGTTAAATGTGCTGACTGGAGTGTTGTGGACAGCCCTGGGGCTGTTTGTATTCTGATGATTCTGCTCTCTTGGGAGTGGCTTCAGACAAGGAGTGAGTTTCACCTGTGACTTCTTGTGAACCAATCCCCTAATAAATAAAGGAGCCAATCACTGGGCATGTAGAGGGACCTACAGATTGGAGGGTGGAAGAGAGGAAGCAGGAGAGAGTTAGGTTCTTTTTGGAACAGGGAAAGCATGTAGGTAAGATGTAACTACTAGAGTCTCCTGATATCATGGTGGATCTGCAAGGATTCTTCACCAGAGGAATCAGATTTAGACAAGGCTTATAAGATTAGGTTTTAGTTGTTATGCCCAGAGATTGAGTTACCATTGTTTCTGAGTTAAACTTGCATTTTCCTTCACACGGTGGCTCATCTGAATTCCAGAGAGAAAGGTACAGCTGCAAAGTGTAGGTTTGTTCTGACTCAGAGCTCCAAGAGATAAAAGCAAGTCAGCCGTTGCCTGCCAGTGCCAGGCTGGCCAGCCCACCAGGGATGAGAGAACCAGGGTGTAGTGTGGGAACATGCTGCAATATTCCTTCTGTTTTAATATTTCCCGCAACACTGGAGTAACTGTTGTTATAATCTTTTAGTGGACAAGGCAACAAACTGTGTACCCATTTATCTACATATAATTATATTCATTTCTATGCATGAACACAAATATAAGCCTGTATGTTAATGTAACTTTTATTTGCCTGATGTAAATGTCATCTCAGAGCTTAACTGCTAAATAGACTCACCCTTTCTAGTTCCTTGTGAACTCTGGCTGGCTGGTTCAATTCAACTGTTCTTGCTCAAACTCCTTTCCAAACTGACTAGTTCAACCTGGCTTCTCATTGCTTCTTACTGAATTAATCTACTTGGTCTCAAACTAACTCTGGCATTCTGTTCTAACTCTCTAGTTCCTTCTTATTTTGTGGCTTCAACTGCCTCTGATGACCTGCATTAAACATTATAAACTCACAAAAGAACTCAACTCAACTATACTGCACTGCACTCACTGCACTGACTCCCATCTCATCTCCACTGCACTGAACTCACTGGAGTGATCAAAACAGAACAGACTAATTCTTTCTCCTCACACTGCTCTAAAATAGCATTTCTCCTGAGAGTTGAGTGTATCTTATCTCTGACTCATTCTGTTAAATCTTTCTCTGATTCATCACCTGCTGCTTCTCAGAAGTCACTGTTTAGGATTAAATGTGTGTACGAAAGGTCTCAAACTGAGGGACCCTAAGGACTTTTCCAGTCCCACACCCTCCTTACAGCTTCCCCCTCCCACCTGTGGTCAAAGGTAGGCCAAGTTCCATTCTCCACCTACAGGAACATTCTTGAGTAAAACCATCTCAGAATGTACTTACTCGTAGTTACATGACCCTCTGGAAAGTTCTAGGAAGAGTTCAGATGTGTGTCATGCTTGCTAACCAATAGTTTTAAAGGTCATTTATGCTTAGCTAATAAGTTTGAACCTTGCTGATGTAACCTGTGCCCCTAAAAAGTATAAAAACTGCTTGCTTTGTTCTGGGTTGCCTTCTAGTCACCTGCCTTGAGGGACTAATTGATGGTAGACCCCAACGTGCTGGAAAATAAATCTCTTGCTTTTGCATCAATCTGCATCTCGCTGTCTCACTCAGGGCACTGAAAGTCTTGAAGAACCACTGACCGAGGGTCGGGGTCTTACAAAACCAGAAGTCTTAAAGGTGGTACTAAGGGCCTTTCTACATTCCAGCTGTATCACACAGACCTAAAAGGTCTTTGAATTTGATCAGAGCAGCCAAGGATGCACATCTGTGTGTATGTGCCTGTCCACATACCACTCTCTATCTACTCACTCATCATGTATCTTCATTCTAATGCCTTTGACATAATCAATGTCACTATTTCTGTCCTCCTGTTCTTTTTTAACTTCTTTCTCAGTCAAGAAAAACCATAAGTATCAGTATTTTAAATCAATTTGTGTATTTTCTTTACCAAGGTTTATGTTTAGTTTAAATATTGTGAAGCCATTAGCTTGAAAACAATAGTTTCTTTTCATTCTTAGTTTATCACCTCAAATCAAAAACATCATTTTCCAAAGTTGACTAGAACATGTGGGAAAGTGTCCTTCATTATTTTTCCTAGAAGAAAGTCCGTAGTAGTGGTGTAGTGGTAGTATTTATTTGTTGCAAAAGCAACCTTGATCAAAACTCTGTAGGCTTGACCTTTTCCTTGATGGAAGATTTTTCAGCCAGTAGCTTCATTTCCTCAGAACTATTAGGCTGTTCAGGTTATCTGTCAACAACCAGCCTTGGCTTGGAGATGGGTTCTGAGGAAAGGCTGTTTGAGAGCAGCAAATGAAATGACTCAAAGTCAAATCACAGGTACAAGCTGACAGCCTGTGTTCTGCTTCAGATAGTTTTCCAGGTAGATCTCTGCTTGAGACAGCTCTCTGCAAGAGACACTTTTCTGCCAGAAACAGCTCTCTGCTAGAGACAGCTCTCATGCTAGAGACAGCTCTCATGCTAGAGACAGACAGCTCTCTGCTAGAGACAGCTCTCATGCTAGAAAAAAATCTAAAGCTCTTTGGATAGCTCATGGGTTTTCTGATCAAAGTTAGAAAATCTGTTAGAAAAAAAATTTCTGGATTTTCAGACCAAGTCAGAAATCCTGTTTAAAAAAAAAAAAATAAAAAATAAAAAATCTGAAAGTAATTCTTGGGTTTTCAGATCAAAATGAGAAAGCTAGAAAAAAACTAAAGAACTGGGTTAGCTCTCCAAACAGTTCTTTGTCAGGGTTGTTATCTCTATAACAGGCCAAGCCCAGTTTTATTATTTACACACCAATTCAATCCTTTACTCCAGGTTCCCTTTTGATTATCCCAGCATTAAACAAAGCCCCTTGAAAAAAACAACAAATACTTTTCTTTTTAACATTGCAAATGAATTCAGAGATCTGCCTGCCTTTGTAAGCACCTGAGGTAATTTTAGCTGAGTGAGATCCCATCCGAATATTACCTTTACTATTATGCCTGGGTCTGGGCCTGTAGGTAAACTCCTTCTGTCCCAGGCTGACCTTGGACTCAAGAATTTGACCACCTTTGAAAGCACAATAAACTTAGCAGGATAGAATCTTACCCTTTAATCAGGATTCCCAAAATCTCTTTATCTCCTTCCCTAGTATCTTCCTGACAAGCTGGCTTATTAGTGCAGCTGCCTTTGTTCTTTTAGGTACGTGAAGCTCCTTATACAATTCATATTTTGCATAGTTGAGAAACTATATATTCTTGAACTCATGTTTTCAGAGTTCTTTCCCACAGCTTTAAGAGCTGTCTTGAAGGCCTCAGCATTTAACAATTGGCTGAGATATTAGACACACCCTTCCCTCCCAGACTCATGCTGCTTCTAATTATCATGGAGTCATTAACCTCAGCAAGGAGAATATTTCCCAAAAGAGGAATATAAAGTAAAAAATTAATACAAACAAATTTCATGTGCAGCAACCATTAACCCTCAAGGATGCCCTCACATTGTTGGCTCTGTTGCAGGGGTGGGGACCACATCACATGTCCCTTCCGTGAGGCCAAACAGAACTCAGCAGTTATCTTCTATTTAGGATAGAGAAGGCTTTCTTATTTTATGGCACAGGACTGAGGGAGCCTAAGGGCTTTTTCCAGTCCTGCACCCTCCTTACAGCTTCCCCCTCCCACCTGGGGTCAAGGCTAGGCCAAGTTCCATTCTCCACTCACTGGAACATTCTTGAGTAAAACCATCTCAGAATGTACTGACTGATAGTCACCTGACACTCATGAAAGTCCTAGGTAAAGTTCAAATACGCATCATGCTTGCTAGCCAACAGATTTGAAGGTCAATATGCTTAGCCAATAAGTTTGAACTGTAACCTTGCTGATGTAACCTGTGCCCCTAAAAAGTATAAAAACTGCTTGTAAAACTATTCAGGGTCACCTTCTCACTCAATTCGAGGGACTGACTGAGAGTTGACCCCGATGTACTGGGGGAAAAAAAAAAACTCTTGCTTTTGCTTTGATCTGTGCATCTTACTCAGGAGGGCATCCTGAAGTAAGTACCACTGACAGGGGGGTTCAGGGTCTTACAGGACTACACTTAAGCAGAAATTAAGTCAACATTACAAGAAAGTAAAATTAAAGAGCAGGAATTTTTATGGATACAGCTACAAATATATACAATCTAAAAAAATACAAATGTGCTAATATGTAAAAAGAAGAATCTAGATGTGAAAGATAAGAGTTATATTAATATAGAATGGAACTATCAGCTGTCAAACCCAGTGAGTATATCACAGCTTATTAGTAAATTAAAACAAGAAAGTCTTATGCTCTTCAAATTACAAGGCAAGAATAGAATTTAACAAGTGTAGTACTAATGACGTTCAAAATTCTCGAACTTGAAAGCAACACAAATTTCCTTGGCTTTATAAAAATGATATCTATATATAACCCTTTCAGCCAACATACCTAAAGGTGGAATATCAAAGTACTTGCCTTTGTACTTGTCTTCTGCACCAGTCTTTACAGACTGGAATCAAAACTAAAATGTCCTCATTAGGAACTTAATACCATTTCATTTTAATATGAGAATAATCATAAACAAAGGACAAGTACAGTACACTGTAAAACCCTGGACCTAAAGTCATCACTCTCTTGATTTGTGTTATTATATCAATGGCTATGTATAAATATTGAATTATTATTTTTGTATATATAAATCTTTGCAATAGGAATACTCACCTTACTTTATACTGCCTTGTTAATATGATTTATTAGGCCACTCATAAGAAAGTTTGAGAAGCATGTTTAAAGCCATTCTACGGTATTTGTCTTCAAAGATAAGAAAATAGCAACATCAGAAATCATTTTATAAAGTATAGGAAAGGGTAGATTATTAAATAAGATGTCAAAGTTATTTAACTAGGGAACAAATCCCATATGACTACATCCAAAGATATGAAACATGAAAGACTGCCTGATACACTATTTCTTCTAGTGTCTTTGATTAAAATTCTCAATAACTCATTGTAGATACTAAAAACAGAAATTATTTTAATTGTTTTCTAGAGATATCAAGTTGATTATATTAAATATTCATCTGTTATCTAATGTTTTTAAAAAGTTCCCAATCTTTAGCACAGGACTTATTATATAGTAAAAATTAATTTACTGTTGGCTATTACCCTGCATTAATTTTAAACATCAATATTAACAGTATTGAAATGATTTTTCCATTTACTTTTGTCCATTGATTCTATTTTTATTGGTTAAAATTACTCTTGAGCATTATTTATGAAATAATATGCAATTGGTATTTTCCTTTCCCTTTCTTTTAAGTTGCCCTTTTGCTGGATTTAAGGCTTTTGCGGTCCTAAATCTTTTTCTCAAGGTTCTAGTAGGGAATCGGGTGTATACACACATGTAATATTAAGAAGGAGAGTTTTGATGCCAATTTATTTCCTTTGTAAGTGACCTAAATGTGTCTAAATATAAACATTTTTAGTCTGTAATATTCACTAATATAAAATTACTAATTATATTTAATGATATGATTTTTTATTATCTAAAGATTTCTATAGCCTTACTTTCTTCTCACATTGCTATTATTTCCAGTATGCTGATATTTGTTGTGAGTGCAAGGAACCCACTTGTGGGTAGGTAAACTTGTGAAGTGGGAGTTGAGGATTGATGGACTCAGAGACAAGGATTCCAACCAAATGATTTAATTTCCTAAACTCCTATAGCAAATCATAAAGGACAAACTCCACAGCTCAGACCCACATAGTTTCATGCTCCTCGAGTTCCAGAGGTCTAAAAATCTACAGTTAATTCCATTAGCCTGAACTTAAGGCAAGACTAGCTTCCACTGAAAACTCTAAGAAAGAGTTTCCTTGTTTTCTCCAGCTTCTAAAGGATATTTATATTCCTGGGTCATGTTCCTTCCATTCATATTCAAAGTTAGCAGCAGAAACTCTTGCTTCTATTATCCTGTTGCCTCCTTCTGTTTTAACAGTCAAATCTCCCCTTGACTCCATCCCACCAAACCAGTCATATTTATGATTTATTCAGATAGTCCAAAGGCAACAGTTCCACCTTGTGACATTTAATTTTATAGTACTTAAAATGTCTATTTGGTATAAAGTAACATTCACAGGTTCCAGACTGTAGAAAGTAGATATTATATGCTTTGAAAAGGAAGCAGCTTTGAAGTTTTCTGTTTTACTGTAATTAGCTTGCATTTAGTATCCTTCTATTGAGTTAAAGTTATTTGTAATTACATCTTCCTGAAAAGTTATGCTCATAAATTAGCTAAGATATTTTGCATGTTAATTTTTAAGAGGCTGTGTAAATGAGATCAGACTCTTCTCTGTCTCTCTTAAACTCTTGATCAGCTAACGCTAACTTAGAAAGATTTTGTATTCACTAATTTAGTAACTGGATCTTATCTAGAAACACTTCTCTATCAATTTTAAAAGAATATGATTGCCCCATCTCAATATTACTAGCTGTAGCAGTACTAATAAACTAGCCATCTGTTGATCAAATTTTATTTTAATTGAATAAAATATACACATTTTCTTTGCAAGATATAAACTGAAGTCATAATGCCCTTTAGTCAGATATTAGATTCATAAAAAACATAACTCAGTGACTTGTTGGCTAAATATCTTCATAAGCTTAAGGATGCAGAAAATAAGGTTAATTTTTCACTCACTCAAAGTTGAATTTTTGTTTCCTGAGATTAATTAGTTTAGAGAATATCCAGCCAGCACAGGCCTGGTTTGATTTTTTTTTTTTCACCCTTGAAACAGAGTTGGAGTTTATTAAGAGAATTTAATATAGATTTTTAACCTCTTAGGTTGAAAGAAAAGTAGTTTAAAAAAGAAGACAAAGCTAGAACATTGGTATAACCCTCTCAAAGAAAAGGGCCATGCTATGCCCTCTTAATGACAGGTAATCCTGATGTGGAGCAGGTTGACGCCTTCATTCATTCCAGTGCTGTCAACAAACTATGTCTGCAACTAATCACTACATTCAGTACATTCTGCTAGGGATTCAGTACAGCAGGTAAATTCACATTGGGATTCTGCAGATAATTTAAAATTAAATTAGATATTTTAAAATATTGAGAACCCAACCACTGGAGATTTATATTTGTTTACCTTTTCTTTTTCCAGTATTCCCTCTAACATACATACATACATAAATACATGCATACACACACATATACACACAGCACTGAGAGAGAAAGATACATGAACATACACAGGCACACACACGTGAAGATATGCACACAGCATTGCTGACTTCTTGCACTTAAAACTGATATAAGAATATAACTTTCACTTATATAATTTTGTGGTTTTCCTATAGAGACCTTTAGAAATGGAAATAATTTTTTATATAAATGAGAAAGCCTCTTCCATCGAATATATTATTTCATCTTACAATAATTACTGCTATAATGAAAATGGAGCTAACTATGGAATTAAATTTAAATTTGAGCGTTTTCTTCATAATACACCATCAATGTGCTGTTCAGCAACTTAGCATCATAGATTTCTCATATGTGAAGAAGACAAATAGAATAAGTCCCTTGAGACTGCTCATTGGAATGCAGATAAAAACAGAAAGCATTTAGAAAATAGGCTGCTGATATGAATTATTAATTGTAGAAAAGACTACTGGGTAAATTAAAGATTTCCATCCTGGTTAGATTTTTTTCCATCAATTTGACAGAAGTCAGAGTGAGAAAAGGGCACTTCAATTGAGAAAATGTCTCCATCAGATTGTCTCTAGGCAACTACGTGGATATTTTCTTGATTATTGACTGATATGGGAGGGCTCAGTCCATTGTGAGTGGTACCACATCTGAGTAGGTAGCTCTGTGTTGTATAAAAAATCAGGCTGAGCAAACCTTGAGAAACAAGCCACTAAGTAGCTTTCTTCAATGCTCTCTGCTTCAGTTCCTGTCTCCAGTTGCTACCTTGAGGTACTGCCCTGTCTTCCCTTCATGACTGACTGTGAACTATAAGATGAAATAAACCCTTTCCTCTCCAACTTGCTTTAGGTCATGATGTTTAACACAACAATAAAAATGTAATATCCTTGTGAAATCTTGGAATCCTTCTGATATATATAAAAATTATTTGAGTCCACATTATATTTAAGGATCTACATTAGTTGCCCACTGGAAGGTTACAATTTAAAAATATTGAAATGCAGAAGAGAGGGCCACAAGTAACATAGACACAGGTAGAAAGCACTCTTTGATAAAGTCTAAAATGATGCCATGTAATTGGTAGAGTTTGAACTGGGTTTTGAATTTGGGAACAATATAATCCTCATAGATAGAGCAAGTGCCAAAAATACATTCCAAAACCATGTCTAGAAAATCATTGTTGAGTGGCCTCTTGACAAATATGAATAAAGTTCAAAGACTAAACCTTCAGATCTGTGCTTCTTCATAGCAAAACCAATTTGAAGTTTCCCTCCTAGATGATTATGCTTCATATGGGCTCAATACCAGAAATGAGGTATGTTACATCATTCTCTTCTCACCACAACAATAAAGAAGAACAATTGGAAATTCCTTAAAAAAAAAAAATACAAAAAAAAAACAACAAAAAAAAGCATCTCCATACTTTCCAAAGTTCATGAGCTACTAAATAATTCATGTCTGAGACATTTTACTAACTTTATGTAATGAGACTTCATTAGCATATACTTTCTTTATACTATAGAAAAATTCTATGATATGTAATTTTCAGATTTTCTAAAGAGCTAGCAAATACATTTCTATTATCATTTGAAGATTATCTTGAAAGTCAGAACTGTTCTCCATATAAGATAATTGAGTCAGTGTTCAAGTAAGCAAAGGATTTTCCAAAAATAGGATATATGAAGACAAATCCATCTACGTTTACCAATGCACATTCTTCATGATGTTCGGTTGTATGAATCTACAAGATAAGAAATTTGCAATTTATCACCAATTTTTTTAATTAAAAATTGCATCCAGACACATTAACATATACTTTTAACACACATAAAATGGTGTTTAACAGTGTTCTTACTATATATAAAGAAATCTTGATTTGGCTAATTGTCAATATCCAATTCATTGTTAAATATACTCCAGTGTCTCTAAAGTCAGTCTAAAATATTTATCTCAGAATATTGGACAATTGATTTTGTATCTTCCAAAATACCCAGTTTTAAAATGCATTTATAATTAAATATACAAATATGTTTTCAGCTCTTTTCATTTTTAGCAGAAATAAATCACATTAGTTCATAGTTTTCTATCACACTCTTGATATCAATAAGATACATATCAAACTTCCAGTCAATCTGTGTCTCTATTCCAAGGTAAATAGATCAAAGACTGCTGCCAAGCTATGAGGAATAGGAGAGCAATGTGTTTTTAGCCTTGTAACCCTGGATGACTCCGGAGGCTTCAATAGGAGTTACCCCCCATTGGCTCATGTACTTGAACAGTTGTCTCCTGTTGGTGGCATTCTTTCAGAATATTATGGAATCTTCACTAGGTAGAGATTGATGAAAAAAATATATAAACAGGTTTTGAGAGTTTAAGTCTATCCTTACTTCCTGTTCCTTCTGCTCCCTATGTATGGATGAAAATGAAAATAGCATTCCTGCAATCTTATATCATTTTTCCCCATTATGATGGACTCTGTCCCTTTACAACCACAATGCAAAATAAATCCATCCTTCTTTAAATTTATTTGGTCATGGCATTTTATCAGAGCAACAGTAAAGTAGAAAGATACTACACAGTAAGATTTCATGTAGATTAAATAACAGCATAAACATTCCATGCCTTCCAGCTGCAATGAATGTGTAGAAGGTCGTATGCTCATTCTCACAGTGAACAGTTACAGCCACGTGTTTTCTATACTGGGGCAAAAGCTATTGAAACACTGCCTGTTCTCCATACTCTTGATTTTATGCTGCAATTTCAGCTCCTGAAAACCTGACTAATATCAATATGTAGGAAGTATGATTATAATGTGCTTGCTCTCTAAGAACAGGGAGCCTCTGTAATTGGACTAGTGTTCTGTCTGCTCTAATATGTCATACTATGGACAGTTTCTCACCCATCCCGACATTACTAAGAGCGTGGCTTAGCTTTCACCCAGAGGAGAGTTTTGAAACCTTGCAGAATAGATTAAGTAGTAGAGAAGATTTCTCCTTGCTATTCATTTAATTAGAGCCATTTGTTTGTTTGTTTGTTTGTTTGTTTGTTTGTTTTTCGAGACAGGGTTTCTCTGTGTAGCCCTGGCTATCCTGGAACTCACTCTGTAGACCAGGCTGGCATCAAACTCAGAAATCCACCTGCCTCTGCCTCCCAACTGCTGGGATTAAAGGTGTGCGCCACCACTGCCCTGCTTAATTAGAAACTTTTAAAAGATGTGTTTATGAATGTATTTTAATAGAAAGTATAAAAATGATTCTGAATGTGTTAAAGTATATAAGAATATCATTATTGTGTCTTTTGGATTTTTTTAAAGAAATTTAATTAGACTCCCCAAACCAAGCAGGTGGTTATTGCTGTTTTTCTTGGTTGTCCATCAAAACTGATGCTAAGACTCTATGGCTAAAAATGCTATACATATTTGTCACAGGACATAGATAAAACAAATGGTATTGACCAGTAAATGTCCTCCAAGATGGTTAGATTATATAGTAACAAAAAGTGATGCTTAAGAGGCTGGTGGGCTAAGGGAATCATTACGACTCTCTCTCAGCTACGAATCCTATGAATTATATCCAGGACAATGGCATGGATGATCTTGGAGTAACCAAGTGATTTTCCATTATATTTAAGACTCATTTCACTGGAGGAAACACATAGAAATCTGACCAAGAATCCATGGTTGAGGAACTCATAGTTCCTGGAATGAACCTTCTACTATCATACTCCTAAAAGGTCACAGTATCAAAATTACGTCTAAATTCATAACTCTACCTATAGATTAGTGCAACTTTCAGACTTATCAGAGAAATTTTTTGTGCAGTGGACAGTTATTAATGCAGAAAGTCACATCTGGCAAAGCCTATAAAATAAGTATCTGTGGATACTCAGGAAGAAACTGGACATCTATATCTCATTCATAGCCCACGAGTCAAGAAGCATCAAGAAAGGGGGCAGAAAGATTGTAAAGACCAGGGGTCAGAGAAAACTGTAGTGAGACAGTCTCTACTGAACATGGTAGGACTAATATACTAATGGGTACCTAGCAGCCATGATGGCCTGCACAAGATTAAGCCATTAATATTTTATATTATATACTCCATTATGACATGGAGTAGAAAGAGGTTCCAAATCCTCACCACTAACTGAGAGGCATGGGCAGTTGATAACTTCTGATGAAGAAAGAGACAGTTTTCTTTAGAGATGTGATCCTTGATTAACCATGCCACAGTGAATATCCAAGAGTATACAATCATAATGAATTAGACTCAATAGGGAATAAAAAAGACAACAAGTTAGGGGTTGAGAAAGTAAGGAGGATCTGAAAGGAATTAGGTGGAGGAGTGGGCAGAGTATATTATCATATCAATTAGCTATGTTATAAGGAACTGACATAAAATGAAAGAAAACTATTTAAAGCAACCACAGAATATTCAGTAAAGTAAAAACTCAGTTTATTAGAGTAACGATATCAACATGTTAAAATGCCAATGTTTTATGCAGGTTAGTTTTGTCAACTCGATTCATCCTGGAAAAGAGACCTCATGTAGGGAACTGCCTCATCAAATTAGCCTATGGATCATTTTTTTAATTAGCCATTGATGTGAGAGGGTCCAGCCCTCTTTGAATAATCTTAGTCCTGGGAAAAATGGGTCTGGACTGTAGAAGAAAGATCAGGCCCATAACCAATTTTCTGTGTTTTCTGCTTCTAGCTCCCACCGTGAGCTTTTGGGTTGGCTTCTTCAATGACAGACTGTAAGATCTAAGCCAAATAAACCCTGTCCTTATCAAGTTAGTTTTGGTCACTGCTTTCTTATAGCAACAAAACTCAAGCAAAGACCTACATAATAAGAAATTGCTAAAGAATTATTAAAATGTTATATATTCTTTCATTTTAATTATTAATTTAATTTGTTGTTAGACCTTCATATACTGATTTTCCTGTGAATTTAGTACATAAAAACTTATACTTAGACCCAAGGGTTCAGTATCTTACACAAAACCAATCTTCCATAAACATGTTGTGATCACCATACTTAAACTTTTCCATGGTAATGATATGCACACTGACCACTCTCAGTACCAACTTCCCTATCACCCTTGCTTTGGTCCTGATTTTAGTGAAATTCTTTCAAGTTTCTTCCAATTTAATCAAAACTTAACTGTAGACATTTTTATATATTGCTTTTGTTGTGTGGAGATATGTTCCTTCTGTTCTGAGTTCTGTCTGATCTCTTAACATATAAATATATTAGTTATTAGTTATTCTTTATTTGAGAAATAAATAATATCCTGAAGTAAAAAATATTATTCATGTGTTCTCTGTCTTGTATATTTTATAACATACAACTAAATAATAGAAAAGACATTTGTATAAAGAATAAAAGATGACAGAAATTCTAAAATTTGTATACATTTCATATTTGTAATGCTTGTTTGTCTGTTTGATTATTAGTAGATTAACTTTATTGAATTGTCTCCTGTGGAGATATTTTTCCACAATCCATTAATTTCTCACAGCTCTTGTGTTGTTCTTACATCTAAGTACGTTTTCTTCCATGGATTGTTGTGACTACTGTGATAGTTGCCCTTTTCAAAATGCTAAGCATCTCCCCACGTCCTAGCTCAAAAGATATTTCATCTCTAGAGGACTCTACGATATTAAAAGTATATTATCCCTATTTTGTAACTGAAGGAAAATGAGATACATTAAATTTAAATACTTCTGTACCTATATAATTGCTTAGAGACATAGAAGAAACTTGAATTCAAATCTCTCTGAGGTCTGAAACAAAATATTTATGCACTTTCCTAATCTCTTGAAATAATTATGTTGATGTGCATGAGATACTGTAGTTACATTTTACTATCTAAAAATCTTTGTTGCAGGCCACAATCAAACAGTATTCCTCCTTTATAAGGAGCGGTTCTTTGTACACTAAAGGAAATTGTTTGAAATCTGTAATGTTTTTAAAACTTAGCTCATTCATTAACCAAACAGCGACTAGGCCTTCAGCTAAAGACATATATAGTACTCACTGGGATACATTCATTTCAAAACAAAGCATAGTGTAAAACTTTGAGCTTAGGTACTTGAAGATAGTGAACTTCGTATATTAAAATAGAGTGGATGCTTTGTAAAACTTTATTGTCTCCTGAAAAATATGTAATTCTGCAATTCCATAACAGCTTCACACGGCTATATGTCAGAATCTGCTATATGAGAATTAGTGCTAAAGGCAACTTCACCTATATACAGGTTTTCTTGTTTCACTTTCACACCCAGCTTATAATCATATAAATATGTGGCATAGATTTTTAAGATCCTCTTTCTCCAATTTCTGATGAGAGCCCACCTTATTTCCTGGGATAAGCCTGACATCAGAAACTTCTTTTCCCAGATATGGTATCCTTCCCAGCAGTATTTTCTCATCAGAAATAAAGATCAAAATAATTTTGTAATATGACTTGAAATCTAGAGTGATTCCCCCAGCAGTTAGTTCTATTATCATGAGTAGTATTGTTAATTCTGTTATTCAAGGTTATTTGGGCTATGATAGGTATCTTGACATTGTATTTTTCAATCTATGTGAGTAATTGTATTAGGTGTTTGGTGGGGATTGCACAGAATCTGTACATTATTTTTTATAAGGGGGCATTTTCACACATGAAGCATGCCAATCAATGATCATGGGAGGACATTCAATCGTTTGGTGTTTTCTTCAGTTTCTTTCTTCAGTGTCTTAAAATTTCCATTGTGCAAGTCTTTCATTTCCTAAGATACTTTCTTTTTTTTTTT
>JADRCH010000216.1:655830-683091 GCA_019843965.1 Rhynchomys soricoides
AAAAAAAAAACAAAACAAAAAAACTTTGACTTTCTGCCCTCAACATCCTGAGACAGAAACTCTGATATTTCAGCCCATAGCATCCTGTTACGGCAGCCCGAGCTGTCTGGTACTCCACTGGTACTCCATAAATAGATGTGAATTACAAAATGTTCATTCTTCAAATTCACTGTGTTCTCAACTACACTTTCCCCTTCTATCCCTGAGCTCCATGGTTTAAAATATCAATACCTGAAGAATAATATATCTAGAAAGTACTTTTCTAGAAACTACCTGATCTACTTTATAGATATATATTCCTCCTTCCTGTAGAAGAATGCTTTCTCCTTCACATCTTAATTCTAGTTTGAATAGGAGTAATAGATATAACTTTAGTCCAAAGTCTGAAATTGATTATATAGTTTGTCACAGGTAAATATTTTATAAATATTAAATAGGCATTGACATAAATTTTAAAAACCTCCTTATAAACCTGGGAACTTAACAGATAAGAAAAATAATTCCTGATTTCTAAAAAAAAAAAAAAAAAATCTAAAGAATCAAAGTTTCATGATTTCAGAAAATCGCCTCTTTAGTTTTCTTATTGAAATAATTTCTCCTTGGGATGACATGTACAGTAGTGAAGACAGGAAGAAAGAATGAGAAAGGAGAAAAAGAGGGAAGGGTAAACTAATAATATAGTTATCTCTGCACTGATTACAGTTATCTCACTGGGCTTCACATTTCTCTCTAAGGCAGCTCTGTGAATTCGCACTTGTACCTGCAATGCATGATTCCTGTTCCCCCTGGGTAACCAGCAACTCTGGATGATAGGAAGCTTCATCAGTTCAACTGTCTAGCACGTGGCCACAGCCGAAATCTCACTACAGTTTTAACCAGTCTATCACATGTGTGTAACTGAAATCGCACCATGGTTTTTAACTTGCCTTCTTTCCCATAGCAAGTGTAACAGAGGATATCTTTCCATGACCCTCTTATAGACAAGATGCTGCTTCTTGGCAATTAGCAGTCTGCATTCTCTATGCATTTTTTTTTTTTTAGCATTTTGTCCTTTTATATTGATATGCAGGTATTTATACTTTTACACTACTCCTTTCTTGATATTATACTAATTGAAAATATTTATATAGTCACATTTTATATTACATGATTGTTACTTTAATTATTATAACTATATGAAATATTTAATATAGATAGATAAAATATAATTATATAGATTAAGCATTAGTAACTATGAAAAGTGTAGAACTTTAACTTCTTTACAAGATAGCAAGTTAATCAAGATAACATGGATGCTGGTACAGAAGGCCCCTGAGTCAAAGACAAAAGACATTTCAGTACTCTCATTAGGAATGATCAATCAGCTGTTTTCAGTAGTTCCCTGGACTGCAGTTCCCAGGGACTAGCATGAAAATCATCTTCACATATGGTGAGTTTCATTGTAGCTAAGAAACCAAGAGATCACAAAAACAAAATTCTTAAAATGGACAAAATGCACGCTTACCTTTGCTCTTTAGGGAGACCTTTTCTTTGTCATCTTCACTGAGTTATAAAAACATCCTTAGAGAAGCAAGACAGAAGGAAAAGTTGTCAGTGCCTCACTGTGCATAATATTGCTAAATATGAGGCCCAGAGAAAACTGCCACCTGCTTGTATTAACCCCAATTTCTGTACAACTTTGAAACTGACCAATGTTACAATTGTGCCAAATGAAATTCACTCTTACTGCTCTGACCAACGAAGTCTGACAGATCACCAATTTCTCTTAATCTTCATTAAAGCTCCTATAAACAAGAATCTACAGAACACAAAAAGAGTAAACTGGCATATTATTCCTACTAGTACTTGATTCAAACTTTGCAATATCATTGGGGACTAATCCAAAAAGATCCAAGTGATCTTCTTTTCAAATTCAACACCCTCTATTTTGTCTTGAAATTTTAATCTGGATCTTTCAGTAAAATACCTTAGCTATGAGACTTTTCACCTTGGTCATAAGGAAAATGTCTAATGCAGCTCCATCATCTGTAATAACCTTAGCTGTTTCCACTGTCAAGATAGTCTAATTATGCAATCCAACCCAGCCCAAGGTGACAAGGTTCTTCTTTTGCCAAGAGAAAACTATCAACTTTCCTTTCAGTAGCTCCAACTTCACCTTTTATTATAGTATCTCCAAAGTATAACTGGAACTATTTGGAATGGTTAAGTGTGGGAGGGCCAAGGTCATTTTCACACAATTCCAGAAAGTCAACACTTCCTATAAAGAGACAATATATTCAGTGAGGAGGAAATATTCTTATATAGTCCAGGACTTCAACAATCCTAACAGAGTATAAGAAGATAAAACAGAATCACAGTAGAATCCCTATACCCACGGTTGGTTAGGCTACCAAGGAAAAGAGTGTAGACCAAACATTGTGCCCAGAGGTCATTCCAGAGAAAGAAATGAACATCGAGCTCAAGAATGGTACGATTAGAATATCGACTATTAGACACAAGTCTACATAACCTCGCTCCCCCTCATTATGAGCACTGTCGAGGAAAAGGCTAAGTAGATATGACATTTTTCTCTTGCACTACTGTATCTGGGGATCAAGTGTCCAACTGCACTGAGCACAACTATAGAAAGAAAAGGAACCAGAGTGAGAATTATTCCTAGGTTCGTGAATTAAGAGCATATAACTGGTGGAGCACACTGTAGGTGTATGAGATGCCTGGATCCTATTCTCCACTTGAGACGCTTTTCAAAAAATTACAAATGAAAACAGCATGGTCAGTCCAGAAAGCCTAAAACACAGCACAGACTAGTGTCAAGGACTAAGGTAACAAGTGACTGGAAACAGCAGATTGAGCAGAAATAGCAACACTGTGATTGGAAAGTCTTCAACTGTGGGTAGTTTCAAAAAGGTATCTAGTTGGCCAGGAGAGCGGGACAGTGCTCTGTGAGATGGTTTTCTTTCTGTGGAGAAAAACATCAAGTTAAGAGTAACAGAAGTTGCAAGATCGGCAAGCACTGGCAACCTTGGCATGTAAGACACTGAGGACTTCACCACACACCTAGTTTATGATGATGTGTGTTTTATGAAGTCCACCTTGCTGACAGATCACAGGGGCAAAAGTGTAGTGTAGAGTCTAAATTACTAGCAAGAGTCCAGATGGTTTTTATCAGAGAGAATATACCTTCCTATGGCTGCAAGAATGCCATCAAAAGTATTAGCAGAAGTCACAATATTTTCAACAGTTACAGGCACAATGAATTGCACAATTTTTACTTTCCAAGTATCAAGTCAAAGCTATCAGCCCAACAGCCCAAATGTGAGTAACAAAGGTAAATTCATCAAATTGGGGTAACCCACTCACCAGAGCTATGAGAACGGCCTTGGTTATGCCCCTGTACAATTATGGTCCAGTTCTACATGACTTAACTACCTGTGCCAACTGACCCAATGAGAATTTTCCTATCTGCTTATACTGCCCAACATTTCACATTAATGCCCAAACCAAATCATTTTCAGAACTAGTCCCACTAGATCTCACCTATCAAAGCTTCCATCACCTCCCTACAGAGATAGAATGGAGACTGAGTGTTAACACGAGAGCCTCCAAGGACAATCCAAGACCCAAACTGTACCAACTCAATAGGCTAAGTCTCTCTAGAAGATCAAACTAGTCTCGATCCCGTCAAACAAAAGAGAACAACTCATGTTTGCATCAGAAACTGAAGCATTCAACAAAATGTGTGTGGAACACAGCTGTTTGGAAGAATATTTTCTTACTGTAACAAAGTAATACAACTTGCACAGATGTCTCTAAAATGGAGCACAATTGTGTGTTTATACTGGGATTTCGCAGTAAGTGGAGTTAAGATGAATTTAAACTTTCACTCTGTGTGTTTGCCTTTTGAGTATTTCAATAATAGGCTTTGGTTTTATGATTAAGTAGGAAGAGGCATACAAGTTAGAGGCATATGAAAGGGTTCCCCTGAGTATATTCAAACAAGTAAAATATCATAGTCCACTTTTGACCTCCATTTCATCCATAAGATGATGTGAAGAAGAAGTCACGGATGAGAAACTGTTGTTTCATTTTTAATTTAATCAGAGTGGTCAGTTGGTTTCGGCAGTGGCACCAAACAGCTCAATTTGAAAGGCAAGTACTCATTAGCTTAATGGAAAGCCAAGCTGTGATTCCGGCAGAGCCTGCTTCAGGGCAAGGCTTCAGAAAATAGGAAATCAGAGGCAATGAGGCTAGGGAAAGTCACACTCCAGAGGTTGCATCTCAGAAGTTATTTATATAACTCCCAGTGAGAATTTAAGGGTCTAATTAGTAAGCCAACTTGAATGTTCCTCTTTGAACTTTCAAAGTATAGTTATTTAAACATACAATTCAATATTTATCTTCCCAGCTGAAGGCACAATTCTCCTTCCTGGTGCCTTCCCTGATAATAGCATGCTGTCCCCCTCTATAGACTTCAACCTGCTGTGTACTGTGCCTTGGCTATTTTCCCTGATTTCTGTACCCTCCACTCAAGGGAAGCTGCTGGGAATACAGATTGCTTTCCTTGTTTATTTTCACACTAGCCAAGAATGACTACAAACAAATAATTGTTGAATTACATGTTGTTCTATCCATTCATTTGTTCGCTTTGTATTATTGTACAAGTACTTAGTAGTTACCAGGCAGAGCTCCATGGGTTGATGAGAAAAGCCATGGTAAAAGCAGGTCAAATTTCTGCCGTGGTGGAGCCAATTCCTGTCTTAGTGAGAAGGAACATTTTTGGTAAAATATATCAGTTTAGAGTGGGTGCTCTAGAATAAAGACAAGGTCAGGTGAGAAATGCAGGAAGTGCTGGAGGGCTGCATGAATGAGTGGCTCTGTATGTTTTCTCTAAGAAGTCTGAAGGACAAAGCAACAATGGGGAGGAACAGGACAGGCAGAGTGAAGGTCAAAGTCAAGCATCAGAGCAGATCTGCCCCTCCAGAAACAGGAAGAAGACCACTAGAGCTAGAGTAGATCAATCAGAAGCAAAGAGAAGAGCAATGCGTGCCAAGAAATGATCAGAATGTACTATGATTCTTTTCAACGCTGGTAAGAATTTAACTTCATCTTTACATGCAATAACATACCCAGTGCCTGCTTTCTTCTGCAATAAACCATGATGAAGAGTGACAATATTTTCCTTTTGAGAAGGGAAACATTTGAGGCAGAAGAATATTCTGATTTCCATTTTTTTTTTCTTGTCCAGGATTTTGTCATCAGATTTTTAGAGGGAACACAGGGAATAAGCACAGGAGGGTTTATTAGGTGGCTGCTCTGTTACTATACAGGAGAGATGATGGCCTGGCCAAGGCATGTCGAAGGGGAAGCGGCAGGAGTTGGTCAGAGTTAGCTAGTACTGTTGGCCAGTTCTAGGACTGTAAACACATGCTGCTTACCAAGGCCTTGAATGCGTTCATTGCATGAACATCACAGACTGACTACACTTGCTCAGATCAGGAATCTGAGAGTCACTTCTCATCTTGTGTTCTTACAGATTCACCATATGGACAGCCCACAGAGCACGGCTGTGTTTCCAAGTTTGAGACAATAGACTGTACTGACACCAGGCATGGTGAAAATAGAAGAAATAAAAGATAACAGACAAAGCTCTGAGATGTGGGGATGTAAGAGACAGAGACTGTGAAGACAGGAAGATGGAAGCCATATCATATTGCCATTGTTTGTAGCTAAAGACTACTGATATACAAGTCTTTGAATATTTTGGAGGGAATGACCTTTTTGGGAGTACATTTTGGAGTGTTAAATGTGTTTTAACAATCCCCACTTAGTCTTATAATACTTGTACTAGTCCTGTGAGAAGGGTTTTTGTTTCCTTTACTCAGAGAGGTAAAATTGGCAAAGAAATTTAGTAATATTCTTTCAATCTAGTAATATTCTTTTGATCTCATGCCAATAATATACACAAGATTAAAACTATAATGTAGTATCAGTAAAGGGTGTCTAAAAACATGGTTTCTTTCACTAAACTGTTATTTAACTGAATTTTTAAAAACAAACTTACTACAGCACTCTCTTTTCTCTCTGTATCACTATACAGAGAGAGAGAAAATATCGCCATCTAGTGGCGATTCTAACCTCAGTTTGCAGTGGAAAGCATACTCAATATTTGTCTAGAATTGGCATAGTGGGTAAAGAAGCAAAGATGCTGTTACACACATATGGGATAAGAGCAGTGATCAAAAAATATTCTGAAAGAATACTTCAAAAGCTTGAAACGCTCAAGTAATCTTCAACTTAAACAGTACACTTATTCTTTGCACATAATAAAAAACTATTTCTCTTTCCACACTCTTTTAGTCATGTATTTGTTTATTCTTTCACTGTTATGGATTCACTTACGTATTATGTATGTTTTATCTACATGTCATACAATACTATCATATAGTTAGATGCTGACTTTAGGAAAATTTTTTGAGGCAATCTATGTGTTCATAGACACTGGAAAACGATCTACGTATGAAGTTTTATCATATGCCTTGATTGTTATACTATAATAAATTCAAAATTATTGAGATAATAAATAAGGAATCAATTTAGAGTAGAATGGCTCAGGAGACAGTTCAAGCGTTAAGCCTTCGTATTAGTTGTCTGAGCATTGCTATCTCTCCATAACAGCATATTAAATACATCTGTATGTGCTATTATTTTCAATCCACTGTATCATATCCAATTGAATGTAAACTCCTCAGTTTCAAAAGATAGACTGAATTCACCATCTGGGCTCCCTGTTCTCTACACACCATTACCAATCAGACTGGCTAGACACAGTGGCATGAACCTGTAATTACAGTATTCAAGAGGCTGAGGCAGGAGGATAGTGAATTCAAGGCCAACTTAGGCAATACAGTAAGATTGTCTTTAAAAACTACAAAAAGATCATATCCAGGTCCTATCTCTTATTTCTCACCTATACCGTGCACTACTTACAGTTAATTTCAGAACTGATGTAGTGAGTCAAAATTCTTTTCATATCCTCAAAGTGCATTCTGGGATATAGGAGCAGTAAATAGCAGTTACTTAAATTCTCACATTCTTGCATCTGCTTTTCTCAGATCCCAGTTTTTCAGGGCCATTCCTCTGTGCACATGAAAACAGGTTCGACTAAACACTGTCTAAGTCTCCATGAACATTTAGATTTTAAACCAGGTTGATATTGAATTAAAGTTAGTTTACCATTTTATATTCACATTGATTTTACCCCAGCCGGTGTCTTCCCGGTTCTTCAAGTTTATCTCTTTTAATATCTCTACCTTGCAAATAAAGTATGACAAGACTGAATTTATTCTAATAAAGTTTATTATGCCTTAGTAATAGTGTAAAGTACTAAATACCATTGCACATTTTTAAGTATAAATAGATACATTTTATACATTTTAGCAAAACACAATAAACTTTAAATATCTTTCAATTGTCCTGATAAACCGACAGAAATGTAATTTAGCATATTTTTAATTTCTCAGTATACCAGAAAAATAGAATGTACAAACTAAAATATTAGTTTAATATTTTTATATCTATATTCCAAGAACTAAAATACAGCATCAGTTTATGTAAGTTTTAGTCCATAGAGTAACCAAGTACACCCTACTAAAAGAGACTTTGTATGAGGAAATAAAGTGAAACATATATTTTATGTAGGGATTAATGGTTCACTAGTTATGTCCAGGAAAACCAAAGACTGCAAGCTCAAATGTTTGCAAGTTCAACGTTTATTTTCATAAAGAAACCAAAAGAAGCTTGAGGGTTGAGGATTATAAATGGAAATAGTCCCTCTACTGCGATGACTAAAATTTCCACACTCTGTCATTCACAGAAGTGATTAATAAGTCAGTCATTTCAAACCTTCAAATCCATTGCTTATGAATCAAAACCAGAACTTTTGTTAGATGATACAAAAAGGACATTTTCATAAACGATTTCTCACAGTAATGTTTCTCTTATAAATTTGGTGCTTGTTTTAATTTTTATGTTTACTTCATCCTCTACAGGACCTGATTGCAGATCTGAAGGAACGACTTTCATCTCACTTCAAAGAAGTGATGGTGGGCCTAATGTATCCTCCACCATCTTACGATGCTCATGAGCTCTGGCATGCCATGAAGGTGAATGGGCCGATAACATACCTGCATCAGATATAGGCTGATCCACTAATACACCTATGTCAGGGACAGGGTCAGGTTTCAGCAAAGGACAGATTTTCCTGTGACAGCCCTGCAGTTTGTATGATCGGGTAGACAAAAGAGAATATCTAACCCACCATGTAACTATGGAAATACTGTGGTGAAAAGAGGCTTTCTGGGGAGGGAGAGTCAAGGGGCCAGGCCAGCCGATTCTTCAGCTGTAGAGACTCAGACAAACTCTGCCATCTTCAAGCTCAGGTCCAACAGGAGTGAGTGAGGTAGCTTCTGGTGCTGTTCAGAATTGTCTCTCTTCCGTATGTGGTCTCATGTTGAGGAAGATGTGTTTAAATTCATAAGAATCTTTTAAACTTATTTGTAAACATTTGGCTCAGAATTGAAGTAAAATACTACATCAGAGTCAAAATATCAATGACATTGTAATTTTTTTTATGATCATAAGTTAAATACAGATGGAGAGTACTGCTCAGATATATCAGAATTATTTTTCTAAAAGAAGATCTTACAGAAAAGTCACTTTATGAACTAAATTACAAGTTTTATTGTACGGGAATGTGGGGGAAAGAGGGCCTTTGACTTCTTTCAACTGCTGGCATTAAACACCTTTAAGACCATTTAAATATTTCCATAAAGTGCTTGCCAAAGACCAGATCACCCCAGTGTGTGACAGAGATGAGGCAAGAGACAAAACATTAAAGATACATGGATCTTAGCCATAATATATACTGATCAGAACAGTGATTTCTATAAAATTCATAGGAGCTACAACCAATCATATTTTTTTTCAAATTTTACATTCCAATCACTGTTTCTTATAAAATGTACAAATGAGGTCTCATGTTACTGTTTAGATGGAAACAACAAACTTTCTCAACACTTCGCAGAATGGTAAGGTGTCCCCCGAAGACTTCCTGGGAAAGATGTGTTGCCTTTAAGACCATAATAACAGATTAGTGAGTACATTGTACGCTAAATGACACCGCAGAACACAGCCAAGCCAAATGCTGAGGCCATCTGAGCAGTTCCACAGCCAGGAAGAGGCAAACATGGGTCACCAAAATAGACCTGATAAATTATGAGACCTATGTTCTAATTTCAAACTGTTTAAAAACTGATATTCCAGCAACACACAGAGTTTCAAATTCCACTCCAAAGGGAAGGGGAAGCGTTTAGTGTGTTTTTCCCATGTTGACTAGCAATGCCCATCTAAGTAAAGGGAACAAGTTCTTGCAGACAGCATTACCCTTCTAGGAACATCAAACAGTAAACAGCTGGTACAGTCCTGAGAATGGACTGACTCTTATCCGGAAAGCCCTTCCTTTCCCACCTATAGACTCCAAGAACACCATGACTGCTTTGTCCATGTATCGTACATAAAGTAGACCTATTGTTCCAAATAAAAGTATCTTCATATTTTTCTCTGACTTTTAGGGAGCAGGAACTGATGAGAATTGCCTCATTGAAATATTAGCTTCGAGAACAAATGGGGAGATTTTCCAGATGCGAGAAGCCTACTGTTTACGTACGAAATCCGTAAATATGTATACATTATGCATTTGTACAACCATACTTTTCAAATAACACATAATTGTATTCCATTTCATGCATTTATTTTAAATATTTTTAAGGCACTGTTCTGGTTTATGTCTCTGTTGCTGCGGTAAAACCCTGACCAAAAGCAAGAGGAAAGGGGCAGTTTCTTTGACCTACAGGTTACAGTTCATCACTGATGGGAGTCAGGGCAGGAACTCAAATGGAAAACTGAGGCAGGAACTGAAGCAGAGATAATAGAGACACACTTCTTGCTCGCTTGCTTCCCCTGCCTTGCTCAGTTACCTTTCTTGTCCAGCTAAGGCCAACCTGCCCAGAGATGGCACCAGCCACAATAGGCTGCACCCTCCTTCCTCAATTAGCAAACAAGAACATTCCACTACACATAGGCTCACACACCAGTCGAACGAAATCAATGCTTTGTATGATGTTCCCTCTTTCCAGATGTGTCAAGATGACAACCAAGATGACAGACACTCTTATATTTGTAATAAGATTCACTGAAGTACGTTTTCGGTAGCTCTGGAGTCAGGAGAAAGAAGGATGGCGGGCTGATCAACTGCTTCACTGTCCCAGTTATATTGGAGACATGAGTTCTGATAGTCTGCTTCACAGTGCAGTAAACAGAAATACTAATGTATTTTGTACACCAATGTAGCTGACACAGAGGAGTAGCTGTATCAAGCAGGAATGATAAGCGGCTCATTGCATTACACAATGCATCGGTTGAAACATTATCCTGTACCATATACGTATATACAATTATAATCAGTCAGAAGACGAAAATATGAAAGACCACAAAATGAAGCAACATGACTCACTCAAAATCAATTTGTTCAATAAATAAAACTGATGATTATGGCCCCAGAAGGAAATAATTCTCCAGAAAATCAAGCAAATTTTGCTTAAGTATGATAACAAATATCCACGAGGAAGATGCTTTTCTATGACAGGAAGTACCCAGCATCTTGATTCAGGGAAGTGTTGTCCTTTACCCAAGAGACACCTTGAGTATAATCAAAATACAACTGGCAGTGACCATTGATCAACAAATATCTTTTTACTTTGCATAAATGTCACTGTCCCAGCAAGTTACCTCAAAATCAAACTATATCACTTTTTAAAATAAAAATATAATTGTTTTCATATCAGAAAAATGTAATGCATTAATTTCCATCCCATTGTGTATTGTGAGCATTGAGCAGTCCTCATAGTAACTCCTTGTGCTTCTGAACATAATAAAAATTTTCCTAAGTGGAATGAAAAGTTTTCACTTGGAACATTGCAATGAGACAGACACAGCACTTAGGAAAATGATTAGCCTAGCCAACGGTCTACAGCATGAAGTTAATAACTCTGGCCTATAGGATGAGACACTGTGAAGCAATTTCCAATGTTCATTTTCAATGTTGGCTCAAAATTATCTGCTTAGTAAACCAGACCTAGGTTGATATTATTAACATGTAAGTATCTTTAGCATAGTTTATGATTTTAAAAGAAGCTAGCTGACTGGTGGCTTCCTCATACTTAACATTCATTAGCATTAGCTATGTAATGCCCATTAATATAAGGTTCTGTAATAAGTTATGTTTTTAACATGGATATTTTATTGCCCAGAATACAGCAATAACCTTCAAGAGGACATTTATTCAGAGACCTCAGGACACTTCAGAGATACTCTCATGAACTTGGTCCAGGTATGACGTTGCAAAATCATACCATTTTACACTCTATAAAATAAAGACATTTTATTCTCACTAAATAGGACAGAAAGCCCAGGTATATTATAGTTGTCTACAATCTATGTAATAACTTTTAACATCATCCAAGTTTGAGTCACTTAATAAAACTTGACATAAAAATGAATATGGGGCATCTCTATACGTATGTTTGTATGGATGTTGTGCCTGAATGTATATCTGTGTACCACATGCATGTCTGGTGCCAACAGGTGCCAGAAGAAGGCATGATGTTCCCTGAAACTTGGGTTACAGATAGTTGTGACCCAGCACATGGGTTCTGGGAATTAAACCAAGGTCTTTGAGAAGAACAGCCCATGCTCTTAACCACTGAACCATCTCTCCAAGTCTGTATTGTACTGTTTAAACTACTAGATGAGTTGGAGATATACAAAGCTTCCTAGGCAGTTACTCTGTGCTTAGTGTTGTGTGGCGAAGGAGTTAATTTCTCATCTAATGTAACAAAATCATACAATACAAATAACAAGTGATTTACAAATAAGGAAACAAATAATCAAAAAAGTATGAAATTATATATATATATAAAATCTCCAATTGAAAGTGCTTTCCTAACCTGGTCAAGGACATGCATGTCCAGCAGCACAAAAGAAAAAATAATGTATGTCAGAGTGTGTGTGTGTGTGTGTGTGTGTGTGTGTGTGTATGCACCTGCGCACGCAATGACTGTCCAAAAAGCCAGTACATTGAAATGCAGAATTGAATTAGATCCTATTGAATTTCACTGCCAGCAAAAGAATTCAATGCTGCCTGAAAAAATTTCACTATACTGTATATTACCAAAGAAGAACCCTACTTCTAATTAAAGTTATATTTTGTCATTTATCTTCCTTTTCTATAATGACTAAATGGTATGTAATTACTTCTCTCCAATTAACATTTCTCAAAAATATTCCACATATTAGCTTTGTAATAACAGTAATATTTTAAAGTATAATTACCTTTTAGTATATGTATGCTTTCGAATGTTCCTGTCATCCTATTGAGAAAAGGCATTCAAGAATTTAAGTGGAATCGCTGGTCTGAATTTAAATAATAAAAGTATAAAACCTCACAGGTTCAGAAGACTTTTTTTTTAATTTTTTAAATTTTAATTTTTCCTACTTTATTTACATTTCAAATGTTTCCCCCTTTCCAGATCTTCCCTTTGGAACCTCCCTATTCCCTCCCCACTCCCCTGCCACTATGGGGTATTCCCCCAACCAACCTCCCACCTGCTCTCAGCTTCCCTGCTTGGCATTCTTCTATACTGGGGGATCTAACACCCTCAGGCCCAAGGGCCTCTCCTCCCCCTGATGGCTAAACTCTTCCTTTTTTTTTTTTTTTTTTTTTTTTTTTTTTTGGTTTTTTGAGACAGGGTTTCTCTGTGTAGCCCTGGCTGTCCTAGAACTCACTCTGTAGACCAGGCTGGCCTCAAACTCAGAAATCCACCTGCCTCTGCCTCCCAAGTGCTGGGATTAAAGGCGTGCGCCACCACTGCCCAGCTCAGAAGACATCTTAAAGGCCATGGGCTATTCTTTAATTTTATAAAGTGTGTGTTACAGTGTGTATATTTTGATATTGTGTGTGAGTTCTGGTGTGTGTGTGTGTGTGTGTGTGTGTGTGTTATGGAATGTGTGTTTCCTGGGATGTGTTTAAAGTAAAATAATCATTTCTAAATCTATAAAACTTTCCTTTATATATTAAAAACATAGCCCTGTAATTATCAAAACAAATTTGTTAAAATCATAGGAACAAAATAATGCACTATAAATCATAAAACTTTGTGCATAATACTATGCAGCAAAGAAGAGAATTACTCCCTCTGAAGAAGGAAGCATAAAGAAGTGTCCTTTACAGTAAAGAACACAAAAGAATACAAAAAAGAAGAGGAGTGATAGACACACAAACTATTTAAGATTAATATAATTAACACATTTCTACTTTCTCTGTCTTCCCTCCAAACCTTCCAATGCACCCTACTTGTTTATTTTCAAACTCATGGCATCTTTTTCATTAAGTGTGTGTGTGTGTATGTGTGTGTGTGTGTGTGTGTGTGTGTGTGTGTGTTCCTAAATATGCATTCAGCTCAGACTGTATAATGTTACTTGTATGCATGTTTTCTGAGAGCTAAAGAAATAGAGAAGAACACACCATTTGGCTACCCAGACCCACAATAGGTCATTTCTAAACTTTACATTTCATAATGTAAATTTTTACCACATTTTGTAGTTATCTTATACCTGCATGCCACGACACACATGTGAAACCTGGGAGAGCTACTTATAGACGTCAGTTGTCTCCTTCCACCATGGAGGCTCTAGGGAATCAAAGTCAGGCCATCAGGCATGTAGGCAAGCACTTGAGCCATCTTGCTGGCCATCATAAGGTTAATTTTCATTAAAACATTCTCTAAAATTAGAACTGCCATTTTTTAAGTAATGATGCTGCATAATGTAAATTAAAAACTGTTTCCATTCAGAGAGTCTTTGATACAACTGTATTATAGTTGAACAAGAGGAAATAAATATTATTTGTCTGCTTGCCTGATTGCCTGCCTGACTGCCTACCCGTTGGTGTGTTTGTTTACCTGTCTGCCTGCCTGTCTATGTATCTGTCTGTCTACTCTATCTAATTATCTATCTACCAATCTATTTATCATCCATCTTCTATCTACCTATCATCTCTCTATGTGTCTATCAACTATCTATCTAATCACCTTTTTGTGTATTTGTAAGGTGTAAGGCATGATTTTGTCACTGGATTTCGCCTAATGTGGTTATAAATTGACAAAGTATTCTTAAGTTTGATAACTGGAGTCTGAGCATCCTCCCCCTTTCTTTCTCCGTGTGTGTGTGTGTGTGTGTGTGTGTGTGTGTGTGACCTTGAAGCAGCTTGAAGTATATAGTAAAACTTTCAACAGAATAAAATGAGGGTGAATTGGAACTTGGATTTTGCAGGAAGCAAGAAAAGTTTACTTAGTTTATCATGTTACTAAAGCGTGCTTGCTTCTTTTTACTTTACTTGTTTCTTTTCCTTTAGCATTCTGTACAAACAATGTTTATTTATTATTACATGCTTACATAGTTTCACAGTACATTATACGCAAAATGCTAAACACAAAAGAATAAAATAATGCATATTTCATGGAGATTAGTAAACGCCTAATAGAATATTGAGAAAACAAATTCCACTAATACAGATTTAATATAGTCTCATTTGCAGTGCGTTTGAAACACAGAAGTTTTATGTTGATTCGAATGCTTATTGAACTATATGATTTTATAGACTTCTGATTTCTATATTTGCTAACTACTTTCTTGGGTCCTCTGATTTATAATTTCTGATTTCCAAAACAGTGATTTGGGAAGATGAGAGTTGATCAGGTCTCTGGGCCATTGCGAACTGATAGCCTCTAACCAGACAGCTGGGGAATACTACAGTTTAGATTGATCTCATCTATCCTTGACTTTACCACACTCAAATAGCTAGCATGCTCTCTCCATCTCTTCTCGTTTCTCTTTCTCTCTCTTTCACACATGCATGCTCATATACTTGCACACAGACACACACACCTAAAGGGATGGATAGGTGATAGATAGATAAGGGGAGAGAGAGAGAGAGAGAAAGAGAGAGAGAATATATATATATATATACATACACAGGCAGACACAGACAGACAGACAGACAACTATCTTTTCCTCTTCCTCTACAGTTGTATGTCCTTGGATTTATCACTTGACCTTTTTGAGAGTCAGACTTCTGCCCACTGAATTAATGAATACGAGCTAATTCTCTCAGTTCTTCCAAAATACAAATATTCCATTATCCTTTAGTTAAAGCAATCTTGCCACATGGTCCCATATGCACCATCACTTCCAGAATCAAAGGAAAGATAATTTATAGATTTCATTCTGCAAAAGTCATTAAAATTCAGACAAACCCCTTTGGGCATTATAGTAAAGACCGGGGATTAGAACCTGGGAGATTTAAGGTGTTCATGAGCTACATAGAAGGGAAATCACTGCTATGGTTTCTGGGAGGGAAGCCTTGTACCTAGTCTGCACAGGGTTTTCTGCAAAGAAACAACTGAGGGGGATACACTCCCCTTGAAAACTGATGCCAGTAATTAAGCTGGCCCACAGCACTTCCTGCAAGCTTTTATTGCACTAGATTTGTGGAGGGTCTAATTATCTGTCAAATAAAGAAGGATTAGTCTCTTGGAGATTAATTAATCAACATATGCAAATTACACTGTGAACAAGTGCTTTCTCAGAGAGGAAGAAGGGAAGCTAGCAGATTAAATACTCCAGCATCCCTCCTCATCTTTGCTGTCAGGGTTCTCCTGAGAACCCTTTCTGAAATCTGTACTGTGAGGCATCCAGAGCATCACTGCAATCATCCTGCTTCCTGGAATCATCTGGAGTCAGTTTATCTGCTCAAGTATTTTCAAGGAGTGTCCCTTGCCTTTAATTTCTGTCATGTTGATCTTCCCCCATACTCAGGTCCTCTACTCACAGATGGACACCTGCACAGATTGTCACCTTTTTTTTTTTTTTTTTACGGTTCATGAGGAAAAGCTAAAGAAAAGAAAGCAAGTAGGGGCAGATGAGTGTGTGTGTGATACTTTAGTAAAAATTACATCAGCATATTTGTTACGAAGAACAAAAACATGGGCAATTATATCATTACAGAACTTAGGTTATGCATATTTACTTAACAATAGTAGCTGCCTTTTTTGCTATTTATTTATTTTATTTTTTCATACTTTATTTATATTTCAAATGTTTCCCCTTTTCTAGATCTCCCTTTGGAAACCTCCCCATTCCCTCCCCCTCGCCCTACCACTATGGGGGTATTCCCCAACCCACCCACCCACCCATTCTCATCTTCCCTCCTTGGCATTCTCCTATACTGGGGGATCTAACACCCTCAGGCTCAAGGGCCTCTGCTCCCCCTGATGTCTAACAAGACCCTCCTCTGCTGCATATGTGGCCAGCACCATGGGTCCCTCCATGTGTATTCTTTGGTTGGTGATCCAGTCTCCTGGAGCATCGAGGGGTCAGGTCAGTTGTCACTGTTGCTCCCTCCCTGGGGATGCAAACTCCCTCAGCTCCTTCAGTCCCTTCTCCAAGTCCTCCATCTGGGACCTCACACTCAGCCCTACGGTTGCTGTGAAGTGACTCTTGGGTATTTAGAACTTTTGGGCTAATAACCACTTATCAGTGAGTACATACACAGTTCATTCTTTTGTGACTGTGTTACCTCACTCAGGATGATATTTTCAAGTTTCATCCATTTGCCTGTGAATTTCATGAAGTCATTGTTTTTAATAGCTGAGTAGTACTCCATTGTGTAAATGTACCACATTTTCTGTATCCATTCCTCTGTTGAGGGACATTTGGGTTGTTTCCAGTTTCTGGCTATTATAAATATGGCTGCTATGAACATAGTGGAACATGCGTCTTTATTACATGTTGGAGCATCTTCTGGGTATATGCCCAGGAATGATATAGCTGGGTCCTCAGGTAGTATTATGTGCATTTTTATGAGGGCCTGCCTAACTGATTTCCAGAGAGGTTGTATCAGCTTGCATTCCCACCAGCAATGGAGGAGTCTTCCTCTTTCTCCACATCCTCACCAAAATCACCTGAGATTTTGATCTTAGCCATTCTTACTGGTGTGCTGTGGAATCTCAGAGCAAAAGCTCAGATAAATAGAAAGGCAAAAAAATCTCTAAGCAGTCCTCACAATTTTCACACATGCTGGAGTCTACTTAGCTGCATACGTAAAGATCATACTTCAGAGATCCAAAAAAAAAAAAAAAAAAAACCCATAAAAGTCTGACATCCAAAAAGGATTCTTTGCCTTTCTAGTGAGGAGTTCTTCAATACTAGCGTTGTGTCAAATATGATTTCTGACAATTGCGAAGCACCCATAAACAGAGGAGACTGGGTCTTATGAAATTCACATGTAAAAAAGGTAAATTATACTATAAGACACTAATGAATATGGGCATTATAAAAAACTTTGAAAAGTGGTGTAAATGTAACCAAGCAGGATGTGGGAGACAGGAATTACAGGGCTGGGCAGAGTAGATAAGTTGCATTGTGATATAGGTTGGTCCGAATAGATCTCATTAAACATTTAAAATTGATTCTGATTCATTTCCCCTTCTCCCAAAATATATTTTCATAAGAAACAATTTGATAGTAATTGAAAAAGTTAGACTATGATCCAATTTCATTTCTAATAAATGAAAATTAATTCACATGAAAAATATACTAGATTTAAACAAACATAGAGATGAAAGAATGAATCAAACCATGGATGGATGTAATAGAGTAAACAGTCAATATACAGTACTGGAGAAAGAGTACAAAGCAAGATAAGAACCAGATAAAAAAGCAACAAGTGCTAAGGATCAGTCAAACCCTGTAGCCTACATAAACATGGAATTTATTCTAAGTGGCATGAGAGTTAGGTAAACATTATATAGGTTTTTGAGTAGATGACTACTGTGATGTTATACTTTATGATATTTACAATAAATTCTATATCTAAGACAATAAAATATATAAATATATATTATATAATGTAATATATTAATATAATATAAATACATAATTATATAATATAAATATATAAAGTAATAAAATATATAAATCTATAAATAATATAAATAAATATAATGAATAAAATGATAGAGACAAGCACAGAACCAGAAGCCTACATGAAGAAAGTCTCAGCAGAAACCTAGGATATAATGTTCACTATGAGCCATTTGGCAGCACAGTAAGAATCAAGAGCGCTTCTGGATGAGTTTGGGGGACAGTGTTTGTGCTCTAGCTACTGGGGAATTTTATATGAAATATGAAACAAAATAAAAACAATCAAATATGACTCAGGTTTTACTCAGAGCAATAAGCATGGAGTGGCCATCCACTGAGAGGTAGAAAACTAGAAATGGTAGACCAGAAGCTGGTTGTTGATTATATGGAATTGTCCACATAGAAAAAGGGTCATGGAGAGATAATAAGTTAGCTATTGGAGTAGACATACATAATACAAAATTCTGTAATGGATTCCAGCGAGAGAACTTGAGTATCATTACAAGACAGACAGAATCTAAGCCTTTGTCAATAGCAAAGAGTAGAAGACTAGGAAGAGTAAAGGCAGACAAGAGTGCAAGGAACCACAGCAAGGAGATTCAGCACATTAAGGGATTGAATATTGAGAGGAACCAGTTCCCAAGACTGGAGAGTTTTCAATGAAACAGAAGCAAAGAAACAAAGACTACATAAAGCTATGTAATGAAGTCCTGTGAGGAAAAATGATGAACTTACAACAAAGCCTGCAGAAAAATCAAAGAAAATAAACACTAACAGTTACTGTGATAAACTTATCGAATGAATAGTACGTATTCACAAAAGATATAATGCTTCTATTATTTTTGCTTATTTTTTGATAAATTAAAATAATTACAGATAATTGGAAAGGGACCCCAAGGACATTGTTTGTAAAGAATGAGTTCTGGTGTGGTACCTAGATCCCAGAGAAGGAAAGCCACTGATATCTAGCAATCTTACCTCTCACACCTAGGGCAATTGGTTTAATAACTCCAAGTCCATTCATTGTTGTTTCCAAAATAATAGGAAAACACATGAGACCTCTAGGGATCTTGTACTGCAACATGTTCATGACTTAAAGATAAAATTCCCATAATCTCACTAGCCAATAAAGTCACTTTCATTCTTTAGATGCTGTCTTCTGTTCCTAAATTGTCAGGGCTACAAATTTAGTCATAAGACAATATGACTTTATTTCTCTATGAATAATTGAACTTTCCTAGATGGGCTTAGGTTTGTGTTAGCAAAAAGAACATAGGAATTGCTTAATTTAATACGGTAAATTTAATCCACACAATACTTTGAACATTCAAAATGTATGGGCATATATTCAATCTTTTTGATACTTTTACTGAGAATCTCATGATTCTTGCCATTATCTCTTCTCTCCAAGATGACACCAGGTGGGAAATGTATATATACATATATATTCATTGTGTATGTGTGTGTGTGTGTGTATGTGTATGTATCACTTATAGGATGTCTTAGCAAAGGACAGTGATAGTGTCCTTCAATAGCAAAGATCTGCATCCTTGATGATCTTGACTATGAAATTACAGGTGTTAGAAATGCTGAATAGATAATGTAATGTCCATGATATACATGGATGCTTCTCAGTATTAACTCTGCATATGTACAGCAAGTTAATTCATTTTCCTTTTTTTATCTCTGTTAGGTCAGAAATAGGATAAGTTAATGAGCCTCATCTTTACCTTCTTGGGATCTGAAGAAACCCTCTCCCCCAACATCTAGCCTTGTCTCCCATGCAGGTCTAGTCAATGTTATCTCACTATAACCTTTGTCTTTGTAATAACCTTGTAATGATCATAAACACCATCATTTTTCAAGCTTCAACACCAGGTCCTCAGCCAAATAAGAATCAGGTAAGAAAACTGAGGTCCTGTTCATGCAATGTAGGAATTGGGACAAATTCACGACAACTAAATCCAATATTATCCCCACCATATACATACATAGACAACACACACACACACACACACACACACACACACACACACACACCTTTGTCCATCTTTCAATCTCACTGACTCTACTTGCATGACCTCATTTAATGACAGGAAAAGGAACTGATCCTTAATGTTCTCTCATAATTAGTAATCTCTCCCTCCATACTTTGGCTCAAAACCTAAAATTCACTCTAATCTCAAGCCTCTGCCATCTCTCTCCTCTTTTGCTTGTCCATGGAGTCTGTTGGGTCTTGCATTGATGATTGGTCCTCCTTTCTTCTGTGTCAAAGGGCAAACAGACTCTGCTGTTTATAGTATACGGGATGGAGGCTTAACAATTTTACAGAAAATTCTCATTTGCAAAGCCTAGATTTCATCACGAATTTGTTGTTGCATAAACCATGTTTTACAAGCCAGACATGACCATGTCTGCATCATTTCACTAAGAGTGTTAAGTTCCATTACACCACCTCTTGCAAGGCATGGACGATCAGCTTGATCGGAGCACAGAGAGGTTAAAAGTGGAAAAGAACTCAACACGTTTCACTAAGTGCCTCTGTTGGGAAGAAAAGCTCAAAATTAAACTCCTTACAAAACTGCCTAACAATTCCCCTTGGGTTGAAATATCCAAATAATAAGACAGATTGATAAGGAATCACCAGTGTTTGATGATTGGGGGATTTTTCTCCCAAGAATCTTATTCTATTTGAAACCATCTAAAAGAAAATCCCTGCTTATTTCACAGGGAAACAGGGAGGAAGGATATTCCGATCCTGCAATGGCTGCTCAGGATGCAATGGTAACGGGGTGTGGCTCCTCACCTGACTAATAGAGCTTTTGGTGAAGTGAGGCTTGTTCTGATGCTCCTTCCTGGCTGTGTGATGTTGCAGGTGCTGTGGGAAGCCTGCCAGCAGAAGACTGGGGAACATAAAACCATGCTACAGATGATCCTGTGCAACAAAAGCTACCCACAGCTATGGATGGGTAACTAGAAACAGGCGCTTTCCAGCTCTTTAACCAATTGAGAGGCATACAAGTAACTAGCATAAAAGAGGAAATGTCACTCAGAAATATAGGAAAGCCAGTTACTGCTCCGAATTATGTCTATATAGTATGTCTCATTTAATGATACTGCAATAGAATAAAGCTCTGCCACTATTTAATTTCTTTCCACTAATTAAAGTCCATAGCTTTAATTAACACTTAATTAACTGACACTTAAAAGTTAACTATTTAGAAATATTAACTCTTTTCTAACAGGCACATTATATGGTGTCTGAATAGTCTCTAGCGAGCTTACTGT
The DNA here is from genome assembly GCA_019843965.1 of Rhynchomys soricoides. Taxonomy (NCBI): domain Eukaryota; kingdom Metazoa; phylum Chordata; class Mammalia; order Rodentia; family Muridae; genus Rhynchomys; species Rhynchomys soricoides. Next base: position 677,215 of record JADRCH010000216.1, read on the forward strand.
GGCCAGCCTATGAGTCAAGGTCTTCGTTACAGACAATGTGATTTATGAGATATCAGCAGTGCCTATTGGTCTTCAAGATGTGCTCACAATAACCTACACTTGACCTTCTTCAGATTCTGAAACCTTTCATTTTTCCCTTATTAGAGAAACAAATTAAGTACAATTAAGTGAGATATAAAGTCCTATCACTTTTTTAGCAACAGTCTACTCTAATTCATTATGCCCCTTTTACTTTGTGTCAGTTAAAGATTAATACTAATGATAGCAACTCTTCACATCTAAGTTGAAATAGCTGAGAACTAAAACATTGCCAAGGATAATGCCAGCTGAGTATGTTCTAGGGAAGTTTAGTTGAACATTATTTTATTTTAGTAATGAAGCCACTAATGGTAATCTCCTATTTCTCAAATGAGCTCTCTGAAGTACTATCATCAATATCACTCAGAGGATTTTTGTATTTAACTTCTACATTTAAGCTCTAACAGAAAATTTTCGGTAGACAAATAAATTTAGACTGGTTATTATTTATGTTCTCTGGAGATGTCTCATAGACAATTGTCCGCCCTGTGCTTTCCTCTCATCTAAATCAACACTTGAGTCATTGAGTCCAACTCAAGATAACCATCATTCCTCAGCCCAGCAATAATAGTTATTTGGAGTCCAAGATTCAGGCAAGTTTTAGCATCTCATAGGACCTATGCTTGTTGCTAAGAGTAGATACATCATCATGATGGGTATTAGTATCAAGAAATATTTCAGAGAACACACTTACCTTTGCTATAGTAATCGAACTAGTATTTGTCCTTTAAGTTTATGATATTTATGAAAATCCCTTTTGAATCCCATCAATTTCTTGAAGTTTTCCAGGAATTTCAAAATATTTCTGGCCAAAACTTGGTGGATGCCATCAATGACTGTTATGATGGTTACTTCCAAGAGCTGCTGACTGCAATTGGTAAGCTGGATTTCAGATAATGAACAGAAGGCCTTGGCTTTCACAGCACTGACTGGCTCTGACTGGATTACATGTGCATGAGGACAATCTTTTATTGTTGTTGTTGTTGTTGTTATTATTATTATTATTACTACTATTACCTTTTGTTGGATATTTTATTTATTTTTCAAATGTTATGTTATCCCCTTTCCTGGTTTCCCCCCCCCGAAAACCACCTATCCAATCCCCCCTCCCCTGCTTCTATGAGGGTGTTCCCCCCACCCACGGACCCATTCCTGCCTCCCCGCCCTCGATTCCCCTACACTGGGGCATCTATCAAGCCTGCATGAGTATAATATTAATTGAAGCATTTTTCTCAGTACAATTATTTGAAAGATTCCTAACCTCTAAGAAAGTCTGTCAGGTAGTGGTTCAATTCAACGAAATGGCAACCTGGAGGCACTAATCAACTGGTATTAATTCCCCAAGAACAGGCTCAATTGCCATATGAGAAAAGAGAAATCTCGGTTGCCTGTACTCGTAAGTGACCTCTCACAGCTTTAAGTCTATGTTAGGATCATTGATTTCTATCCCTGTTTCAGGAGCAAATAAATGCTAACAATGTGACTATTTTCTTATCTCCTAGAAGAAAGGCGATTTTATTTTTTGTTTTGCTTTTGATGGTTCATTAAATCTTTACTATGTTTAATAAATTTCTCTTTAGAAATAAATCTTGACATAATAAAACCCTAAATTGTTAATTAGTAGTGAGTTCTACAGGCATGCCTTCCCAGTGTTGTTAGAAATTATATACCCATTGCAGAAAAGACCAGGGCTCTTATGTTCACGCTTTACCGTGTACTGTGCGATTTGGCAGCACAGACTGCAGAAAATGTACATAAAGAGTCACTGTGAAGTATCCCATAATAGGTGCATCAAATGAACACTTAGGTGTGTATTGAATAAACAATTGTTGTGAGTTTTTGATCTCAAGAATGTCTTGGCATGGAGCTGAGATGTCAGTCACAGAACTTTTATAAATGATCTAGTAAGAGATTTTTAAGCAAGCACCGTATGAAAAAGATTTGGTGGATTCTATGAAACCCCTAAAGATATGGCATATGGTGGCTTTTGTCTATGAATGTTTAGATGATAGATAGATAGATAGATAGATAGATAGATAGATAGATAGAGATTCTATCAAATTCCAAATGAATATAATAGTTCTATATTACATATCAGCTAATTAGCAAAAGAGTTAGAGTGGAATTCATGTCATTGAAATCTCAAGACAGCCCAAACTGTTGTCAGAAAACAGTTGACATAAGGGAACAGATAGCGGGCATCAACAATTCCAAGAAATATCTATCTGGTTCACTCCATCAGTCAATATTTAATGAGTACCTACTTATTCCTAATTTTGGGTGATGCAGGTGGAATAGCAAATCAACAAAATAAAAAATAACCACAGTAGCCCCTGCTCTCTGGGATCTCACCTTCCTTAAATCACTTCTCAGATTTATTTGTCTCAGTAATAAAAATGAGAAAAAAGATGAAGAGATGGTCTCATGATCTAAATAATTACTTGAACTGTACAGAAGTACTAACATCATTTTACTTTGAGGAGATATTATAGTTCCTCATTTCTTATTCACTTATGTAATTAATCTATTAATGTTTCAAAGAAGGGCTTACTGATGGTCTACAGTCTCATTGGATATTCAAGAGGCATAACTGGTGGACAGGTGCCAGTCTGTTCAAAGCCCTGGCAAGTATAATCAAATAATATCTGAAACTGAAGGAGATGCTTTGCATTTGTTACAGTGCCCCCTTTAATGACCTGCATTCTATTCACAAATCTTTAACGGATCAAAGAGCTGCAGGTATAGAACAGTTTTAGAAGCCATCTGCATGGGTGGCATTCAGGAAGGTGAATGGATTGTATGTGTTTGATTTTATATTTGGCGCCACATCTTTTAAAAAATTAATAATAATGGTCATATGCTCAGTAAAGATCCTCTGTCATTATGAAATAGAATATTGACAGGTTATATTTTTCAATAGAGTGTGGCAAGTGTTACTATTATTCTAAGGATTGAAATTACAATACAATTTGATAATTCTGGGAGGATATGTAAGTGCTCTATTTGTTTCCCGACTTCTGAAGAATTACATCTTGTCATTCAAATTTGTCGCTTGCTCTCTTCCTCTCTAGTTCGTTTTGTCCAGGACAAACCGAGCCATTTTGCCTATAACTTACACAGGGCAATTCATGTAAGTATAACACATATGTTTTAATTTATTTAAAATTAACATCTATTATTTTTATTTAAAAGAAAATGTGTTCAAGTAAAAGAAAACAATTTAAACACTAAAAGTAAAATTCATTACATGCAGATAATCTCTGCTTTCTACAACATAGGTCCATAATACATGTGAGACTTCAGGGTCTATCACCCTCATGCAGTTTAGAATCTTAGTATCCATTTTTTATTTAAATTGATAATCTAAATGCACCATGACTGTGACAAAAGACTAATTCCTTCCCAGTGTATGACCTGGACAAATAATCATAGTTATTCTGATTCCAGCTATGCCCTGATTCAGGGAACTTGGTCAGATTTTTTGTTGCTGTAATCAGCCCAAAATATGAAATTTTAGTAGATTTATACTCAAAATATTCTGATATAAAACATTAGATTATGTTGAGTGGCCACCAGATGTCACCATTATTCCACATGAAAGATATTTGAACCTTCCTTGGGGGGAGGCCCCAGGCATCCCACAGCAGTGACAGCAACGTTGAAGTCCTGTGGGCCCACAAAAAAATTGCTACTGAAAAAGAAGGCCTTCCATGCTGAACAGGTCTTTGAAGAACTGTTTTCTCTACCCACATTTCTGCTATTTTTAGGACTTTGGCTTCCATAATAAAACTGTCATCAGGATTCTAATCGCCAGAAGTGAAATAGATCTAATGACCATCAGGAAACGTTACAAAGAGAGATTTGGAAAATCCCTCTTTCATGATATCAAAGTAAGTCTTCTCTTCATAATTGACTTTACCTCATATATTATTCTCTCTGGACTGTAAATAGAAGCTTTAATGGAAACAACTTGCTGTGGGGATCTAAAGGCTACATGTCTGACAAGGATGGTTGACGTGAAGAACTCAGACAGCGTTCAATGCTTTAACAAACGTCAACCTGAAAAGTCATTGCATCACGGAACTTTTGATTTCTGCTTAGCATTCCCTCCCCATGCCTGGCTTCCAGGGTTCCCTTCTGATGTGGGAAGCACAGGACCAGCTGGGTGTGGCAGTCTACCTGTAATTTCACCTGCAACCCTCACACTAGATTTACTGAGGTTGCAGTAGAAGGACCGACACCTCAAGGTCCCCTCAGCTCCAAAGCAACTGGAGACTAGGTTCCACTACTTGAAATCTCTCGAAACACAAGAAAGCAAGCAAGCAAAGCAACGAACAAAAACAAAAAACAATATTTTGCTAAGGGAATGTATTAACTACTGCCCGGCAACAGTTCTCATAACATCATAGAAAACAAGGCAGCCAAATACCACCAACTAGCAATTTGGAGAAATTTATTGCTGAATCAGAGGGCAAAGAAATAATTCAAAAACAAACAAACCAATTTCTTATTCTGATCTTCCTAAAAAATTTTAAATGTCTTAAATAACTTGGCAAAAAACGAAATACATGATCCATCTATGTAATTTGTGGGTGCAGTATAAAATCAATATGTTTAGTTTCTTCACCAAAGAAAACCAAAAGGGTATTCAGGATGGAGAAAATAGAGCAGAAGAACACACACAATACTTGAGATTGTGTCTTAATTTATACCTTGGACATTCACATTGTTTTCAAGTGAAACTTCCAGTCACAAGAAAAAACAGTTTAGCTACATGTATTAGTCAAGACATAACTCTCAACATCTCAGAGATTGAAGCCACAAATTCCAGAGTACTTTCTAAGCCTTTATAGGAGCCAACATGGCTCTAAGAAATTAATGAATCAGTTAAAATCAATCATATGGGTGTTTTTGTCTTGGATAAAATGTTCATTATGTCTACCTTGAAATCCCAAAGCTGTTAGTTGTGATCAGTACGTACCACTGAGTTTGAACTCAATTTCTAAGTGAATAAGCTAGCTTGTTTATACTATTTATAATTCTACCTGGCCATATCGAAGATTAGTTATAATGATGCAGTGCTACTCTGTGCTTTTAAATCTGCGAGTCTTAGTTACACAGCTTTGTGTAAAGGTGCATTAATCCAATAACTGGTTTTTATGAAGATGGATTCTATAATGACATCCGTTCAGCTACCTATTCTGGAATAGTTAGGCATGATGGGAAAAGATAAAAAGAAACAGAGTTGCCCTAATGCCACAGACACCCAGTAGTGAGATACTTCTAGGTCTTGATATGGCTGGAAAGCTTGTTTCTCCAGATTCCTACACTGGAACACAAACCCTAAGGAGATGGTGTTAGGAGCTGGGCAATTGAGAGTTCCGTCATGAAGATAGAATCCACAAATAGAGCTATTTTCCATATTGGGGAAAAAAATCTCCAGGATGTTCCTTTGTCCCTTCTGCCAAGTCAGGCTGGAGTCAATAAAGAAGTATTCACAAAACATTTTGTCACCTATATTTTCCATCCTTCCTAACTTAGCCATAAACTTCTTATATTTTAAGCCACCTTGATTGTGAAAGCCCCAGTGGACTAAGGTAGCCATTGTTGATCTTTTACACAAGTACATAAACAATAGCGTTTTGCTGTCAAAAGAATGGATTTTATTAAACGAGGACATGCTCTTTATAAAGCACACTGTGAAATAGAAAAACTGCCTCACATGATTGACTACCGCTTTTCAGCCTTTCCATGTTAGATGTAACATTATAGAGCATATGTAGTTAGCATAAATCTCCT
>JADRCH010000216.1:683101-711863 GCA_019843965.1 Rhynchomys soricoides
TATGTAACATTATAGAGCATATGTAGTTAGCATAAATCTCCTTGTTATATGTAACATTATTGAGCATATTTGTTAGCATAAATCTCATACTCTTCCATGATTGATAATATTTTAAGTGTATTTCTTTATATAGAATTACCGAATTAAACAGTATAAATATTTTCAAATCTTTTGAAACACATTGGCAATGTCCAGACTCTACACTGATTTATGATAATAGTAATATTAGGGTATCAATTCCTAAAGGTGAAGAGAAGACTCACTGTAACACACGTTATTGTGCTCATAAATACACATTAAAGTTCCATCAGCTTCATATATAGCATATTGTGTAACAGTGCAATTTTTAATAAGTTTCACTTTGAATAGTATTTAGAAAATCTTTAGACAAGCTGGGCAGTGGTGGCGCACGCCTTTAATCCCAGAACTTGGGAGGCAGAGGCAGGCAGATTTCTGAGTTCAAGGCCAGCCTGGTCTACAGAGTGAGTTCCAGGACAGCCAGGGCTACACAGAGAAACCCTGTCTCAAAAAAACAAAAAAAAAAAAGAAAGAAAGAAAATCTTTAGACAAAAAATTAAATAATTTTAGTTAGGGCTAATGGTCCACGAATCTTTTTGCTGCAATTAGAAAATTTACAGTTGACTTTTAGAAACCCGGAGAGATTTGATTTTTACATGCCTTTTTTTTTTCTTTTCAGAATTTTGCTTCAGGGCATTATGAGAAAGCACTGCTTGCCATCTGTGCTGGTGATGTGGAAGACTACTAAATGGGGGGGGGGGGGTGAGGGTGATGAAATCCTCTTTATAGACACCAGATAGAGAATGGTGAACTTGTACTGTCATTGACACTAAAACAAAACCATAAAATCATATTTTTCTTCTATCTCTACAATTAATCTGAAACAAAAAAATCTATTTGAAATGTGTAAACCTGGATTTGTAGCCCTTATTCAATTAGTAATTAATTAAATTGCATATGGCAGAATAAGAAAAGCATTGCATTAAAGTCAATTTTATTTAAATATGAACTTTCATTTCCTACAAGAAAGTCTGATTATGACTGTCTTAATATCAGTCTGAAATCTATAAAATTGAAGCATCTGACCACTCTCAGTGTGTGACCACCCTCAGTGTGTGACCACCCTCAAAGGAATTGCCCTGACTCTTGGACAAACACAATAAAGCTAAAGCTAGAATAGCCTTTTAATGAAAATAGATAATCACAAATAAACTATACCAAGAGTTATACTTCCTGAATTACTTGTACAGAAACTTAGATTTAAAAGTAAGGGTTTATATGCATCTTTGTGTATGCCTTGATTGTGATAATGCCACTCCACCACTCCAACAAGATAGTTAAGCTACTCTTTAAAAGAAAGTTCTTTATTTAATTTTGAAAGAAGAATGGGAACATATGGACCATAGCATATGTGCTCCATGTCACATATGTAAAAGCCTAAGACAGTTACTGGGCAGCAGTTTCCCTGTGGACTCTTGAGATCAAGATCAATCACTTGCTCAAGAAATGCCAGAAAAGTTATTGCTCAATATACATAATTTTTACATTTAAATATACTTATATCAATGACCCCTTCTCTTTTCCCCCTCTAAGACCCAACCACGACTTGCCTTGCTCTCTCCAAAAATTCATGGCCTCCCTCTTAAACTGCTCTGTGTGTGTGAGAGAGAGAGAGAGACAGAGACAGAGATAGAGACAGAGACAGAGACAGAATATTCCTTAATATATAAATACGATCTGCTCAGTCCTTCTAATGTCACTTCTAGATATAGAAGATGAGGGCTAACCACTTGGCATTGGATAGCCAGTTGGGGTTCTTCCCAGCAGAAGCATGTTTTTCCTGCTCTAAGTATTCCTTAATTGCCTAGTCATTCTCTGAGATTTCCCTCTTTCGTGTTAGCATGTCCATTGCTGTCCTCCTTGTTCAGATTCTTTATCAGATCGGACGTGTAAAGGGACTTCATGAGGGTAGCTTCTGACATTTCTAGGAGACACAATCTCATAAAAAAATCTCTGGATCCTCAGGCTCTTCCAATTTTTCTGCCTATCTTCTGTAATGATCCCAGAGTCTTAGATGCAGGAGTCGTGTTCTAGACATATCAGTTGGGGTTGTGCCCCACATGATCACTTATGTTTCACATTTTGATAGGTTATGGTTTTCTGTAATAGTCTCTGTTGCAAAAAGTCATTTCTTAGGCAAGGGTGAGGTATACAGTTATATGTGAATATTGTGCATGAGGAACAGATAAGAAAGAACAGGTGACCTTTGTCTTTCTGGATCTGGGTTATCTTACTCAATATGATCATTTCCAGTTTCATACATTTATTTGCAAATTTCATGATTTCAATTTCTTATGAAACTAAATAGTATTTCATAATATATATTTTTGTTTTTATGGTGTTTCTTTGTTTTGGTTTGGTTTTTTTGTTTCTTTTTTTGAATTTTTAATTATTATTATCCCTTAATTTTTTTTACAATCTAGTCATTATTCACCTCCCTGTCCACCCTCCAACCGTTCCTCATCCCATTTCTCTCCCAATCAACCCATTGTCTCCAAGATGATGTCTCCATCCCCCACTCTACCAGACCTCCCCACTCCCTGAGGCTTCAAGTCTCTCTCGACAGTTAGTTAGGTACATCTTCTCTCACTGAGGCCAGTCCAGACAGTCCTCCACTGTATGTGTCTGGGGTCTCATATCAACTAGTGTATACTGCCTGGTTGGTGGCCCACTTTCCGAGATATCCTGGGGGTCCAGGTCATTTACGACTGCTGGTCTTCCTATAGGGTCACCCTTCTCACCTTCTTCCAGCCCCTCTCCAATTCAACCACAGGGGTCCCTGGCCTCCATGCATTGGTTGGGTGCAAGTATCTAAATCTGACTCTTTCAGCTACCTATTGGGTCTCTCAGAGAGCAGCCATGCCAGGCTCTCATCTGTAAGGACACCACAGCTCAGCAACAGTGTCAGGCCTTGGAGCCTCCCCTTGAGCTGGATCCCAATTTGGGCCAGTCACTGGACCTTCTTTCCCTCAGTCTCTTCTCCATTTTTGTCCCTGCAGTTCTTTTAGACAGGAACAATTCTGGGTCAGAGTTTTGACTGTGGGATGACAACTCCATCCCCCACTTGATGCCCTGTCTTTCTACTGGAGATGGACTCTACAAGTTCCTTCTCCCCACTGTTGGACATTTCATCTAAGGTCCCTCCCTTTGAAATCTGAGAGTCTTTCACCTCCCAAGTCTCTGGTACATTTTAGAGGGTCCCTCCACCTCCTACCTCCTGAGGTTGCCTGTTTCCAGTCTTTCTGCTGGCCTTTAGGGCTTCACCCCTGTCCCCCCCCCAATACCAGATCATGTTCCCCTTTTCCCCTCCTCCTCCCCTCTCCCACCCAGATCCCTCCCTCCCTCTACCTCTGTGATTGCTTTATTCTCCCTCCCAAGTGGAAATGAGGCATCCTCACTTGGACCCTTAGGCTTGTTAACCTTCTTGAGTTCTGTGGATTGTATCTTTGTGCCCTTCTCCTAGCCTTGAGCAGGCTAAATAGACCTTAAGTGTTTGCCACAGTTGGACCCAGGTGGAGTCTTCCGCTTTGCCTCACCTGCAATTTTCCTACAGGAGTAGACTGCCTGCCGAGATTGCTTTGCAACTCAATCCAGCTGAAACAAAGGATGGGGTCTGTGGACTTTCCCTATATAACAGCAGTGCTGAATATTAAACTTTGAGCCTTGATCAGCACATTTGCCTTGGCTTCATCCTTCTCTCACACTCCATCCTTTTCATTTACAGCCCCTCTTTCAGGTAATCCAGTTCATCCTGAGTATTTTGTTCATTTTTGGCTAATATCTGCTTATTACTGAGTACATACCATGCATGTCCTTTTGAGTCTGAATTACCTCACTCAGGATGATATTTTCTAGTTCCATCCATTTGCCTGCAAAACTCATGATGTCCTCATTCTTAATAGCTGAGCAGTATTCCATTGTGTAAATGAACCACATTTTCTGTATCCATTCTGTATCCGTCATGGGACATCTGTGTTGTTTCTAGCTTCTGGCTATTGTGGACACCAGGTAGTACTTGCTGATGGAAGCCTGATAGGGCTGTTTTCCCGGAGGCTCTGCCAGAGCCTGACAAATATGGAGATGGATGCTCACAGCCAACCATTGGACTGAGCACGGGGGTCCAGGATGGAGGAGTTGGAGAAGGAACTGGAGGAGCTGAGGGGATTTGCAGCCCCATGGAGGGAGCAACAGTGTCAACAGGCCAGACCCCCCAGAGCTCTCAGGGACTAGACCACCAACCAAAGAATACACATGGAGGAACCCATGGCGCTGGCCGCATATGTGGCAGAGGAGGGCCTTGTTGGACATCAGTGGGAGGAGAGGCCCTTGGGCTTGAGGGTGTTCAATGCCCCAGTGTAGGGGAATGCCAGGAAGGGAAGACAGGAGTGGGTGGGTGAGCACCAGGAGGGGATAAGGGGTTTCCGAAGGGGAGATCTAGAAAGGGGAAAACATTTGAAATGTAAATAAAGAAAATATCCAATTAAAAAGAAGAAGAAAAGGAAGTATCAGCAGCACCCTACATGGTATAAGTGTAGGAAAAGACATTCTGAATAGGACCCCACTTTCCCAGGAATTGAGGTAACAACTGGCAAGACTTCATATAACTTAAAAACTTCTATATAGCTAAAGAAAAAGCAATTGAATTAAGAAGCCCATAAAATGAGAGAGAATCTTTGCTCATTGTACATCCGATAGAAAATTAATATTTACAATATATAAATAATTCAAAAACCAAACAAGCATCAATTCAACAACTGGGTGGGGTCTGAACAGAGTTCTCGAAAGAAATAAAAATGGCTAAGAAATACCTTAAAATATGTTCGCCATCAGCAGCAATTAGTGAAATACAAATCAAATCAACTTTGAGATCTGACTTATCCCAGTCAGAATGGTCCAGATCAACAAAGCAATGAACTGCAACTGCTGGAGAAGGCGAGGGGAAAAGGAAACGTTCATCCACTGCTCCTGGGGTGTCTCATTGACCTTCATCTGTGCGTATAAAAATGAACATCAGGGACTGTTTCAAAATTGAGTTTTCTTTTTCTGTGTGTGTGTGTGTGTGTGTGTGTGTGTGTGTATGTGTGTGTGTGTATGCATGCGTGTGAGTGTGTGTGAGAGTGAGTATATCTATGTGTGTGTGAGAGAAAGTGTGTGTGAATCTGTGTGATTGCGTAAGTGTGTGTGCGTGTACATGTGTGAGTATGTGTGTGTGTGACTGTGTATGATTGTATATGTGAATGTGTGTTTAAATGTTTGTGAGTGTGTCAGTATATTGTGTATGTGTGTGTGTGAGAATATATGTGTGCCAGTGTGTGTATGTAGCTTTGAGTGTGTGTGTGTTGCTTGTGAGTGTGAAAGTGTGTGTGTCTGTGTGTGTTTATGTATATGTGTGAGAGTGTGTATGAATGTGTGTGTATGTCTATGTGAGAGAGACAGAGAGTGAGAGACAGTATGTGTGTGTGTGTGTGTGTGTGTGTGTGTGTAGCATGTATGCATGTATGCTAGCACATGCAGAAAGCAGAGCAGATGTTTTGTGTCCTCTATCTCTTTCCGTCTCTTTGCTCAGAGACAAGGTCTTTCACTAATATGGCAACTTACTGATTGGTAAATAATCTTTAAGAATGAAGATTGAAAACTAAAATCTACCCGATGAAAGAAAGTAGGAGTTTAATCTCACTCTATCCTTGAAGAACGGAAAAGAAGTTCTAGAACGAGGAACAAAATAATCATGAGCAGCTGGAGCTTCCTAACAAAAGTAAAGAATTTAACTGATAAAGACCAGTGACACAAGGACTGAACATAAGGGGATACTCTTTCCCCATCTTTTAAAATTAACATTTTAGCCTAGGATACAGAGTAATGGGCCTCATCGCAGTGTCTTCATAGATGCATAGACACACATCCTAACACTTTGTCTTCACAGATACCTGCTACCTCTTGATTCTTGAGGTGATCTAACCCAGTGTGAGTTTGAGTGGCATTGCCATGGTGAAGTGACCTCTGAGGTTCATACTTTAATTAATATTGAGTCGATCATTTAACTTTTTTGAGAGAGACCAACCAGTACAATTTCAAGCTTCTGCATGTGAGTACTCACTTTCCCCAGAATGTTCTAATGAAGCCACTGCTTTTTCCACAAAGTATCTTTTTTTGGCAACTTTGTTGAGCTGACTCAATGAACCATAAATGGGTAGGCAGATTTCTGGGTTTTCTGTTCCGTTCTATTGGCCCATTCATATATCCCCAGGTCTGTGCCATAGTGGTTTATTTGCTACAGCTCTCTAGAATATATTGAAATCATAAAGTATAAAGCCTATGCTTTGCTCATGTGTATGCATGCATGTGTATGCATGCATGTGTATGGGCAGGTGCGTGTAGGTATGCATGCAAATTCAGGCCAAAATTCATTATCAAGTGTTTTCTTTCTCGGCTGCTTTCCACATTATTTGGCAACAGGTTGTCTCACTGAGGCTGGAGCTCTAAGTCAGCTAGACCGTCTGACCTGCAAGCAGCAGCTATTTTCCTGTTTCTGTCTCCCCAGCATTGTGGTTACAAGTGTGGGCCTCCGTGTCTCTCTCTTTTACTATGGTCCTGGAAGATCAAAGAAAATCATCACGCTTGTACTGCAAGCACTTTACCCACTGAGCAATCTCCCAGCCTAGGCTTTGCTTTTTAAGCTTAAAATTCAGTTGGGGTTCCATATAAATTTTAAGATTATTAGAAAACGTATTATTTTATTTATTTATATCCCAAATGCTACCCTCCCATACCCCCTTGCACAGTTCCTCCCCCACCCCGTCCCCTTCGCCTCTGAGTGGGTGCGCCCCTGGGTATCCCCCTCTGGAACATCAAGTCTCTACAGGATTAGGCACATCCTCTCCCACTGAGACTAGACAAGGCAGCCCTTTGCTACATAAGTGCCGTGTATGTTCTTTGGTTGGCGGCTCTGACTCTGGGAGCTCCCAGAGGTCCAGGTTAATTGATACTGTTGGTCTTTCTATTGACCTACCCTTTGGTTCCTTCCATTCTTCCCCTAACTCTTCCATAGGGATCCCCAACCTCAGCTCAATGCTTGGCTGTAAGTATCTTCATCTGTCTCAGTCAGCTTCTGGGAAAGCCTCTCAAGGAGACAGCCATGCTAGGCTTCTGTCTGCAATTATAACAGAGTATTATTAATAGTCAGTGATTGGTACCTACCCATAGGATGGCTCCCAAGATGGGCCTGTTACTTGTCAGCAATTCCTTCAGTCTCTGCTCCATTTTTGTCCCTGCATCTCTTGTAGACAGGAACAATTTGGGGTCAAAAATTTTTTAAGTAGGTTGATGTCCCCATCCCTCCACTGGGGTGGGGGGCTTTCTGACTACTACAGGTGGTCTCTTCAGGTTTCATATACACCTCCCCCATTAGGCATTTCAGCTAAGGTCACCCACATTGAGTCCTGCGAGCCTCCCCCATCCCAAGTCTCTGAGATTTTCTAGAGGCTCCCTCCAGAATCCAACTCCAAAGCTGGAAGCTGCATATTTCCAGTCATTCTCCTGGCCCTCTGGGTTTCTCTTCTTCTCCCTGTGTATACGTGTAATCCGTAGATCAATTTGCATATCTTTAATATTTTAAAAGTGTTATTCTAATCTATTAGCAAGGGATATTTTCCATTCATTTGTATCTACTTCAATATCTTGTATATTTTTTTGCTTTTTAACATAGAGATTCATTCTTTCCTTCACTGAATTTATTGCTACTTGTTTTTGTAGCTAACATGACTAGAATTTTCTAGATTTTTTTTTTTGTTTTTAGCAGAACCTTAACATAAAGAAATGCTCTTGGATGGGGCTGGAGCAATAGCTCTAAGGTTAAAAATACTTGCTGCCTCAGCGGAGGACTTGGATCTGGGTCCCAAAACCTTCATGGTGGTTCAAAACTATACCTGCAGTCACAGAAGATCCAACATACTTTTCTGTCCCTCTGTAGGCACTTGGCATGCATGTGGAATACATACAAACTTTGAGACCATACACATAAAATAAGAATAAATATAGTTTTAGGCAAAGAAAGATGGTGATGTTTTAAATGTAGACTTTAACTGACACATGAAGCTAAATATGGAATACAGAGTGACGTTCATCGCAATACGTCACAATCAGATTGGGACAGCTGGTATGTCCGTCATCAAACATTTATCATTTCTTTGTACAGGGCAAATTTAGCACTTGCTATTTTGAACTGTGTAATTAATTGACACCAATCATAGTCTTGTTGTGCTGTAGAGCACTAGAAGGTATTGATCCAAACAACTGCATCCTTCTACTTGTCCCAGTCTCTGCACTCTGCTTTGCAGACCCTTCCTAGCCTCTGATAACCAACCACTATGTACTCCTTATTTTTCCATAACTCTCTCCACTTCTATGCAGTCATATGTATACATTGGTGTGTGTGTGTGAGAGTGTGTGTGTGTGTGTGTGTGTGTGTGTGTGTGTGTCTTATTTAACACTCTATCCCCTAGCCCCAGGCCTTATTTCTGCTGGTGATGTATTTCTGCATCCATTCATTTACCCAGCACTTGACTGTACTCTGTATCTGGCTTGTTGTGAGGTATGCTATAAGCACCCTGAAGGTACAGGCACTTGACTTCCCAGCAGTGCACTCTGGGTGATACGATGAGTTTCTATTTTCCTTGAGAAACACCCACTTATTTTTATCATAACTGTACTCATTTACATTTCCACCAAAATGTACAATTCCCTTTCTCTGGAATGCTGCAGCATTTTATCTTACTCAATTCAGTCATTTTTACATAGCTAATTGGGGTGGGATCCCATTTCAGTGGAGCCCTGATTTGCATTTTCTTAGTTGTTACTGGAGCTGAGTCTTTTTTCATGTACCTGGATACACGCCTTCGATAAATGCTAATTGAGGTCATCTATTCCTTTTAAAATGATTGTTTAGAGTAATTTTTCTGTTTCAGGATTTTTTTTTTTTTTAGTTCCTTGGTTATTTTATATTTTATCCCCTTCTCAGACAGTTTATAAGTGTTTTCTTTGTTGGTTGCTTACTATGCAGAACTTTAAAGATATAATCTCGTCAATTTACGGTCTCGTTGCTTTTAGAGTTTCATCCAAACCTTCTTTGCCTAGAACAACAGACACTTGCTCTGCTTCTGTAGATGGTGGTAGGAGTGAACTCCATGCAGAGACACAGAAAACATGAAATGTGTGTCTTCCTTTCTCCAGTGTAGAACCTGCTCAAGCCTGGGGCACTTTTCCATGTGTAAAAACTGCCAAGTTGGAGGGACCAGCACCATGGGTAAAGACCCATGTTCTCTTACTGTCTGTTTGTAGTTTTTATTTTCTTCTCTGAGACCCAAGGAATCATCACAATTTCTACAGGGTCTCCAAGTACTCTGAGTAAAAATCTTGCCAGTGCATAGTTTTTGTAGGCTTTTTGAGTAAGCAAAGCAAGATATCAACTTTAATTTCTTGTGATGTATCTCTTCTAAACTCACTTGAGAAATTGAGAAATTGTTTCTTGAGATATTGCTCCTGCTTATGTTTCAGATTTAGCTAAAGTTTAAAGAAACAGTGTACCCTTACACCCAGTGGACTCACCTCAAAGATGTTAGGTATAATTCTGCACTTTTAAGATTCCAGATGTCAAACATAAACCTCAGTTTTATAAAGATCTAGAAGCCAGATTAACTCATGTATATCTATTGAGGGATCTTCACTTCCCATCTGATTCTGAAGTACAATCGTGATGTTAAAACTAACATGATAATAACATTTACATTGTGTAACATTCCAGTGGGTGGAGAATAGGAGGTGCTAGACAGGCTCTGGTTACTCTAAGTGTGTGTGTGTGTGTGGGGGGGGGGTTATAGCATTCTTGTAGAATTGAAAGAATGGAAACACAGGCCAAGAGGTCGTGGCGTGGGCCTGTAATCCCAGCACGTGGAAGACAGAGGCACGTGGATCTCCGAATTCAAAGAGAGCTTTGTCTACAGAGTGAGTTTCAGGACACCCAAGGCTACACAGAGAAACCCTGTCCCCAAAACAACAACAAGAAGAAGAATGGAAAGAGTTTAAACTGAGCCCACGCCACTAACATCAATGTAGAGATTTCTAACATGGATCATGAAATGGTAGATCATTTCCAACAACTGGAATTTTTCTGCTTCAGAAATAAATGGACCATAACTGTTTTTTAAGCCACTACAGTCTATTTATAGTGCCACCAAAAAAACAAACAAACAAACAAACAAACAAAAACAAAAAGGTATCATCCAAAGAGATACCTGACTGGTAGAAAAACCACATCGTTAGTTTTGAAGTTTAATGACCGTAAGTTCAAGTTGACAGCCTAAAATTCTAGAGCTGAGAATTAAGGCTAAGACCTCAATTAAAGAATGGTCCCATATAAATAAATATATTGAATGAATGGCAGTGTACAAGTGGTTTAATAGAGGAATACATTTCAAACAAATGAAACTGATGACATCATTATTTCAACAGTCACTTACATACAATTAAAATGAAGAAAAACATTTTCTACATGTTTTCTTTTAAAGCATCACAAAAATTAAATAAAAACATTCATTTATTACAAGTAGCTTATTTACCAAGATGTATTATTTCAATAGCTAGCTACCTAATCTTGATTGAGCTACCTACCTTTATCTTGATTGAGTAGATTGTATTATACTTTCAGGATACTGCAATCATTTTTTCTATGTTCAAAAACCTTTTATTACATATATTAACAGTGAAAATATTTAAAATGCAGTATTTGATTGGGTCTCACGGATTGTAAAAACTGTCTTCAAACATACATATGCAAGCTCCCTGTATTTTTCATTCAATCCTCAATAATTTGGAGACATAAGCAGTTTTTTGTGAATTTCTTAAGGAAACCACCAAGTACGTTGGCAAGGGTGCTTAGAGGCAGGCACAGGAACTTTGAGGGCAAGGCTGTCTGCTTGTTCATTCCATGTTATCATGTATGATTGTTTGATCAAGACATAAGAGTAAAAATACATCATTTCAAAGCTTCCATGGTGCTAGCTTCAGTGGTTTACATAGTTCTTCTTTTCACACTGCTACAAACTTCTCATGAAAAGATGTAGACAACTGTTCAAATGCTAAGACAACATTGTCTTCCTCATTTTCACATAGTTCACGCAGGGAGACACTACGAACAGAGAAATCCAGATAGGGTCAACTAAGTGACATTGACATTATAAAAATGGCTGTCCTATAAAGTTATGAGGAAATATTAGCAAATTATAAGGAATGCTGATAAGAAACAAATTTATTAACAAAATAATATTTATATAAAAACTAAATAAGGAAATAAGACAAGGTGTCACATTCAGGGCCTTTATCACCAAAGGGTGATTGAAAGGGCACTAAATTCCATGTACTTTGATTCCTGATCCCTTAGGCAGTACAGCACAAATTTCTTTTCTCTACATATCTCATGGACTCATTTTGTGGTTTTTCTGCTACTGTGTCTAGCATATACAGAAAGCTTCCTCTCTTTCTCTAGGTAGGGGAGAAATAAATGAAGGTGGGATGTGGTCAGCAGAGTAACAGTCCTCATCTAATTCAGATGACCTCACCTAAATCCCCCAGAAACCTGGAATCATGTTAGGCTCCTTGGCAAAGGGAAAATATCATCAGAGATGAACCCACAGATGATAGTTAATCTTCAGTGGAGGTGATTACTCTGGATTCTCTAGGTAGGACTAATAGAATTCTCAAAGGTGCTCATGGGTGTGAGGAAGGAGAAGACAGGAGTCAGAGTGGTGAAATGTGGATTTTTGATACATAACCTCAGGTCTCTCTATTGAACATCCCT
Organism: Rhynchomys soricoides; assembly: GCA_019843965.1. NCBI lineage: Eukaryota > Metazoa > Chordata > Mammalia > Rodentia > Muridae > Rhynchomys > Rhynchomys soricoides. The sequence continues at coordinate 695,031 of JADRCH010000216.1, forward strand.
GGCCTGCAAGACAGAAGGAAACTCTGACCCAAAAATACAGACAACCTCTAAAAAGATGAGGCAGACAACCTCTAAAAAGATGATGCAGACAACCTCTAAAAAGATGATGTAAACAACCTCTGAAAAGATGATGCATAAAACCTCTAAAAAGATGCAGACAACCTCTAAAAAGATGCAGGCAACCTCTAAGAATATGCAGACAACCTCTAAAAAGATAATGCAGACAACCTCTAAAAAGATGATGCAGACAACCTCTAAAAAGACGTCAGACCAATTTCCCTTATGAATATCAATGCAAAAATACTCCATAAAATTCTCACAAACTGAATCCAAGAACACATCAAAATGATCATTCACCATGATCAAGTAGACTTCATCCCAGGGATACAGGGATGGTCCAATACCCGGAAATCCATCAGCATAATCCACTACATAAACAAACTTAAAGAAAAAAGCAGCATGGTAATTTCATTAGATGCTGAAAAAGCATTTAACAAAATTCAACATCCCTTCATGATAAAAGTCTTGGAACGATCAGGAATTCAAGGCCCATACCTAAACATAGTAAAAGCAATATACAGCAAACCAGTGGCCAACATCAAACTAAATGGAGAGAAACTCGAAGCAATCCCACTAAAATCAGGGACTAGACAAGGCTGCCCTCTCTCTCCCTATCTATTCAATATAGTACTTGAAGTTCTAGCTAGAGCAATTAGACTACAAAAGGAGGTCAAAGGGATAAAAATTGGAAAGAAAGAAATCAAAATATCACTATTTGCAGATGATATGATGGTATACTTAAGTGACCTGAAAAACTCCACCAGAGAACGCTACAGCTGACAAACACCTTCAGCAAAGTGGCCAGATACATAATTAACTCAAGCAAATCAGTAGCCTTCCTATACTCAAAGGATAAACAGGCTGAGAAAGAAATTAGGGAAATGACACCCTTCACAATGGTCACAAACAATATAAAGTATCTTGGTGTGACTCTAACCAAACAAGTGAAAGATCTGTATGACAAGAACTTCCAAGTCTCTGAAGAAAGAATTCAAAGAAGACCTCAAAAGATGGAAAGATCTCCCATGCTCATGAACTGGCAGGATTAATATAGTTAAAATGGCCATCCTGCCAAAAGCAATCTACAGATTCAATGTAATCCCCATCAAAATTCCAACTCAATTCTTCATAGACTTAGAGCAATTCTCAAATTCATATGGAATAACAAAAAACCCAGGATAGCAAAAACTATTCTCAACAATAAAAGAACTTCTGGGGGAAATCAGCCTCCCTGATCTCAAGCTATACTACAGAGCAGTAGTGGTAAAAATTGCATGGTATTGGTATAGTGACAGGCAGGTAGATCAATGGAATAGAATTGAAGACCCAGAAATGAACCCACACACATATGGCCACTTGATCTTCGACAAAGGAGCTAAAACCATCCAGTGGGAAAAAGACCGCATTTTCAACAAATGGTGCTGGTTCAACTGGCAGTCTATATGTAGAAGATTGCAAATTGATCCATTCCTATCTCCCTGTACAAAGCTCAAGTCCAAGTGGATCAAGGACCTCCACATAAAACCAGATACACTGAATCTAATAGAAGAGAAAGTGGGGAAAAGTCTTGAACACATGGGCATAGGGGAAAAGTTCCTGAACAGAACACCAGTGGCTTATGCTATAAGATCAAGAATCGATAAATGGGACCTCATGAAATTACAGAGCTTCTATAAGGCAAAGGACACTGTCAATAGGACAAAACAACAACCTACAGATTGGGAAAAGATCATTACCAGTCCTACATCTGATAGAGGGCTAATATCCAATGTATACTAAGAACTCAAGAAGCTAGACTCCAGAGATACAAATAACCCTATCAAAAAATGAGGAACAGAGCTAAACAGAGAATTCTCAACTGAGGAAGCTCAAATGGCCGAGAAGCATCTAAAGAAATGTTCAACATCTTTAGTCATCAAGGAAATGCAAATCAAAACAACCCTGAGATTCCACCTCACACCAGTCAGAATGGCTAAAATCAAAATCTCAGGTGACAATCCCTCCATTGCTGGTGGGAATGCAAGCTGCTACAACCTCTCTGGAAATCAGTTTGGCGGACCCTCAGAAAAATGAACATAATACTACCTAAGGACCCAGTTATTCCACTCCTGGGCATATACCCAGAAGCTGCTCCAACATGTAATAAAGACACATGCTCCACTATGTTCATTGCACCCATATTTACAATAGCCAGAAACTAGAAACAACCCAGATGTCCCTCAACAAGGAATGGATACAGAAAATGTGGTACATTTACACAATGGAATACTACATAGCTATTAAAAACAATGACTTCATGAGATTCACAGGCAAATGGATGGAACTTGAAAATATCATCCTGAGCGAGGTAACTCAGTCACAAAAGAATGAACACGGTATGTACTCACTGATAAGTGGTTATTAGCCCAAAAGTTCGGAATACCCAAGAGTCACTTCACAGCAACCATAGGGCTGAGTGTGAGGTCCCAGATGGAGGACTTGGAGAAAGAACTGAAGGAGCTGAGGGAGTTTGCAGCCCCAGGGAGGGAGCAACAGTGGCAACTGGCCTGACCCCTAGATATTCCCGGAGACTGGATCACCAACCAAAGAATACACATGGGGGGACCCACGGTGCTGACCACATATGTGTCAGAGGAGGGTCTTGTTAGCCATCAGGGGGAGGAGAGGCTCTTGGGCCTGAGTGTGCTAGGTGCCTCAATATAGGAGAATGCCAAGGAGAAAAGACAAGAGTGGGTGGGTGTGTGGGTTGATGAATAACCCCATAGAGGCAGGAGGAGGGGGAAGGAATAGGGAGGTTCTAAAGGGGAGATCTGGAAAGGGGGAACATTTGAAATGTAAATAAAGTATAAAAAAATAAAATATAAAAAAAGATGCAGACAACCTCTAAAAGGATGATGCAGACAACCTCTAAAAAGATGATGGAGACAACCTCTAAAAAGATGATGGAGACAACCTCTAAAAAGATGATGCAGACAACCTCTAAATGATGATGCAGACAACCTCTAAATGATGATGCAGACAACCTCTAAAATGTTGATGCAGACAACCTCTAAAATGTTGATGCAGACAACCTCTAAATGATGATGCAGACAACCTCTAAATGATGATGCAGACAACCTCTAAATGTTGATGCAGACAACCTCTAAAAAGATGATGCAGACAACCTCTAAATGTTGATGCAGACAACCTCTAAAATGTTGATGCAGACAACCTCTAAATGATGATGCAGACAACCTCTAAAATGATGATGCAGACAACCTCTAAAAGTTGGGAAAGAGCCAAGGTTTTCCCTTAGAACATCCAGACACCTAATTTTGTCTGGTGAAACACACTGTGACATTTGATCTCCAGAATGGTAAGATGATCTGTTTATATAGGTTCATAGCACTGAGTGACAATTTGTTACACCAGTATTAAGAAGCTTGTGAACAAGAATGAAGAAAGGGAGAAGAAACACGCCTCTCTATTAATAGGTCCCAGCATTAGGAAGGTTAAGAACCAGTAGTATAGATGAACAAAGCTATTTCCTTCTGCTCTCGTATGCCTCAAATTAACTCTGTATAAAATAACAAATAAGTAATAAAACTATATAAAAATAAATAATATAAAAATAATAAATAATAAAAACAATAAAATAAATAATAAAGCTCTCTGTATAAAAACCATCCATATAGGTCTGATTCAGCTGTGATCAAGGAAATAAAACAAGGAACTGTTTTTTAAGGACTCTATGTTGATGAGATTTATAGTCACTTGAATACACATATGACAAATAAAAACTACTGTTAAAGTGTTGAAATGCATATAGATATGAGGGGTTAAGATGATGGTCATTTAACTAGGTGACATTATATGGCCAAGGGAGCCTAAGGGTGGGGATGTTCACATAAAATTTGATATTGCTTTGTGATTAACTGGGCTTTCTTCCAGATCAGAATAGGAAGTGACTATGAATTTACAGTCAGACAAACCCTGAAGAAAATTATCGGCTGTAGGAGGAGATTCAAGAGCAAGCAAATGCTATAAACTGGAGACCTGGCACCTCAGAGAGAGTTCTGGAACGTCGTGTATTTGCTACAATATTGCAATTGGGATCATGGAGAATATCTGGAATCGGGGGTGCTCTGGAATAGTTTTGAGCTATGTGTACTACCTGAGTCTGAGGCTCTATCTGGAGGAAACTTAATTTCAAAAAACATTTTTGAATTAAGTATATTTCAGACTATAACCAAGAAGTTGAAAGGATGGAGAACTTTACAGACCCTCTGGGAAGGTGAAATGCATGGTATGTAACAGACTCAGCGACACTTTTACATACTGGATCATGGAGGAGAATAATCTCGACAGTTCAAAAATGACAAATTTGGGGAAATATCAAAGTAACATTTAAGCATATAACATACCTGATAGACTTGATGGTAAGGAAAAAATCTTTCAACAGATTATAAGCTGCCCCTGAATGTATGCTAAAGGACATAAAAACAGAAATTAATGATACACAATTATTTACTGTTGATGTTTATACCCATAAATTAGGGCTGGTTCAGACATGGTGAAAGATAACGTTGTGGTTGTTGTGGTTGTTGTTGTTTTTGTTGTTGTTGTTATTATGGGTGGCTCACAATTAATCAGACTACTTAGAATAAGAGACTGCTGAGCACTGACACCTATTTTGAACATTTATGTCGCCCCCATCAAGACTCAGAGAATATCACAAAAGATGAGACAGAGAGAATTAAGAGCTAAGTGTGAAGCAAGTGACATGAAATGCTGTCTTCTGGGCCTGATGTGACTCATTAGTCCGTAGCAGCTAAGGCTGCCTGCATGGGGTCTACACAAGATTGGGCCCATTAACATCAGCCAAGGATGAGACACAGATTCCTAAGACAACTAGTTCCCAAGGGAGGCAGGGGCCCTATGGGCTGAAGGAGAGTCATTTTTCTTCAGTATTGTTTTCACTGTTGCGTCTCCTGACTTCCAGCAGATGGCGCAACACTCATGCAGACAGCCCCACTAAAACTCAGTAGGGCTCAAAATGAAAAGAAACCAAAATTTAAAAACAACGCAAAATTGGCAGGCTGACTTGCTGGAGTTAAGGGATACAACTGAGAAGATACACAAGAAGATGTTGGGGTGGTGGATATAGTCATAATGTTTGATGTACAATTATGAATTTATCAATGAACAAAATTTAAAAACAAAAATATTATCAACTAATACAACAGCTACTTTATCCACAATAATAAATCAGTCTTAAGAAGCAAAAATTTTTAGGTTTCTGAGGACTATCAAAATGTCTTATACTTAACTTAGTAAGGAATGTTCAAATTTTTATGTCTACTGCATGTTTAATTCCTTAGTGTATCTGCCACTAGATGATGTGTTTAGCCCTTAAACCAGAATCTCCCTGCTCTGGGATAGTTCCCTGAATATTTTTCTGGGAGTGTATATCTAATATGCTTGGCATGACTAACTACTTCTTGAAATTATCAAGAGAGAACATACCCAGTGACCTGGTCTAATCGCATAAGGGATGCATGATTACAGACGTCAAGGCCTATGTGTTTGGTGGCAGTTTTCTTCCTCAACTATCCAATTTTTGTAGCCACAATACTGGAGCTTGAGAGTGACTGATGCCAATTGTATGAAGAATAACCTAAATAATGCCTGCCTCTATATTTATAGAAATGGCTTCCCTGGCAAACTAAAACAATGGTCTCAGACCCAGATATGTAAACTAGACACTTTATATTCTGTCAGGCATTAAAAGTATTTGCCAGTATATCTAAAATACCAAATGATGCCTAAATAGAACTGTAATGTAAAGATATATTTGATATTCACAGACACATTTAGAATATATATTTAGGTCAAGTGAGATGGCCCAAATGCTAAACTTTTGCTGCTAAGCTAGAAATAAATTGAATAGAATATATTATCAGTCTGGAAGTAAAAATATGATCTGCTTGTCAGGACTAATCATTTCTTGGAATTTTCAAGATAGAACATACCTATTGTCTTGAACTAATCCAATCAGGGATCCATGCTTATAGAAATCAAGTGCATAGGCATTAAGTGGCATTTTTCTTCCTTGACTGTCAAATCTGTGTGGCCACAGCACTGGGGCTTGTTTGTGATTGATACCAATTGTGTGTAGAATGACCTAAAGAAATATAAGTTATTTTGGTTATTCACATGGACAGAAGCTTATGACTTAGAACTTGTAGTTATCTGTAGAGAAATTTTAATCCAGCAATATGCCTGATCTGGTAAGGGATTATATCCAAAGATCTTTTAGGTCTGTGTAATCCAGTGGGAATGCAGATAGTGGATTACATTAAGATCTGGCTGGAATACCAATATGCTTAATACACACCTTTAATCCTTAACAGTGGAGATAAGATTAGTTTGTAGAAGGAAGCAGCCATGTTTGAAAGTAACATCTAATTGAGGGGCAGGCAAAGTGACAAATCAGAGAAATATCTGACAGAATGAGTCAGAGATAGGATATGTCCAACTCTCATGAAAACAGAGGCAACCTAAGAGAGTAGCTGTGTGTGTGTGTGTGTGTGTGTGTGTGTGTATGTGTGTGTGAGAGAGTGAGAGAGAGATACAGAGACAAAGACAGAGACAGGGAGACAGAGACAGAGAGAGAGACACATACAGAGAGAGAGAGAGAGAGAGAGAGAGAGAGAGGAGAGAGGAGTTTTATAAGGACAGTTTTACAGAGACAGGTCACAGGTGAAGACAGAATGAGCCAGAAGTTTAGAAAAGTTATTGTGAAGCCAAGCAGAGCAATTCAGTCAGAAGTCAAAAGAAGCCAAATTGAATCGATCAGCTTGGAGAGGGCTTTGGCTAGAAGAGCTGAGTTGAACCAGCCAGCCAGAGTTCAGAACAAATGAGAAAGGGTGAGCTTATTCGTCAGTAAGCCTCGGAGACAACACTTACAACAGGTAAATAAAAGTTACATTTACAGTTGTTCGTCATCAGTGTTCTTTAAGCATTCTCTTGCTTTCTGTACACACTGAGAGTGTATCCTAGAAAGTAGCTAAGCCCTGCGTGTGTTAATGACTGCCCCTGTAGCAGCTGATGGCAAGTCCACCAGTCTTGCTGGAATATAGCAAGACTGACTAGGAAAGAAAGGCAACTGAAAAACTTTAAAATTTCCTTAACAATTCGAAGAATACCTTGGCAAATGAGATTTCAGAGAGCAGGAGGCTTCCATGTCATAAGAGAATATTCAACTGAACAAATCTAATGATCTTCAGAATCAACAACCAAAATAAAAAGAGTAGAGAAGAGATAGAAGAAAAATCAGAATAATGAAGAAAGCAAATCAGTAGTTTTCTGTGTCTGTTCATTTTTGCAAACTGCCTTACCTCATCAGTAGGAGCTCTGATGTAGGGTTAATGATGCAGTAAGCTGGCCCAACTACAGTCTAGAATGGGTTGGAGTCATGGGTAATAGACTCAAATATTTAATATCCTTATCTTCTTATGACCCAGAACACTTATATTCAAGAGAAAGTTACACACAAATAGCAGACATTAATACCTACCCTGTTTGTAGCAACAAAGAACTAAAAGCAGACCAAACATTGACAGAAGACAGAGTAATACATAGTTTTATGCTATGAAGTGCTGTGGCATGTGAAAAATGAACTAGAGTTTCACGTCAAAACATGGGTGGATCTTACAGACATAAAACTAAACACAAGAAAAGATAAAGTCATTAGACTACAATTAACCATTCCTTCACTTCTGTAAAAATAAAACACAAGCATAAATAAAAATCTGTAAAATGAAAAGCTTTGGAAGAATTTGAAAATTTAGGCAACTTTAGTGAGACACAAGGAAATGAAATTAAGGAGAAGCTTATGAAGCTTCAGTTCACGGGTACCTACTATGTGCCTACTCTAGAAGCATTAGAATGTGGATTTAATTAGAATGTAATTTAATCAGAACTAAACCATAATGAGTAATATAAGGAAGTGAAATTTATATAAAGTGAATTGGGTCAAGCTAAACCCAGACTATAATGCAGTAACATGAATCTAAATACCAATGCCAACTGCTTCAAAATGAAGGAAAGGGGAACACAAACTATTTTCTAGAACTCTGGGAAGCAAGAGTGAGTGGGAATGAGTTTATGCACACACCTAGGTCCCTTGTAATTTATGCTGATTTTGCAACAACAAGAAACAAACTTTCTAGTCTATTCTCTGTTGTATCAGTATCCTTCTGAATCACCATGAAAACTTTACATGTAAAAAGGAAATAAAAGTGATTGTTACATTTCATAAATTGAACATTACATAATCAATTACATAATTCATAAATTACATAATAAATGGAAAGCAAAATTATGTTGCTCTCATCCTCTTCCTCCTCCTTCTCATCTTGAAGAAGGATTCCTGAAACTCATTATGTAATGCTTAAATTTCTAGTCATTCTCCTGTCAAAGCCTCTCCAGTGCTGGAATTAAAGGCATGAGCCATCACTTCCATCTTGGGAAAGGAAAACTATAATGCTTAAGAATTAAGTTTTTTTCGATATACTTAACGACCAATCTCTTACACGTCCAATTAGTCACTTATACACATCCAAGCCAAAAAGAAAAAAGAAAAAGAAAGAAAGAAATCAAAACCGTTAAATATTATCTATTCTTTCAATGAAAAGTATAATTTTTATCATTTGTATGCAGTCTGATAAGACACCACACATACTGCAGCAAAAGCCCCACCGAGACTAACTAATAAGCATCACTCTTTACTTACATGATTTGGGACTCCTGGACTAAGCAAATCCACATCAAAGTTTCCGGACAGACAAACAAAGGGTGAAACCGCCACCCTTCCTTCCTTGCAGTTCATCAAGTGAGACACAAGTGGCGAATCTTCACATTCTTTACCTGTGAATTCTGAGCAGAATGAGTTGAGATACAATCACTTTTGTTCTTGTTAATTTCATTTATTTACTTGCTCGCTTGTTTGAGATGAAGTCTCACTATGCATCCCTAGGAGGCCTAGAACTCTGTGTAAGCCAGATTGATCATAGAGATCCCCCTGTCTATGAATACTGGAAATTAAGACAGGCTCCACATGCCTGAATACCTGGAAGATTCATTTTTAAATGCAGCCACTGTGTCAAACCTCATTTCCTTGTATGGAGCTAAACCAGGCTAACAAGGAAGGCATTGAACCAAGCAGGGACCCCACCAGAGTGAAGATTGAATTGATACATACAGCCTAGACAGTGTGAGATGGAATATTCATTAAACATAGGCTATTAGTGCTGGTGTTACTACTATTGAAAAATATGGACTGTACTTTTGATCAGTCAAAAGTTAATTAAACTAGACAATCGTCTAAATGTCTTTATAACCTTCTCTCCATTGAACTGAGACTTCCCAGGCACTAACCATACCCAACTTTGCTTAGCTTTCTAGATCAGACAAGATTAGGTATGTACAGAGTGGCTTGAGACTAGACTAAGTGTCCACTCTCAGTAGGTTTGGAAATAGTTATGAGAATATTTACCTTATCTACTCATGTTCTTAGAAACCTCCAGTGTGGGCTCTAGTGTGTCACTGAGGCGGGCTATATCCTCCTGCTCCCATCTCACCCGTCCAGATAGGTGTGTGCCCACCACTACATCTATAGGGTATAAGAGAGTAGCTACTCCACCTCTGAGAATGTTAGGGCATGGCAAACCACAGACATTTCTTCCCAACTCAAAATTTTATATCTCAGTCACCCATTTTTCTGTTTATGATCTCTTAGGAAGCTTCAATCTATTGGTTATGAATAAGAACAACAAAAGCAAACCATTTTACCATATGCTAAGTGCTGCTTCAGGATATTCATGTGCCCTAATGATCGAAAATTAGTCATTTGAAGCACACTAATACAAAATAATACTCTTCTCTGTCTCCAGTGTCCATTGATAAAGCAAGGACATGATTAGGGCACCACCTCCCAATTCCAGAGGTCAGAAGTAGCAGAGTCAGGGACTCTGACCAAGGATTATGATAATCAACATCAAGCCTGTCCTGAGTATACTCATAGACTTCCTCTTGTTTCTCTTGTCTTGGAGCCAGCCTTGCTCAACTTTCAAGAACTCACCCAGAGTCAGCCCTGTAGAGGGTTTATAAATGATAAAATTTGGTTTTAGTTTCATTCTCCACGGCCCTTTGACTGTCAATCACCAACTCCTCCCCCACACCCCTGTTTGGCAGAAAGAATCCAATTGTTCTCAGTCAGGCTGACTTTTCTAGAGTGTCAGCCTTCAGAGGTAAACATGGAAGAGATGGAGCCCTACCACTGACCTGCATCCCTAGCACCCACCTGACGTGCCCCTGGGCAAGATTATTATTAAATTGTTTCATTGTGGAACTAAAATACACTTACCGATTTTTGACAAGGGGAGTTGATACTCCTGCTTCATATCAGCCAACCGGGATACAATTAGCAGAAAGGAAGCAAAGTCTTCTGTCACCTGCATGTTGTAGTCAAGCAGGGCTTCACTGAAGTCCTCAGGGAGGTCATCAAGGAACACCTAGAAGCCAAAGTTTTTCAGAGAGTTGAATACCTTCCTTAAGACACTGAATATCTAGAGCAGTGAAGGCAAGAGACCACATACTACAGTTTTCAATAGAACCACTTTTTCTTCTCTTCTTGGTTAAACTAAGGTTTAAAAAAGACAACTGTTATTCTTATATGCAGGTGTAAAAATAAATGCAACATTTAGTCTGATGCAATTTAATCAAAATGGTGTGACATTTGAAAAATAGAAGCATGCCCTCAAATGCCATTGGACTCATGAATAACTTCAAAGGATCTAGAGATACGTTTGCAAAGCAAGGAAGATAAAGCAACATTTGTAGGCTGGGAATCAACGGTGCCTGGTTGAGAGGTTTGGAAACCTTCACTTGTGATCACTGTACTAACACTGTTAATGACTTTTACCTAGACACATGAAAGTATTCTGTGTCTAATTTTCTTTTCTTTTTAAAATTTTCTTTCTTTCATTTATTTATTTATTTATTTATTTATTTTAATAGTAAACTACAACATAAGAGCATGTGCCCACAAAGCACCTTCATTTAAGGTTTCTGGACCTGATAAACTGGGAAGAAAAGAATTCTGCCTCTGGGCTCCATCACGAAGTTACATGAACATTATGGAGAGAACTCACACAAAGTAGCAGAGAGTGGTAAGGGAGCTATGAGCATGATCTCATGCACATATGTTTTAATGCACATACGAGCATGTTTTAATGAATTCAAATAAATGTTTTAATTAAATGGACAAATGTACCTTTTCAAAACTGACCAAGTACGACGAAAATATTAAAACTGAAAAAAACAAATGTTTCTAAGATTTAGACTCTAGGAGTCGAAGGACAATTTCCCAGGTAACACTGCAACACATCCTCAGAGACGGCTCTGTGACATACAGTCACATCTCAAGACATACATTCAGCGATGAGGCTAGCTTTGTCAGCTTTGGGGTTTAAATGTATAAATGCCTACATTTTGTGCGTATGCACATGAATACGTGTGTGGGTGCTGTCCACTTTGTTTTTTGAACCAAGGTCTCCCACCACACCCGGGCTCTCCAAGTAGGCCCTGCTGCCTGAGCCAGGCCCAGGAAACTGCACATTCTTACCTCCTTAGCTTTGGGAATGCAATGCATGTCATTGTGCACATCTTGTCATGTGGGTACTGGGGATCCAAACCCAACTCCTCATGCTTGCATGGCAAGCACTTCATCAAGCCGTTTTCCAGCCGCTGTATACCTTTTCATTACCACTGCATGATGCAGTCAACTAAAGAGCTGAATGTACTTCCAAACTATTTATTCTCAAAAGCACATAAACTTTGAATAGATTCACAGGGGGGCTTGGAGTTACAGATAAATACTACAGTGTATCTGGAAAGAACAGATTAATAATATACAAAATACATTCATTATCCCATATTCGTAAAAGCCAATTGCTTTTGACACATTTCTGACAGAATCTGTGTACTATTATTAATTTTATCAGAAGATTTTTTTTTTTTACCTTCGATTGACAGAACTGGGGGTTAGCCTTGTGGACCTTGGCTGGAATATATATTCTTCCAAAAAGATTTGCCAAGACCAAAACCAGCTTTTCCATTACATCTTCAGAAAAACGCTTTGAGTCTGTACAAAAGAAAAGTTCCACGTAATATGTGTGAAAAAGGGTTAGGTCAAGTTTCTCACGTTTAAATTGCTGCGTTTATTTCATAGCAACTGTAGACTAAGCTTTCCTGCAGATGCTTCTCATCTGAGCTTTTTTAAATCCACGCTTAGTGCCTTCATTAACAACCTTCTCTTTCCAGCTACCAATTACTTCATGCTCAGATTTACATTTACAATGAGCAAATTTATGGCAATGTCTCTGTGTTGGTCATGGTGGTATGACCAAGAGACACAATGACCAAGGCAACACTTATAAAAGAAATCATTTAATTGTGGCTCTTTACAGTTTTAGAGGTTTAGTCCATTACCAACATGGTGGGGAGCGTGGTGACACTCAGGCACACATAGTGCTGGGGAAGCAGTTGAGAGTTCCACATCTGAATAATCAGGCAACAGAAAGAGAGAGCCAACTGGGCCTGGCTTGAGATTTCAAAGCCCCAAAGCCCACACCCAGTGACATACTTCCTTCAACAATGATACACCTCCTGATCCCTCTCAAGTAATGCCACTCCTGAATGACCATGCATTCAAATATATGAGCCTGTGGGAACCATTCCTATTCAGATCACCACATAGATCCTGCTACTGCCACTTGTGAAGCTAATGAGGAGCAGCATCAGATCCATCTGTAGCTGTGGCGTTCCTACCTGCTAATCACAGCAGTGTCTTTCCTGAATACCCCTATGGATTCTGGAGAGTGAAATTCCTCTAATGTTCTTAAGTAACAACTTAAAATCCTTATCACTATTCTTGGGGTCTCCAACACAACCCATGCTTCACCTCCAGAGCTTCATGAAATGGCCTCTCTGAGCCTCCATGTGGTTAACACCCCTGACACTCCCCTAGCCCCAGCAGCTTGTCTTAGTCTCAGAGGGAGATTCCACAACCCCCTTCTTGTATTCTAGACTTTAAAGCTAGAACTACTTGACTGAAGTTCCTGAGTTCTACTACTTGCTAGGGCTGGAACTTGGGTGGCCCTCTCTTAGAATTACGTCTGCATTAGCTTCCTGCTGCTGCTGGTTCCCCTCATTGCTTAAAGTTTTTCTTTAATTCCTTTTTACAAGTTGGAAGCTTAGCAGGGTGGGGTATTTCTCAGGGGTCACTGCTCCCTTCATCCCATTTAGCATTGGGCTTTTCTTGAGTCTTCATCTCCTAGAGCACTGCACTTAGCTCCATTACACTTCCTGGTGCTCTGTTTCTCCTCAAACCGAATATTTTGTCATTTTCTTTGGGCAGCTTGCTCCTTTTCATTATAGATCTGCCTAAGAGTGACTACAAATAACCACAAGACACAGTCAATACTAGGTTGACATCTCTGCTAACGTCAGTAATCCAGAACTCTTCAATTTAGTCTCTGGCATATTTTTTGAATAAGAGCAGGAAATTCTTTGACAAAATATCACAAAAAATGGTCTCCAGGTCACTAGTATTCCTTTCCTCTGCACCTTCTTGAGCTGCACTGCTGCAATCTACATCATCCTCAGCACCATCATCTTTTCTCTCCTACATCTATGGCCTATTAAGCCCTACTAAAAATGTTAAGCAACTTTCCTAATCCAAAGTCCACATTCCACAAGCAGAACTGTCAGGCTTGTCACAGCAATACCACACTTCTGGTACCAACTTCTGTCTTGGCTACTGTCTTATTGTTGCAAAGAGAAACCATGTCCAAGGCAACTTTTATAAAAAGAAAGCATTTAATTGGGGCTTGTTTACAGTTTCAGAGGGTTAGTCCGTTGTCATTATGGTGAGGAGCGTGGTGGCACTCAAGCACTCATGGCGCTGGAGAGGTAGCTGAGAGTTCTACATCAGATCCACAGGCAGCTGGAGAGACTCTGGACTTGCCATGGGCTTTTGAAACCTCAAAGTCCACTCCAGTGACACAGTTCCTACAACAAGGCTACAGTCCTAATTCTTTCAAATAGTGCCACTCCCTGGGACCAAGTAGTGAGCATATGGGAGCCACTCTCATTCAAACCTCTGCAGCCTCTCTCCTCTAGTCAACAACCTCTTGTGAGATCTCAGTGCCTAACAACAAAATAGCCAAAACTAAACCCACAGATAACCTTCCTTACTGCACTCAAACGGAGCCGTGGTTTACTGAAGGCACTTACACCAACAGCACATGAACAGTCCGAGTGCTTAAAAAGTTGTAATGGTCCCCAAAACACGAGATCTAGCATCAGGTTAGTTATGTTTGAGTAAGAACTGGTCAATTTAACCTCTGTATGCATCCTTTATAAAGTTATCTATTTTAACACCCCCTATAAGCAACAATAAACACAACCACACTTTCTGTTGCCTGAAATGACTTCCCCTTTGACAAATTTTTAGGGTAAGGAACTTTCTGATACAACATGATACATATTTTTAAAGCATAAAGACTGCAGGTGTCAAAGTATTTCCATCAGCCAGTGAGAAAGGCAAATAAGAGGCATTGAGGTCACCATTACACACATCATTAAGCATACATATTATGAGAGGGTAATATTTACTTCAGAGATGTTATGTAAGGAATTTATTTTGATATGTAGGATTCTAAAGGTTTTACCATAAAAACATTTTATTTTTAAAGATTTTGTCCAAAATTGGCAAAAATTTAATATGTGTAAGTTGACATAGATCACATAGTGAATTCAATATTGGTTATTAACCTATACTGTACAATTACATTCAAAGAAAATGGTGTTACAAATAATGTCCACAGATATTAATAGTGATTATCTGTGGGTAGGATTTTGAGTTTTACATTTTTAACAATGCTTTCTTATGTTGTTATTCAAATCCGATCATATATTTAATTATAAAGAGATGTTTTAGAATTATTGTACATCATTCAATATGTTCTGAATCCTAGTGGCAATGCACTTTTCATGTTACAATTTGCAGTAGTGAATACATTAAAATTATTGGCACAAAATAAAACCCCTACTAATATTTAATTAGCCTCATTTTATCTTAGTTTTGTAAGCCTATAATTTGTCTATATAATTGTCATTCTCTTTTTATCATTAAACTTTTACTTTAAATACACAATAATAAAACTTTCATATATACATCATTATTCTAAACTGGTATACATATATATGTGTGTGTGTGTTTGTACATATGTGTATGTATAAATACATATTACATATATCGCATAAAGATCACATTATATGTTATTTGATATGAACCCATATACTAATAAGGATATATTATTTATATGTTAATTATATGACAATATACTTCAGTGCTACACTGCACCACAGACAGACAACACCGCCCTCAAACTTACCTTTACTTGTTGGCTGACAAAGTTTATGGAAAAGGCCTTTTACAAGAAAACTGACAAACACAAGATTAGAAGGTTCGTGGTAATGCAAATGTGAAACAAGGCCAGCAAACCCTGTAGGATTACCTTCCTGATCTATAAGTCCCTAGAGAACAAAAATAATTTGTTAGCTTGGCTCAACTCACAGAACTAATAACAGGTCAATTATTCATTATCAATTTAAAATAGTCCACCATATTAATAAGATGGTAACTACTGACTGGGCCAACCTTAATCACTATGTGAATTACAAATAATGCTACTCATTGGGTATTGTCTTCTAAAGATTACAACAATGCAATGTGGTTAAAGCCCCAAGATCTAGGGCTAGAGAGATGACTCAGCAATGAGGAACACATTCTGTTCTTCCAGAGGACCTGAACTCAGTTTTCCAGAATCCATGTCAGGCTTCTTAGTAAGTTGTAACTCCAGTTTCATACCCTCTTCTTGTGTCTACAGGCATATATATATATATACCACACACGCACGCACACACACACACACACACACACACACACACACGCACACCTTTAAAAAATAGATGTAAAAAAAAAAATCAAAGATCTGCTACTTAAAAATAGTAACAAATCTATTACGCACAGACAAAGGGCAGGGAGGGAGAAGGAAAGGCAGGATTGGTTCGTACCTCTTTCACCAGGAACTGCAAAGAATATAAGAAGTAAAGCTTTAACATGTCTGTGGCTTGTGGTTGTTTGAAGGATAACAATGAATGCTTCAGTACTGACAGTGCCTAAAAAAAAAACATTTTAATTTAGCAACATTGGGTGAATGAAACGTCTTTAAAAGAAATAACACAGGCTAAGTTACATGTCAAATATATATATATATATTTGAATTATAAGACCTATACCTCTAAAGAATAATGAAGCATTGTGAGTGCTCCCTTTTACCACTCTACTCTTTCAAATGTTGTCTCCCTTGACTACAGCACACAAGGAAAAAGGGATGTCCTTAAAGGCTCCTTTTTGTCCCCTTGATCACTGAACAGATAGGATGTGAATAATACCAGAAAATACAGTGGCAATACACAAAGTTCAATTAGATCTAGTACAAGTTCCTTCATTGTACAGCACATCCTCTTACACAGCATGCATTTCCTCACAGAGCACTCTGGCAGTCTGAATGAGAATGAACTCAAAGGTTTGGATGCTTGGATGCTTGGATGTTTGGATGCTTGGATGCTTGGATGCTTGGATGCTTGGATGCTTGGATG
>JADRCH010000216.1:711873-723625 GCA_019843965.1 Rhynchomys soricoides
TTGGATGCTTGGATGCTTGGATGCTTGGATGCTTGGATGCTTGGATGCTTGGATGCTTGGATGCTTGGATGCTAGCTCCCCAGCTCATGGAACTGTTTGGGAAGGATGAGGGGGTGTAAGCTTTAAGTTTAGAAAAGTCCATGACTATCACAGTTAGCTCTCTATCTGTACCCTGTGGTACTGTCTCAAGATGTAAGCTCTCAGCCATTACTCCAGTGCCCTGTGTGCCTTCCTGCTGCCCTGCTTCTGCCATAATGGTCATAGACTCTAAAGTCCCCAGTAAACTAATGTTTCTTCTATAAGTTGCCTTCATCATAGTCTTATCACATTGACAGAAAAGTGGCCAAGATAAGCACATAAAACCTAATGTAAGAAACAAAACTGTCTCCAAACAGTATAAGTATAAAGACATTCCAGTTTCAGAGTTTGCAGTGAGCAAATTATGGGGAATGGGGGTGCGAGAAAGCTAGACACTTTATTTTGTGTCAGCAGTATTACTGAAAAAGGAGTAGATGGAGGTTGGCTGAAGCCTAAAGAGTGCTTTGTTCAAGTATCAAGCCCAGTGTTATATGGTATTCAACTTCTCTCTAAACTATCTGTGAAGCCAGACTAATGGCGAAGGTTCTTAGCCTCACTCAAATGCCAACCTGTCTGCCCTAGGTTGGAGCATCCCTAGAATACAGGAAGAACCTCAGCTGTCCTTTTATAAAGTGCACAAAACAAGGAAGAACTATTTTATTGGTCATTCTGTACATACGTGTGTGTGAGGTGGAGGGAGTACAGGAGGAAAACGGAAAGGTGTGAGCTCTCCACTTCCTTGACAGTGGTTTACGAGGAAACTGGTTTCCTCTATTACCACACCCTTCTCCATGTGCACTGGGATCAGAGGAGGCAGCAATTGGAAAACAACAAAGAACCAAGAGAGTGCCTGGAGAGAGAAACTGTGTGGTTCACTATGTCCAGGACCTTATCATTAACATCGCATCAGCATGGTATTCTACCACAGAATACCTGAGGAGAGCAACTTAAAGGAGGAACAATTCATTTTTGCCACATGGTTTTAAAAGTAGACTGCCTGGTTTGGCCTCAGTGTGAGAGGATGTGCTTACTCCTGCTCTAGCTAGATGCCCTAGGGCAGGGTGGTACCCAAAGGGGGCTTGCTCTTCTCTGAGAAGAAGGGGAGGGGGGTAATGGGAGGCAGGATTTGTAAGGGTGGGGCTGGGAAGCTGTGATTGGAATGTCGAGTGAATAAATAAACTAAAGGAGGGGGGAAAAGGTAGTTTCAATACATAGCTTGCCTAGCTCTATCACGCTGGGTCAGCAGTGATGGGTCTGCTCCCCTCACAGCAAGCCTGCATTAAAAGTTTCCTCTTTCTTCCACTCTTGTTCTATTAAGGACCTCAGCATGCTGAATGATGTCACCTACATTTGAGAACACTGCTGGTCTGCATGCTAATTTTCTCTGGGGAGAGCTCCACAGTCACTCTCAGAAGGAAAATATAATTAGAATCTATGAGAGTGTTCCTAACGAAGAGAGTTGATCCAGACACAGTGGCACAGGCTTGTAATCCCAGCACTCAGGAGGTGGAGGCAAGAGAATCAGGAGTTCAAAGTCACCCTCAGCCCTGAAGTGAGTTCAAAGCCAGACTAGACTACACGAGACCTTGTCTCAAATAACACCGATGAAACAAACAGAATCAACAATATAAAGGTCTAAATTAGTAATCTGAAAGATAAATGTTATGGTCTCTCATAATAAAAAAAAAGTGATTGAGGAAAAAGGGAAATGGGACTCCGTGTGTGTGTGTGTGTGTGTGTCTTACTGAAAAAGAAATTGAATAAAATGAGGCAATGGAATAAAAAAAATATAACCTAAGATCTTTTTAGTTCAACAACTGCTTGAGAGTAATATATGAAAATGTCGCATATATTCTCCGCATGGACCCCATTATATGTACAGGTCAGTAGTGGAGAACGCATGTAACCTCCTCACCGGAAAAACAACATGCATAGCAAGACAGAACCGTATCATCACAAAGCAGCTAAATGGTCATGTTTAAATTACTTTTCAGAAAGTAGAGCTTGGGAAAAATAATTTGAAATAAGCAACTGAAGCGGAAATCAAATCATCTAATCATGAGTTTCTAACTCACTGTCTCAGACTCTCTTTTATCTGATCCAAAAGCATCAAAACAATGTTCTGATTATATTTTCATCTCCACTGCTTTATAAAATGAGCAATCATACCTTGGAAAAATGTCTGAAAAACAAGAACAACAAAATAATAATCATGTGACCACTAGGTAGAACCAGGCATGAGTCCATTTTGTTCTGATTTTCAGTTTTCTATATTTTCTAAACATTCTTAATGAATTTGGATGATGTCTTATGAAAAATAAACTACTACTTTACAATTATTTAAAAAAAAAAACATTCGTGTTTCTGAATGGTAGAAACAGATCATAGCTCAAGTCCTTCAGTACAATGTAATAGTGCCCATCATAAACGAAGAAACTGACCATGGTCAAACCTTTAAGCCCACCCAGTCATCAACTCTGTTGGATCATAGAAACAAATAAAATTTGTCACTCTGCTCCCCAGCTTCCTCCACCCCTCTATAGAGAACGGCAAAGGAATGGAAAGCCAGATAAAAGCACAGCGGAGCTGATTTCATCCAGGCCAGCAGTGAAGACCGAGCCCCAGGCAGAGGATGCAGTACCTTTGCCTTGCCGTCTTCCAGGTCATCTGCCTTGGTAGCCAGCAACATGAGTCTCAGGATGAGTGAGATACTGAGGGGAAACTGTCCTCTCAGCTCAGGAACTTTGGACTTTATGAGTTTTCCTATTTTGGGCAGTGGAATATCAAAGAAGTAGACATCACCCAACAGATCTTGCCCTCGTCTTCCGGCCCGACCAGACATCTGGAAATATAGCAGAATCATGCTGTGAGAATCCCCTAAGAGGGTGTAAAGAGATTAAGTCTTTTATATTGCTTTTGAGCAAGTATGCTGCATATGGAGATTAACTAATGACTAACCTGTTTTAAATCTGAGAAATTGATCACCTCTGAAGCAGAGCTATTTTAAATAATATATCTATCATCCCATGTAACATTAATCAAACCATGTATTTATATAATGCTGTATAGAATTACATATATTTATAAAATCATATATCTAATCATATATCTAATAATAATATTATATACTGTATAATATATATAATTTCCACTTCCTGGCAATTACTTGATACAATATTCTATCTATGACATATAATATATGCTATAACATTATATGATATAACAGTATATAATAATATATTGTTAATAATAAATATACATGTTATATATAATTTGAATGTTAGGGAATATATTCTCAATTTGAGGCTGCCTGTAGAAATATTGACGGAACATTTCTGAGAAGGTAATCTATATGCAGACGAACTGTGCTGTCTGCAGAACAGAATAGAACAAGGAGAGTCCAAAGCAAGCCAAATGCTTTAATATTCAAGGTCAAGACTTTGTACTGAAAGAAAATGTGTGGGGAGCTGAGGAAGCCCTAGGGGAAATAAACAAAGTCTTATATGAATGTATACCATTGACGTGGGAACAGATATGTCTAAAATTCAATGCCTCAGCCCCATGGGAATGACCAAGCTCCCTTTATTCCATAAGAGGAATTGAAAATTCTTCCTCTTTGTGTTTCGATGTTGATAGTGTGTTCAGAAACATTCTATTGTAGCTTTCTCCTTCCAGACAGTTATGCCTGTAGACTGCTCCCCTAGAGAGACTGCTCCTAAGGAGATCAGTTAAACCTGCCTCCTAGTTCAACTATATACAATGACCCTATTTCCTTGTTCAGCTGTATATAATAAACACACTGTGCTTCCAAGTTACATAGTTTCACCATCAGAAAGGCAAGTCTAGCCGATCCCGGCTCTTCTGTGTGTCTGTGTATCTGTCCTTTCTTACTACCTTGCTGCTCTAGTTAGGTCCGTCCCTGGAGCTGGGCAAAGTGTGGCAATAATGGGTGAACAGCTTGCAGAGCAAGCAGAGAGTGTGGAAGGTGGGTTGGAAGCAGGGTGTGTATCAAGGGTTCCAAAAAGTATTAAAGAAGGAGCTAGACTGGAGAAGCCATGCTCAGTTGTTGTGAAAGTGAATGTTTCCCAGTCATCTTCAAAATGGATCGGATCCTCTTTTGCAAATCACTTTAGTTTGGGTGACTACTGTGGGGTAGAGATGGTCACCCACATTCTGCAGATAGGAGAGGAGATTGGATATCATATCCAAGATCGCACACATACTAGCAGTGCTCACATAATCTCACAGCACTGTGTTTCCTCGATACCAGACACCTACAGTGCTCTGCCAGAAACTGGAGCATGTTAAGAAATTAGTAACGAAGTAATTGTTTTACTATTTCCTGGCTACATAGTATTAATACATTGAGTAAGTTAATATATATTCTAATACCTGTCTGTAATTTAAAGCATCCAGATAGACTGAGTTTTGAGCAAAAACCACAGATTTACAGGGCATGTTGATTCCCAAAGCGAGTGTTCCAGTAGCTGTCACCACCTAGAAAGGAACAAAACAGTGGATCCTCACACTGGCATTTTAGAAGAACAGAAGTATTTCTATGTGATTGTTCAAAACTGTATTGAGATTCCAATTAAATTACAGGGGGCAGACTAGGGGACAAGACACATACTGTTTCTTCCTATTTTGTAAACATAAACAGCATATTCTCTAATGGAGATATATATATATATATATATATATATATATATATATATATATATATATATGAATGAATGATTGTGTGGCACACATGTCACAGAGGAAGTTCTGGGTCACATCTGAAATAATTACCTTCTCCTATCCCCATCTACCTCTCTGCATTAGTACCTCAGTGCCCCTCAATATTGTTGTGGTTTTGTTTACCTTTCGAACATAAAAGTGCTTGCATCATTCACAGTTCTATCTTCAAGGTCATAAAGAATATCCAGCATGTAGTACAGTAAACATTGTAAGCAAAATATGAGAAGAGAATTTTCTCTGTGAGACAACAATACATCTTTTATAAGCCTACTTCCTGGCAAGAATTTGATCTACCAAAGTTCATTGAGAAATGCTATAAAAATAAAGTACACTCTCTTTTTCTGCCATGAAATTGCATGATCACTAAGAAGAAACAGACGAGAGTGTGAAGTTCATTCATATCATCTAACTTGTTGTTCATGATTTTCCTGATGTAGTTAATTGATGCTGACCTGTACTGTCTCTTTATACTGGTAGCTGTTTGCGCTCTGTTTTCTGATGATGTTTTAAGGGTGTAAATTACTGCTTTCTAATTGTTTTGTAACTGTGGCTTATACATATGTCAAAATAAAACATGCTACTTATTAAATGTTTTTCAAATCCCTTTAACAAGCACGCACATTGAGCGAGTAGAAGCGTTACATATAGAGAAAGAACAGCCTTATGACATACCTTCCAAAAATGTGCTCTCTGATGAAGCTACCGTGTTTCCCTAGTATCTGTTCTAAATCGGCTCGGTTATTCATCACTTTGTTAGTGACTAAGAAATTACTGACTGATACTATCTTAGCCAGGCCTCTTTCTCTCTATCTCTTCTTTCCATCCTTTCATTCATTTACTCTATGCCACACAAAATTTAAAATGGATAATTTTTAGTAGTCAAGGTCAATGTTAAACTATTAGTCAAGATGCAGATTAAGTTAGCAATGATCTAAGGACCTTCTGTATACTTGTCTGGATCATTGTCACAAGCCTTCCTAGGACGTATTGAACAAAACATGACAAGGATATGAACTGAAATTTATTTATGGCAATTTTCCTCCTGTTCCCCATCAGTAACAGAAGAAGCAACAGTAGCTACTGACACATCTACAAGCTCTGTTGAGAAAAGCTGAAGCCCAGGGAGGCAGATATAGAGATCTGCCCCAAACTTGAATGGAAATCTCCTCCAAATCTTGGAGAGAATATCTGTAGCAAAACCACATCAACCAACCTTCTGTATGATAACTAAAATGTCAGATTCACCACTGAGACCAGCATGGGTATACTTCCCCAGTGAAATGACATGGAGCATATGCAAAAACATCACATTCAGAAAACCAACTCTACAGCCCAAGAGACATAGGTAGATGAGAAAAAAATCTCAATTTTCACAATGAAAAATCAACCCACCCTAATGAATCCTTTCCTGAAGAGAATTTCAACCAACTGCTTTTCTTTGGCACTCATGGAGCTATGATGATAGCCAATGCCCCTTCTTGCCAATTTCTTCAGTGAATTACCTTTTCGTTCATATGTTACCCGCTTAAACACCATCTGCAATGACTAAAAGAAACCAAAGGTTTAGAGTATTGCTTATCAGATTCTAAAGCAATCCAATGTTTAATGAAGACAACAGACATATTACATAATAATTTGCCCAAATGATGTCACTATCTAGACAACAACAACATTTTATGGTAACAGCAATCACCATAAGAAAAATCTCTCCCTCCTCTTAGCATAGACCAACTCAGTTTCACCTCACTTCTGGGACTGACGATCTGCCAAAGGAGTAGAGCAAAGCTCCAAGGGAAGTATCAGAGGGGCCCACTCCCACCTGAACAAGATCAAGTGACCATGGAATTTTTCTAAAGATTCCCCCAGAAAGTATAGTTTAAGGTCACGAATTTTTAAATAATCATGTCTTAAACACCAATTCCTGACATTATTAATGATACTCTGTTATGCTTGTAGATAGACAGCTAGCATGGTGGGCCTCTGAGAGGCTATACCTAGCAGCTGACTCTGACAGATACAGACACTCACAGCCAAACAGTGGATAGAGCTTGGGGACTCTTATGGAAGAACAGGAGGAAGGATTGCAGGCCCCACAAGGAATAGGAATTCCACAGAAAGACCAACAGAGTCAACTAGCCTGGGTCCTTGGGGCTCTCAGAATCTGAATCACCAACCAAAGAACATACACGGGCTAGACCTAGGCCTCCGTGTACAATTGTAGCAGATGAGCAGGTTAGTCTTCATGTGGGTCCTGAACATGTGGGGGGAGAGGTAATCCCAAAATCTGTTGCCTAAACATGGAATATGTTCTTCTAGCTGGGCTGCAATGTTTGGCCTCAGTGAGAGATGGTGCACCTAGGCTCCCAGATATTTGATGTGCCAGGGCTGGGGGATAGATATAAGGCCCCCACCTGCTCAGAGCAGAGGGGAAGAAGAAAGGATTGTGGGAGAGGGTGATGAGCAGGGGGTGGTGAGTGGGCAAATAGACAAATAATTTTCAAAAAAAATACCCATGTTCTAAGGAGGAAATCCAGTTGTGTCCAGTTTTATAAAATATATAAAGATCAATACCCAGAGAGAAGGGAAAGCTACAGTCTCCAAAAGTAAAAGGCTAGTACCTAGCTATTTTGATTATATAGCTCCTTATAAGAGAGAATGTCAAGGATCAATTAAAACAATGGTGTACGTACTTGGTCATAAAAACAGATTATGAAGCGGACAAAGAAAACAATTCATGATACAATGAATACACGTAAGTGTATGTGTAAGAGTGTGTGTGTGTGTGTGTGTGTGTGTGCCATTGCTTTTATTGAAACTGGTTGTATTGTAAAGTATGTCATTTATAAACAATAATTCAAAGGGCAAAAAAGTCTAAAGATGATAGGGCAAACCAATTTTAGATCTCTTAGTGACACTTTGGTGAAAATTTTTAGCTGAAATATAGAAAGACTCTAATTTTAAGAAATGCTGTCAGGATCTAAATATATTGTTCTACAGGGATCCTAGTTTTAATGGGGTATACAACACTGAAGTCTAGAATTCTGACTACAAAATACAGACTTTTATACATGACATAACACAAAAATGTACATGGTTTAGAGCCCAAGATTGTGTCAACAAGACAAAATCAACCTAAAAATTCTAAACCTATCCTTCCTGAGTGTAGATTACAAGTTCCTTAAGGGCTGTATGTAGAAAACTGTACTGTCTGCTACATTTTCAGCTCACAAGGACTTCCTGTCAAGATTGCATGCAATGTGGCCAACACTGCCTGTCTGAAGGAGCTTTTCTGATAACCAGTATACTCTCCAGGAGCAGTGGTCCCTTCTAGGTACTGACCTCATCATCTATTGCCTTTTGATCAGCATATGTGCAGTCCTTAGGAATCTCTCGGTTCTTCTCCAGACTCTTCAAGAGGTAATTGTGTTCAGCGTAATACATGACGCATTGATCCAATCTTCTGGGAGAAATTGGGCCTTTTTCAACTCTTTATAAAAATACAGTTTTAGGAAATCAATATTAGTATCCAATCGCTACAGGAAGCCCAAAGTATCCTAAGTCCTGCTTATTGACCAGAATCACTGTTTCATGCATTTATATTACCATGACTCAGTGGCCTGCCCACAATGTGCTTGTTCATCAGCCTCTGGAGACTATCCCCCCATAATGTATCCCTCAAGATAAATCCACTATGAATGTGTTTTTTTTTTCCCTCCACTCATTCCCTTTCCCCAGATGACCCTTCCTTTGTCTTGCTAACATGATAATCATTTTCTCTCCTTCAACCTTTCTGACTCTCAAGTTGGAGGTAATGTGTTCTTCTCAGTCTGCTTTGCCAGCCCAGGCCATTCTCCTTCCTCCTTGAGGTGGACACTGGAGCTGCTCTGCATGTTCCCTAAAGGTTCTTAGATGTACTATCCTCTAGAGAATTAGCCTCAGTTGATGAAAGCTCTTCTGAGAGACTGCTTGCTGTGAAGCATAACAATCAGCTGGGAAGCTGTAGGATGGGAATGCTCTGGAGCTCTCAAATGAACCAAGTTCAGGCTTTCTTCTAATAGAAGCCACATCTTCATAACTGTGCTTTCCTGCCTCCCTTCTGTTCCTCCTCAGGAGTTCCTTATGAGCACACCCCTTCACGAAGGCATGTACAGCCCTTCCCAGCATGTGCTGCAAGGGAATCAAACCTAGGACACACCTCCAAAAACCTGGTCAAGACCCTTAAGTAACCCTATTCCCCAGGACCCCTGAATGGACCAGGCATTTACATTCACTAGGGTCATGTACACTTCCTTCACAATCTTTGTCTCTTAAATGTAAATCAGGCATTTCTGAACATAAGAATATGAGGTTGCTTGTATTCTACCATAGAGGGGTATAAATCATACATCCAGAATACACCACCTCCAGCTAGCAAGGAGGGAATGGCATGACTATTGAAGGACCCAGCCCTATGTTTTCAAAACATCTGCTAAAGTACTTACAGAGAAATGTAGGTTATTGTCGAACTCTATTTTTAAACTATTAAATAAAATAATTGTTAGTAAAAACTGCTAAAGAGAATAGCCAAAATGCCCTTACAGCTCAACAAACATGACCCCACAAGAGTGGACTCTTGGCGTGCATGTTTCTTTAGGGGTTCCCCTGTTTCAGATATGGATGCAGATAGAGAAGAATGTTACTTTCCAATGCATAGAGTCTGAATCAGTCTACCCATACTCCTTACAATGAGCTTGTTGAAGATATATATCAAACACCTTTCATGTTGACAGCTTGAGTTGCTGGTCACTAACCCACCCTGACACAGTGCTCCTGATTCCCTGAAGCAGAGCTATCTTAAAAAGGATCATTTACCAAGAAATCTTACACTTTCTGCATATGTTGCTCTTGGAGTTCACTGCCTACAATAAATACACTGCTCAGAAAACAGCAAAACATGCAGAGGCATTATTCATGAAAGGATCCGCAGCAAATTCTAGCTTACTCTAGAAGTTGGAATGTTTGAATCAGAGATGCTCTAAAAGTTTGTTTCAACTTCAAAGTGAATCTGAGCTCCTCACTTAAAAATATCTCTAGACCTCCCTAGGCTCTAGCTTTCACAGTGCCTGCAGGTGTTGTACAAGCTGCCAAGGGAACAAAGCAATGAAGAGACCTATCCAGATATAAAGCCTACAAACTACAACAGTAGCATAGCAGTGTGTCCCCAGTGGTACAACAGTGGCTCTTTATGGGATAATTAGCAACAACTTATTAGACTTAAGACCATACTCAATATTGGGGAGATTCACAGCTGGTTCTGTAAACCTAGCAAATGACATGTGGCTGATGAAATAACAGGTCATGGAGGAGAAATTTCTAAACCACTATAAATAACCACCAACCACCTTTGAAATTGTTATTCTTACATACACAGATAAGTCTAGCTTTCACCTTCACCAAAGCTTCCTTTTGCAGTAGACGGAGCCTATCACACTCAGCTGGTCAAAATGCAGAGAGCAACTAACCATGGGGTGCATATCTCCACTTGATACACACACAATACAACTTCTATACCTAAGACTCAAGGAACACTGAGGAAATGGGGCATACAGATGGTAAAAGTCAGAGGACCAGGACATCTGCTACCAGATAGTGCCTTTTCTATACAACAGGGACTCTGCATCCATGAAATCTTAACAGTATGGTCACCCAAATGCACAAATGACAATACTAGTTGATAACAACCATAAATGAGGAAAATCTCATATGGACCCACCCCTAGAAAAAGAGCTATAGGCAACTGATCTGCTGAGAAAAGGAGACTCAGTAGTAGCCTTTTGATAGGTTACCCAAACCCAAGTGATCATAACTAAACATGTATTTATATAACCATATTAAATGGAATTGATAGGATATATTCATATTCATGTCTCTGTGTGTGTGTGTGTGTGTGTGTGTGTTTAAGTAATTAAAAAAGAAGAGATCATGAATTTGAGAGAGAAGGAACAAGAAAGGACCCAAAGGAGAAAATGTGGGGATGAATGATGTAAATACAATACTCATGCATAAATTTCCCAATCACCACCTCCACCACCACCACCATCATCATCATCATCTTTTAAATCATCATCATCATCATCATCATCATCATCATCACCATCATCATCATCTCTTAAAATTGTTTTAAAGTAAAAATCCCTGGAATCTATGGAGATGCAAAGAAGAAAATAAATGCATGCCTCTTCTTGCAAAGAAGCTTGGAATTTAGAGAAACTAATAAAGACTGAGTGTCCCTTATCCAACGTGCTTGGGAACTGAATTTCAGTTTTTGGATTTTGGAATACTGGCCAATAAATAACAGCATATCTTGGGATTGTGCTCAAGCCTAAACAAAGACTTTATTTAGGTTTTAGCAATACTACCTCCTACATATAGCCTGAAGGCAAATTTTATATATATTTAAAAAAAATTTATACATAAAAACAAAGTTTTATCAAGTAAAAATTTCCACAGAGTGTCACATGAGCACACAGAGCTGCAGATTTTAAACAATTTTGGATTTTGGATTTTTAAGAGAAAAGATGCTCAGTGTGGATATTTTGAAAAATACAGAATAAATTTATCTCCTAACTAAACAAAGTAGGACATGCAAGAAAGTATAAATCTAAGGTGAGGAATCAGTACAAGATTCAGAGAATAGATAACGAATTTATGAGTATACACTTTGGGAGCAACAAGGGTGAAGGTACTGAAGAAGCAGCTAGTGGGGCTCATGTAAAGAAAGAGATGGAAGAATAACTGAAGTGAAAAGAGCCATAAATACCCTGAAAGAAAGTTATGGAAGTGAATAGGAAAAGAAAAAACTCTCAAGTTGGTAAAGACCTGGGAAAAATATGATGAGTTTTCAACTCACACACTCACTGAAGGTGGAAAGAAATATAAAGAGAACATCATCATC
>JADRCH010000216.1:723635-748475 GCA_019843965.1 Rhynchomys soricoides
CCATCCCCATCCCCATCACCATCACCATCATCATCATCAAAGTTTTTGGCCCTAGAGTTGACAGAACTACACGCTGAGAGCAGTGAGCTTCCAAGTATGAAATTGGCATTGTAATCCAGTCCCAAACACATTCTATAGCTCTCACTGCAATAGTATGTCATGAATCGAGATAGAATGCCTGGACAACGTGGGATGATCCTGTCAAGTTCTGAAATATACAAAGACTGATAGAATCTGAAGCTGCTTCTAACAATCCTAAATTTAAAGGAACTATGCAGGTAAGGGATACGTAATGCTGGTCACTTGTCTTCACCCAATTCTCCCTCTGAAATTTAAAAAGGAGAACAGTCCAAGCAGTAATTAGAACTTCATTACAGCGTATTTGCAATGCGTGCTTCCTACTAAGACATGTGGGTTGTACAAACCCTTATGTGGCCAATTTGTTCAGTGAAATACTTACAATATCTTTTGTTTCTCCAGAGATTTTTTAACTTTTTGAAGTTTGTTAGTAATGTCTTGAGCCTCTTTGTCAGCTTTGGGAGGTCTTTTCTCCTTCTGTTTTTCCTCCAGCATTTTGCAAGCATTGTGAGCACATCTTTCTACAATATCTAATCTAAATCTGGAAGCAAATGAACATGTGTTAATAATATCATAAGATTCAGTCTCTCTGTTCTGGTATCTGTTACATTTCTTACGGCTGTGAGCAAATGCCTGACAAGAAACAATTACAGAAGTGTTTAAACTGGTTTACAGTTTGAAAGGACACATACCTCCTTATACAGGGATAGGAGTAAACGTGGCAGCAAAAGCAAGAGGTGACTAGTCACATTGTGTCTATAATCAGGAAGCAGAGAAAAACAGAAAGTAGGGCTCGGTATAAAATTCCTAGGCTTCACCCCAGTGACCCAGTAGGGTAATTTGAATGAGAATGGCCCCCCCATCGACTCACATAACTGAATACTTAATCTGCACTTAGTGAAACCGTTTGGAAAGGATTAGGAGGCATAGACTTCCTGGAGCAGGTATGCCACTGGGGTCAGATTTTGAGGTTTTAAAAGCCCATGCATTTCCAGTTAGTGCTCTCTCTGCACCCTACTTTCTGATAAGGAGATAACCACTCAGCTACTGCTAAAGTATTATGGCTACCTACCTTTTGCCATGCTGCTCACCACTACCATGGTCTCTAACTCCTTGGAACTGTGATTCTCACA
Organism: Rhynchomys soricoides; assembly: GCA_019843965.1. Lineage (NCBI taxonomy): Eukaryota > Metazoa > Chordata > Mammalia > Rodentia > Muridae > Rhynchomys > Rhynchomys soricoides. Next base: position 724,847 of record JADRCH010000216.1, read on the forward strand.
GAACTCTTTTCTTTCTACACATTGTCTTGGTCATGGTGTCTCTTCACAGCAACAGGAAAGTAACTAAAATACCCAGTAATGCTTACAGACCTGGACAAATTACAGCCTTTTGTTTGATCTGACCTGAGAAGTCTAAACGGCGACATCCCAATCCACGTGTAAGGTGTAAGGTGGCACCTCCTTAACTTCCCACACCACTACCAGCGAGCACCACTAAGCACACGCTGATGGAAAGCATTTCATAGCCAAACAACAGTCCTGGGCTTCTGAAGCCCACCTTTATGAATTTTATTCTGAATTCTGGCTTGATCCCCATACTTCTAATTAACTTCTAATGAAGTGGAATTTAAGTTTCTCACGGTTCTGTATTCCTGTGACACCGAAGTATAAGCGTATTGAAACCCTTCACTGGGCAGACATGCCCGGGCAAAAGGGAAACAGTAATTTGTAAACAGAAGAGAAAACTGCCCATAAGCTTCCACACACTCTCCTCAAAGATGAAAGATTTTTAGGCAACCAAAAAGCTGTTCTTATGGCAAAGTGGAAAGAGGTATAATTTCCCACTGTCACATGATCTAGAGGGCAGAAAGCCCCAGAGGTCATGACTTTACAATCCAGAAGGTCTCCTAGACCTGGCCTTTCTAACCTTTGAACATGTAAATATCTAGGACTATAAAACTGGAGGCTTCTTGGCATCCTGGGGCTTAGCCTATGGACCTACTCTGGATTTTAATCACTTAGACTTCTCAGATTTGAGCAACAAGTAGAACTGGCTGGATTCTGTCTCCAGAGAGAGTAAAAGCAAACACATCTTAAGTTTGCATCACATGAGTTTCACAATATCTGGAATGTAGAGCTTTTGGTGACAAGCAAGCTGGGGAAAAATCATTTCATTACACTGCTCTGGCCAGGAGCTAAAAGCTGGGTCTGAAGTACCTGCTGGGAAACATCGCTATACTATATTTGAACAATAACAGGTAGGAACTTCACAATAAAGTTTAAGCTTAAAGCGTGAGACAATAGATCTTTTAAAAAGTAAAATTTTTAAAAACCAGTATTTTAAAAATTGTGAAATTGGGTCTATTGCCACAGGCTTGCCTATAATTCCAGCTAGTAGGGAGGCTAAGGTAGGAGGATCACCAGTTGAAAGCTAGCCTAATACGCAGAATGGGTTTTAAACCAGCCTGGGTAAGTTGGTGAGGTCTTCTAAGAAAACAAAAAGAAAAAAGATGGCTGAGGCTATTGCTCAGTGGCCAAAAGGTTTTCTAGTATGTGCAAGGTTTCCCAGTCAGTGTCACAATAAATAAATAAATTAATTAATTAATTAAAAAAATTTAAAAGACAGAATAAGCCACTCTGGTGAAGTGGGAACTAAGAAATGACTGTCACTGCAAGAAATGGCAATCAGTTTTCCATGGCTACATCAAGTAACAAAATAATAAGAAAAGTAAATATAGTATAGTTACTGACTTCGGGTACAACTCTAAATGACTTGAATGTAATACATCAACTTGAATGTGATATGTCAACAATTACAGCAAGTATTATTCCTGTACTACAGGTAAGAAATGGGGATATAGAGAGATTTGGGGGCCTCCCCATGAGTACACACAGCCTGTATATAACAGATATAACAGAGTGTGTCTTCTAATCCATGTTTCTGACTATATGATGTGGAAGTTCCTGAGGAAGCATCTATCATATTTTGTTTAAATACAGTCATTTCCATCAGAGTGTGACTTTTTTAAAAATCTACATCACTTGGAAATAACTGTGCCTCCTATGTCTCTCTGAACTACATATATTGAAAGTGACCTTAAAATTGCACATTAGCAATTAATAGTTTATAGCACTGGATTACACATTCATGACTTTTTGATTTTAGTCTCACCAAAATCCTATGTATGATCACATAGTCATTAAGTGGTTGTCAATCAATGACATAGCTGAAGGAGAGAAAAGTGGAATTGAAGCCTAGTCCTGGCCTTGATGCCTAACCTTAAACACGGATCAGTTTTTCTAACCTCTGAACATGTTCTGCACACATTTCTCCACTCAGGGTACAGAAAGCTGAGGCTGTTACTATTAATGTGGTTAGTGCGCTCCGACAGTTAAGGCTTGGTCCCAGACCAATCTTTGATCTTTTTACGATCTAGTGCCAATAAAAACAAAGACTCACAGTGCATGTAAGAAAGGATTTTCACTGTTTGTCTTCCAGATAACCCGTTATTCCTTTCAAAGGTTCCAAGAGCTCCACAAGTAAAATTCTGACTACTACATTTTGTGACTATTACCCTTTTCGGATACCTTACCGACTCACAGTTCAGATCGTGCCACCCTCAAACTAGAAGGAGAATAGCCTTCTTTTCCTAAGGATGAAAAGTTGGGAACAAGAGACATCTGCACAAGCCTGTTCTTCCCAGCCATTTCTCCTCTCCAGTAACTCGATGGCAGATGCCCATTTACTGTGTCACAGATTTACAACTTGTTCTGTTCAGTTCAGGGTTAAGTGTCCATTTATAATGTCATTGGCGCATCATTTCCTCATAAAGCTTCAGCACCATATACTATTTATTCTAAGTTAGTGTATATGCTTTCCACCTGTTGACCAATTTAATTCTCTCAAAAGAACAGGGGAAAATACATATGTTCCTATGCATAGGAGTATATAAATACTTGTTTTCTGATCTCAACACTACAGTTAAGCTTACAAACATATCTCAGAGACAGAGAATGGCTCTTGTTCTTAACATCCATAACTGTGCTTGAAAGTGAATAAACTATATAAATTATTCATATCACAGAAAGAGTTTTTCTCTTGTCTTACATACAAAAACAAAATGAACAATTTTGCTGCGATTAAATCAGATAGATAGATAGATAGATATACAGATACATAAATCACATAGGACCCTGCATCTACTACCTCCATTATTTTGAGTATCTATCACCAATTATGATTCATTACTATATGTTTCAGCACATGTTAATAAGTATTATATATTATAATTCTATAGTTTTATTTATTTGATGATCTCATGGTATTAGAGTAATTTATAATTATCTACAGTAAATAAAGTATTTGCTTCTTGCTACACAGCTAATAAGGTTACTCTACACACTTTTATCTACTAACTAAATTATCACATCAGATGTTTTTCAGAACTGGATCCATTAAACTAGCATGTTCAATTTTAAACTATTACATTCTATAGAGCCTGAATTTGGCAAGATATCACTGGTTCTAGGTCACATTTCTATTTACAATGTTTAAAAAAATCAAAATACTTTACACACACATTATAGCATGTTATTAAAATTTAAATTCTGTGAAGGAAGACAAAATTGATAGATATGTCCAATGGGTTCTGCAAAAAAACAAGATCTGTACTGAAAATTACTAGTAAGACCTAAAAGAAACAAAAATGATAGTTCATAGTAAAAACAATAATGAGAATCAAGACTAGTGAAGAAAAATTTAATAGGACACTGAAAATATTTTTAGCATGTAACTGAAACTGGGCACAATGGTAGATGCCTGTCTATAATCCCAGCACGAAAGAGGCTGAGTCAGGAAGATAGCCTGGGGTGCATCAAGATCTTGTCTCAAACAAACAGAAGCAAAACAACAAAGAGTTGAACTTTGACTTTAAATCAGTTATAAGATCTTGACAAATGAATGAGAACCAGAGAATAATAAACACTAGATCATAGCAATAAAGTCTCTATGACTTCCTCTGCCTTAAAGGAGTGGCCTAACACAAATTACCTCACAAAGTTAAATAACTTACAAAAAGAAGAGGGCAGGCAACTTCTCCATTTTCCTTAGCTTCTCAACAAGACATGGAAAGAAGTCCAGCATATTCCCTGAGTGCTCATGGTAATCAGGACTCAGTTTCTTCAGCACCATCCTGGCCTGTGAGAGTGACCACAAGCATTTGTACTAAATTCTTCAGAGCAGTGAAAGGAATGGGCATTCAAACACTTTCACAGCTGTAGTCATTTAAAATACAATCCTACGAGAATATGCTACAGGACTATGATAAGCACAAGGAGGATGCATACACACCACACACTTGATAACAAACTTCCAGTGTACTGTACACACATGTCTGTGAACGTCTGAGACAGTGTGAGTCCAACAGAAAAAGGATGGCTCAGTGCTGTTTCCATGGCAGCAGGACAAAGGAGCCCCCTCCATGCTGCATAGGAAATAAGACTCAAACCTGACTAAGAGGTTTGGATGACAAGATAACCAAAAGGGGCAGGGGGGCCCAACTTGACCATACTATGTTTCCAAATGAAGTAAAAAGAAATCAAGATATAAAGTGGGAGAAGGGGAAATCACACGAGAAAAAAATAATGCACACCAGCAGTTCCACGACCTCTTTGGGGTTACAATTCATGACAGTAGCAAAATTACAGTTTTGAAGTAGCAACAAAATAATTTTCTGATTACGGGTCAGCACGACATAAGGAACTGTATTAAAGGCTGCAAAAGGAAGGTTATTCTTAAAAATAAAAATCAAGAATCAAAAGTTTTCTTGACGAAATAAGACTATGAGTCTAATCAAAATAAACGTGTAAGCATGCAGTAAGATTGGAGTACTTAAATAGTTCTTACAATTTAAGATAAATTTAAAACCTTGAAGAACAAAACCCCAAGGACTGTTGCAAACCAGCATCTCTAGATATGACAGGGACACTGAACACACGAACTCACAGCCCCTGTAGATACCTGGGGGAAAAAATCTTGTAAGATCAAATCCTACAGATATTAGCCTGAATGAGGAAGGGCTCCCAAAGTCTCACCCTTGGCTGGAAAGCTGCTGCCATAGGTTGACTGCGGTGGCAGGGAAAACGACAGTGTTCTTCATGAATAGGCTGCCCAGCAGATAAGCCCACACCCAGAACACACTGGCAGCACTGACTGGGAGCCCATGAAGTTGGAAGGAGAAGGGATATGGGAGAAACTGGAGGGGGCAGATTCGGAAGTGGGTTTGAAAACACATTATACATATATACATAATATCTTCAAACAGTAATTTAAAAAACCTCCAAAACTAAAAAAGACAAAAATTTGTTTCAGCTACTTCGGTCACATCTCTATGCTGCTCCCCAACCCCCTCCCCCCAAAAAATCAGTAATTCCAAACACGAAGTCTGTGTTCTCCCTTGTCTGTCACCAAATCCATGAGGAATGGTAGCCTCTTGCCTATGTTTTAGGAGACACTGAAGAGGAGAATTTTTAAAAATCCGTTTTCTGTCTTTCTTTCTTTTTTTTTTTTTTTTTTTTTTTTTTTTTGTTCTAGCTCAGAATCACTACACATCAAGTCAAGCTTACAAATCTATGATAAAAATTGAAAACTGGGAAGGAAAGAAATGGTATTATTGATTGAACGATATAACTCAAGGAAACATAGAGAATGCTGTGTCCAAAATGTGTGAAATTACCTCCTCCTTGTTCCCATTTTTAACCCAATTCGTGAATTCTTCCTTTAAGCTTTCCTCATATTTTCTAGCATCCAGCTTTTTAATGACTATTTTATTCTTAAATGCAGTGAAGTTCTCAGGACATAGGTTCTGGGAAAGGAAGACGGTACAAATAATGTGAGAAAAGTAAATATGTTTCTCAATTATATTTTTCATTGACAGTTTGATAGGTTCTTATGGTTGGAGATGTTTAGACTTCTTGCCCTGCCCCAGACCTTCTGGTATATAAAACTATATAGGAACTCTCCAAAGGCAAGCAGACAGAGCAAGTAGGCCTCCGAAGAAAGCAAACAGTGCTTAGGACACAGATAAATGAGAAAGGAAAAGAATCTGAGGGCTAGGAGCCCAGTGTGGGCAAGGAGACCCAGATACCAAGTGTCAAGAGAAAGAAGGGATATTTTCAGGCATTGACATAAAATACCATTTCTAGCTCATTAGAGTGAGACGATAGTTCCTTCTGGGAAATGTCTGCTAGTCTTTTATTTTATTATTGGTTATTTTATTTATTTGTATTTTAAATGTTGTCCCCCTTCCTGGTCTCTCCTCTGCAGACACCCCCCCATCCCATTCCCCCTCCCCTTTGCCTCTAAGAGGGTAATCCCACCAAACCAAGTGGTAACAGTGTGTCTCTGAACAGCAATGATGGGTTCTACCAAGACAGCATTAAGTCCATGAAGATTCTTTACCTGGGCCTGGGGCCAACTCTTCCAGATCTGGCACATAGTGTCATACAGCTGGATACTTTCTCGGGGTGAAAAAGCAAGATCAGAAGGAAATCCATACCTTTCAATCTATGATTAAAATAATAGCAAACGTATTAATATTTTATTTTATCTATAGGATATAAACATTTACTAGAAATGGTTACTTTGCCCATTAAAAGGTAGGAAAATGGTAAAGTGTGCATTTCACATATTGTCTTTTATTAAGGAATTTTTTCAATTATGTGTATGTGTGGGAGATTCTGTCCCACAAATGTGGAAAGAGGGCCACAGATCCCCTGTCTGAGCTCTTGTGAACCACACACACTGGAAATGAAATCAGATTCTCTGTGGGGTCTTCTTAACTGCAGAAACACCTCTCTGCCCCCATTTCCCAGTGTTAACCTTGTGTTCTCTTTTTAATTATCACTTATGAGTATTTTTTTTTTTTTGCCAAACTATAATGAAACAAAAACAAATCCAAGAATCCCCATAAGTTCTATATCCTCTGTTTGGGTCACAGCTTGGGATTTCTTACGACCCTTTTAAACAAGCTCAGTTTCCTCATTTCTAAAAATAAAATAATTAGTTCTGTCTGTGTCATTAATTTATTGTGCAAAATAAATTAGATAATAGATATGAGTCTTAGTCAAATGTCTGGCACACTGTTGGTGAATGATTCATCAATATAGTTTATTAATGAATTCATACTTCATAACTTTCAAGAAATAACAATTCTGTGGTCCAAGATTGGATTCAGTCTAGTCGTTTCCTGCTACAAACTGGCAAACTGCTAAAACCTGAACCTCTCCAGGCAGAGAAGGAAGAGAAGCAACCCTGAGTCCCGGTACCGGTGGTATATGGCGTTATACCAAGCAATGCAAATGTGAATGCAAGGATCCCTACTCCCATAAGCCACTTTAGCAACCAAGCCACACTGAGATAGAGATAGCAGTTCTTTCAAGTGTTTCCGGGGGCTGACAGTCCTCCAGACAGCAGCAGCTGTGCCTGGACAGCATGATAATTGATGGCAAAGGTCAAACAAGGCTGTGGGGTTTGCCAGAAACAAGACATATATGGCTGAGGGCAATCCCTCACTGGTGATCCCTTGCTTCTGTTGGGTTGAGGCCAGCTTGTTTGTACTCTCATATGACTGCCCTTTGGGAGTCGTTTCTCTGACACAGCCATAAAGGAAACTGCTGCTGAGATGATTCTTCTTTATCCATGTTGCTAAAATTGGTCAAGTTTGAGGGTATTCTTAAATCATTCAGCTCTTTCATTTAGTCTAAGTATACTAAACAATGTTTAGAATAATTTACTCATTTGGAAGTGCCACTCACTTCTATTCTTCTTCTTTAGGAAATGGCCTATATGAGCACATGCCATACAAGCAGTTGTTAAAATTCATTGAACAATACTCAAGCCTAGCATTTCCTCTGTATCCTTACTACCAAGTTCTAAAAGTCTGAAGAGTCATACAACGGCATGACCTTTTCAGAAGTCACGTAGGGTTAGAGCACACGGTAGCTACTCTACTGCTTTTCAGTTACTCTGTTGATAGCACCCGGGAAGAGAGCAAAGGCACTTGAAGCAAGCACAGAACCAGTACACTTGAGGTGTTTAAAGATAACCTGCCTTGATCACTTTACACAAAACAAGTCATTTTGTAAAGTACTTTGCTATTTTTAAAGATACTGGATCATGTTGAAAAGGTCTGACATTCTGTAGATAAGAGAAAGGGAGTGCGAACGGGGTGGGGCAGATCAGTAAGGAAAAGGGGGAAGGAAGAGAAGAAGAGAGGGAGGAAACAAAAGGATTTCTTTATTAAAGAAAATTCCACATGCAGATTTGTTTCATTGCTTTAGGAAGTCATTGCAACATACAACCAAATACTGTCGCAGGGTGCTGACTCCTTCATATAGATGGCAGACCAATCTTTCAGGTCAACATGGAGTCAATCAATGGGTCTGAGATGATGTCTGGTCTGAACCATCGGCTCAGTGCTGCAGTAGTGAGTTAGCCATCTACGTCTCAATTCTATCACTTGTGAAATAAAAGCTGTAGTACTATCTCCTTTGTACAACTGTTGTGACGTTTAAAAGGAAATGGGTAAGATATTTTAAAAACACAATTCCGAAAAGCCACAGTCAGAGAGAGTAAGTCCAGCTAACACCAGAGATAACCAGATGATGAAAGGCAAGGGCAAGAACAGAAGCAATAGAAACCAAGGCTACTTGGCATCATCAGAACCCAGCTCTCCCACCACAGCAAGCCCTGGATACCCCAACACACCAGAAAAGCAAGATTCAGACTTAAAAAAAAATCTCATGATGATGATAGATTTTAAGAAGGAAATAAATAACTCCCTTAAAGAAATATAAGAGAACACAGGTAAACAACTAGAAGCCCTTAAAGAGGAAACATAAAAATCCCTTAGAGAATTACAGGAAAACACAATCAAACAGGCAGAATTACAGGAAAACACAATCAAACAGACGAAGGAAATGAACTAAACCATCCAGGAAGTAAAACTGGAAATAGAAACAAAAAAGAAATAACAAAGGGAAGCAACCCTGGAGTTAGAAAACCTAGGAAAGAAATCAGGAGTCATAGATGCAAGCATCACAAACAAGACATAGAAGAGAAAATCTCAGGTGCAGAAGATACCATAGAAAACATTGACACAACAGTCAAAGAAAACGCAAAATGCAAAAAGCTCCTAACCCAAAACACCCAGGATATCCAGGATACAATGAAAAGACAGAACCTGAGGATAATAGGTATAGAAGGGAGTAAAGAATACCAACTTAAAGGACCAGTAAATATCGTCAGCAAAATTATAGAAGAAAACTTCTCTAACCTAAAGAAAGAGATGAACATAAATATGTAAGAAGCCTACAGAACTTCAAACAGATTAGACCAGAAAAGAAATTCCTCCTGTCACATTATAGTCAAAACACCAAATACACAAAATAAGGAAAGAATATTAAAAATAATAAGGGGAAAATGGCAAGTAACATATAAAGGCAGACCTATCAGAATTACACCAGACTTCTCACCTGAGACTATGAAAGCTAGAAGATCCTGGGCAGATCTCATACAGACTCTAAGAGAACACAAATGCCAGCCCAGGCTACTATACCCAGCAAAACTCTCAATAATCATAGATGGTGAAACCAAGATATTCTATGACAAATCCAAATTTGCACAGTATGTTTCCACAAACCCAGCCCTACAAAGGATAATAGATGAAAAATGCCAACTCAAGGAGGGAAACTACACCCTAGAAAAAGCAAGAAAGTAATCTTTCAACAAACTCAAAAGAAGATAGCCACACAAACATAAAAATAACATCAAAAATAACAGGAAGAAACAATCACTATTCCTTAATATCTCTTAACATCAATGGACTCAATTCCCCAATAAAAAGACATAGACTGACAGACTGGATTCATAAACAGGACCCAGCATTTTGCTGCATCCAGGAAATGCACCTGTGTTAAAGACAAACACTACCTCAGAGTAAAGGGCTGGAAAACAATTTTCCAGGCAAATGGCCACAAGAAACAGGCTGGAGTAGCCATTCTAACATTGGATAAAATCGACTTTCAACCAAAAGTCATCAAAAAATATAAGGAAGGACACTTCATCCTCATCAAAGGAAAAATCTACCAAGAAGAACTCTCAATTCTGAACATCTATGCCCTGTATGCAAGGGAACCCACATTCATAAAAGAAACTTTACTAAAGCTCAAAGCACATATTGCACCTCACACAATAATAGTGGGAGACTTCAACACCCCACTATTATCAATGAACAGATCTTGGAAACACAAACTAAACAGAGACACAGTGAAACTGACAGATGTTATGAACCAAATGGATTTAACAGATATCTATAGAACATTTCATCAAAATGTTTCCTACATCAAAAGAATATACCTTCTTCTCAGCACCTCATGGTACCTTCTCCAAAACTGATCATATACTAGTTCACAAAACAAACCTCAACAGATATAAGAAGATTGAAATAATCCCATGCCTCCTATCAGATCACTACAGATTAAGGCTGGTCTTCAATGGGACCAACAACAACAGAAAGCCCACATACACATAGAAGCTGAACAATGCTCTACTCAATGATAACTTGGTCAAGGAAGAAATAAAGAAAGAAAATAAAGACTTCCTAGAATTTAATGAAAATTAAAGTACAACATACCCAAATTTATGGGACACAATGAAAGCAGTGTTAAGAGGAAAACTTATAGTTCTAAATGCCTCCAAAAAGAAACTGGAGAGAGCATATACTAGCAGCTTAACAGCACACCTGAAAGCTCTAGAACAAAAAGAAGCTACTACACCCAAGAGGAGTAGAAGGCAGGAAATAATCAAATTAAAGGCTGAAATGAACCAAGTAGAAACAAAAAGATCTATACAAAGCATCAACAAAACCAGGAGCTGGTTATTTGAGAAAAATCAACAAGATAGATAAACCCTTAGCCAGACTAACCAGAGGGCACAGAGACAGTATCAAAATTAACAAAATTAGAAATGAAAAGGGAGATATAACAACAGATTCTGAGGAAATTCAAAAAATCATCAGATCCTACTACAAAAGCCTATATGCAACAAAATTGGAAAATCTGAATGAAATGGACAAGTTTCTAGACAGATACCAAATACCAAACTTAAGTCAGGATCAAATAAACCATCTAAACAGTCCCATAACCCCTAAAGAAATAGAAGCAGTAATTAAAAGTCTCCCAACCAAAAACAGCACAGGACCAGATGGGTTCAGTGCAGAACTTTATCAGACCATCAAAGAAGACCTAATACCAATACTCTTCAATCTATTCCACAAAATAGAAACAGAAGGATCACTACACAATTCATTCTATGAGGCCACAGTTACACTGATACCAAAACCTCACAAAGATCCAACAATAAAAGAAAACTTCAGACCAATTTCCCTTATGAATATCAATGCAAAAATACTCAATAAAATTCTCACAAACCAAATCCAAGAACACATCAAAATGATCATTCACCATGATCAAGTAGGCTTCATCCCAGGGATGCAGGGATGGTTCAATACCTGGAAATCCATCAATGTAATCCATTACATAAACAAACTCAAAAAACAAAACCACATGGTCATTTTGTTAGATGCTGAAAAAGCATTTGACAAAATTCAACATCCCTTCATGATAAAAGTCTTTAAAAGATCAGGAATTCAAGGAGCACACTTAAAAATAGTAAAAGCAACATACAGCAAACCAGTGGCCAACATCAAACTAAATGGGGAGAAACTTGAAGCATTCCCACCAAAATCAGGGACTAGACAAGGCTGCCCTCTCTCTCCCTACCTATTCAATATAGTACTTGAAGTTCTAGCTAGAGCAATTAGACTACAAAAAGGAGGTCAAAAGGATAAAAATTGGAAAGGAAGAAATCAAAATATCACTATTTGCAGATAATATGATGATATACTTAAGTGACCTGAAAAACTCCACCAGAGATCTGCTACAGCTGACAAACACTTTCAGCAAAGTGGCCAGATAAAAAATTAACTCAACCAAATCAGTAGCCTTCCTATACTCGAAGGATAAACAGACTGAGAAAGAAATTAGGGAAATGACACCCTTCACAATGGTCACAAACAATATAAAGTATCTTGGTGTGACTCTAACCAAACAAGTGAAAGATCTGTATGACAAGAACTTCCAAGTCTCTGAAGAAAGAATTCGAAGAAGACCTCAAAAGATGGAAAGATCTCCCATGCTCATGGACTGGCAGGATTAATATAGTTAAAATGGCCATCCTGCCAAAAGCAATCTACAGATTCAATGCAATCCCCATCAAAATTCCAACTCAATTCTTCATAGACTTAGAAACAGCAATTCTCAAATTCATATGGAATAACAAAAAACCCAGGATAGCAAAAACTATTCTCAACAATAAAAGAACTTCTGGGGGAATCAGCATCCCTGACCTCAAGCTGTACTACAGAGCAGTAGTGATAAAACCTGCATGGTATTGGTACAGTGACAGGCAGATAGATCAATGGAATAGAATTGAAGACCCAGAAATGAACCCAAACACTTACAGTCACTTGATCTTTGACAAAGGTGGTAAAAACATACAATGGGAAAAAAAAACAGCATCTTCAACAAATGGTGCTGGATCAACTGGCGTTCTACATGTAGAAGATTGCAAATTGATCCATTCCTATCTCCCTGTACAAAGCTCAAGTCCAAGTGGATCAAGGACCTCCACACAAAACCAGATACCCTGAATCTAATAGAAGAGAAAGTGGGGAAATGTCTCGAACACATGGGCACAGGGGAAAAGTTCCTGAACAGAACACCAATGGCTTGTGCTCTAAGATCAAGAATCGACAAATGGTACCTCATAAAATTACAAAGCTTCTGTAAGGCAAAGGACACTGTAAATAGGACAAAATGGCAACCTACAGATTGGGGGAAAGATCTTTACCAATCCTATGTATGATAGAGGGTTAATATCCAATATATACAAAGAACTCAAGAAGTTAGACTCCAGAGATCCAAATAACTCTATCAAAAAATAGAGAACAGAGCTAAATAGAGAATTCTCAACTGAGGAAACTCATAGGGCTGAGAAGCATCTAAAGAAATGTTCAACATCCTTAGTCATCAGGGAAATGCAAATCAAAATAACCCTGAGATTCCACCTCACACCAGTCAGAATGGCTAAGATAAAATATCAGGTGACAGCAGATGCTGGCAAGGATGTGGAGAAAGAGGAACACTCCTCCTTTGCTGGTGGGATTGCAATTTGATACAACCTCTCTGGAAATCAGTTTGGCGGACCCTCAGAAAAATGAACATAATACTACCTGAGGACCCAGCTATACCACTCCAGGGCATATACCCAGAAGATGCTCCAACATGTAATAAAGATATATGCTCCACTATGTTCATAGCAGCCATATTTATAATAGCCAGAAACTGGAAACAACCCAAATGTCCCTCCACAGAGGAATGGATACAGAAAATGTGGTACATTTACACAATGGAATACTACTCAGCTATTAAAAACAAGACTTCATGAAATTCTTAGGCAAATGGATGTAACTTGAAAATATCATCCTGAGTGAGGTAACTCCATCATAAGAGAACGAACACGGTATGTACTCACTGATAAGTGGATATTAGCCCAAAAGTTTGGAATACCCAAGAGTCACTTCACAGCAACCATTGGGCTGAGTGTGAAGTCCCTGATGGAGGAGTTGGATAAGGGACTGAAGGAGCTGAGGGAGTTGGCAGCCCCATGGAGGGAGCAACAGTGTCCACTGGCCTGACCTCCCAATTCTCCCAGAGACTGGATCACCAATCAAAGAATACACATGTTGGGACCCATGGTGCTGGTCACATATGCGGCAGAGAAGGGTCTTGTTAGCCATCAGGGAGAGGATAGGCCCTTGGGCCTGAGGGTGTTAGATGCTCCAGTATAGAGAATGCCAAGGAGAAAAGACAAGAGTGGGTGGGTGGATAGGTGGGAGAATACCCCCATAGTGGCAGGGGGAGGGGGAGGGAATAGGGAGGTTCCAAAGGGGAGATCTGAAAAGGGGGAAACATTTGAAATGTAAATAAAGTATCAAAAAAGAAGAAGTTCAAGTCCTGCCTCAGCTAGAGTAAGTTTAAAGCTAGCTGGAGCTACATGAGACCCTATTTCAATACCCAATTCTAAACAACAATAAAACCCAACAACAAAAAAACACAATTCCAATCAGCTATCCTCTAAAACCAGCCAGTAAACAATGGTGTTCACACAACAGTGCACTAGTAACTCTAAGAAGATGAAACTCACCCTCCAGTGGTTATTTCTTAACACTCAAAGACGCATGTGTGAAGGATCAGGGGTGATCAGACTTTGCTGGCACATAAACATAAAGTGCTATGGAAAAGTTTACAGAATAGATGAGGAAGTCACAGAAGGATTATAAATAGGGCTTCGCATCATAAGAGCTTCAAAAGAAACATCAAGGTCAAGGCAGCAGCATTTGACACTTGGAACCAATGAGGGATAACATGAAGGCTTCCAAGCAAAACACATTCAGCACATACAATGTGGGACAAGCTCTTGGAAGATTTTAGTTGTTAAATCTAAAATCATTTTCCCTTTGTGAAAAAGTCCAAAAAAGTCCTTTTAAGACTAGAATTATAATTAAGGAACCATAATATAGTATCAGAATGTTGAATATACTTCATTTTTCAGGTCTTGGAATGAAGAGAAAGGAGTGGCTGTCATTTTGAGGGCCAATGGGAGTTTAAATGAACCTTGCAAGGGAGTAGAAGGAGAAAGGAAGAGAGGCATACGCAGGAAGTATTTAAGGAATTATCCCTCAAACCACTCACTAGCCCAGGTGGCATTGTTTCACGGTCTCTATTCTGCAGAGTCCCTACCAAAGAGTCATAGCTTGATGGTTATGGAGACAGAAAGCATGTGTTCCTGGCTTAAGATCATACACGAGTCATGTTCTCATGTATGAGCCATAGCCACACAAAGCTGCACGGAGAGGGGAGGTTAAAGCCTGACCCCAACACTTCATTAGTGGTGCAGAAGTGAGCTAGTTAAGACAGACATGCAGACATAGGTGCTTAACAAAGAGAGGACATGGAAAATGGCAGAAATAATGTCCCCGAGTAACATAATCATCAGGTTAAAATATTTAGTAGGTTTTAAGCTTTTGATGATCCTGGTAACATCATAACATCGAGAAATTAAGGAAACTAGAACATTCCTTTGAAACCCCAAGTTGTAGTGTTTCCTCTGCATTCCAGCATCAGGTTGCACTCTGGCTACATTCCACACAGTCCTGTATTCTCAGTTATAAGCCGGCCAGCGCTGTTACTTGGAACGAATGTGGCAGAGGATGTTACTTACCTGATCTGTGGTTAGTGCTGCACAGGGGTGAAAATGATCAAAGCAAACATCGCCCTGTCTCACAGAACACAAATACTTCTCTAGATCATTGTACCTCTCTCCATAGAGCACTGGAAGGAGAAGAGTGAGATTGTCCAAATGATTAGAAATGTAGTGAGTAGAAAAGAAAATCAAACAAGAACACTGCGGTACAAGTACACAGAGCATACGTACCAAGTCTAACTTTGTATGACTGTTTGGCTTGTGTTTGGTCTTTGTGATAGCTGCCATGTGAGGCAGCATGTCTTTTTGAAACAGGTCCTTTTTCCATGGTACTATCTACTTGCTTCCAGTACCGCTTTACTGACTGGAGCCACCTTAAAGGAAAAAAGACATTATTTATGATTTTAATCAGCAATGCCCACGACAGTTCATGTTTTGAGGGCATGGTCCCCAGTTTTTGGGATTATTTTGAAGTTCGTGGAGCCATTAAAACATAGGAAAGACACAGCATAGGTTAGGCACCAGCAGTGGGACTTTGTAGGCGACAATCAATATTAGCCATCACAAAGTTTATACTCACCACTGTTTCCAACCTAGTGCTCTCTGCTTCTTGTCTGTTGCCATGTGAACAAGCTGCCTCTTCAGACTCCCACTTCCATGGATAAATCCTCCCCTCCTTGCCTGCCTTCCCCACTATGATGAGTTGAAATCTTTCTAAAACTACAGATCTAAATAAAGGTATAACTCTGTGAAGGCATTTTTTGGTCACATTAACACAAAATTAACTCATACGTTATTTAAGCAGAAAATAAACATGAGTTACATGAAATTAAATAATTCAATTTATTGCTATTTATTTAATTAAATAATTAAAAAGCAAATTTCTCTGTCTTAAAATTTTCACATAAGGGAATTAGTTCTAGAGTCACATAACTTGAAAGAAAATTCTAGCTGCCTTACTAGTAATTATGAATCCTGCATGAATCTTTAATATTTCTGTGCCTTGACTTTCATGGTTAAAAATTAATATAACAGTAAAAGTACTATTATCTAAGGATAACACTAGAAATACTAGTGCATGAAGCACAAATACTGATGATATTTAAGATAAATTACTATATGCAAACTACATAGGAAAAAATGTGATACGTGGAGATGTTATGGGACACATTGCTATCAGTAGTCAACATTCAAGCCTTTCCAATGACCAGAAGCTGTCTGGCTTTCAACTGATGAAGCTTTGCTCTCTTCCTAAGTATGTCGACAAAATTATGATCGTGGAACCTATGGCTGAGTGTGTTGTTCTATCACCTTGATTTTTGTTTCCTATTTAAGGGGAAAGGAGAAAAGGGATTATAGAGCTATCATTTTATTTATTTTATTTATTGAGCTATGACTGATACTGCACATCTGAGCCAAGAGGTTCTGGATATTTCTTCATGGAGAGTAGCTACGATTTGTCAGAAAGAACAAAACAGTCAGTAATTTGAAGATGCAGGGATTACTATAAGTTAACCAGAAATTTTGGTGAGTCAAAAATCCATAAAGGATGTCTGAAATTTAGACTTTCAAAATAGATCCAAAGGGAACCAAAATTCATACTCAGTGAGATGCTGAGGGTTGCTGATGGTAGCTGAAAGGGCCAAAAAGGGACATCGGATCATGACAAGGAGATGCTCCCAGATTTCTGCTCCAATTTCTCCACCAAGACAATGGACCTATAAAAGAAAAGATTGGTTTCAATTGATGAGTTAGTTTTTAAGAATAGCAAATTAAAATAACATATGGAATCTTAAACTGATCATAGGTATTTTCTATCACCTTTAATAGACCATGCAAGCTTAAATAACTACTGGAAAAAAAAGCCAGATGTAGGCATCTTGGCATTCAAATTTTCCTTAATATTTTTAACCATTCACCTGTGACTCCTTTTATTTTACTTTCACTACTTTCTTTCAGGCCCATGTATTCCTTGCCATGTCTACTGCCAATCAAGCCTCCACCACAGCTCAATTATAATTCAGTACCTTTGCGATCACTGTCCTAACTGGACAGCTACATTCTTGGTATCACAGACAAAATGATATGCTTCAAAGATAAGATGTATCTAGTCAAGTCACTAGACAATGGTTCCCACTCCTGGTGGAACACATGTAAGCATTTAATAGGATCCATAATGCTTGGCACAGCTGCATCTGAAGTCTCTCCTCCCCAGTCTTACTGAGACCCATACACATCAGCCATTTCTCTGTTCCTCGGCACACACTTCCCAGCCCAGAGCTTGCACATGGCTGTGTCTCCTGTATAAAATATTCTCACCAATAAAATTAAAAGCCAACAAAAATAACCATAGCCTCTTAATATGTGAAGCTCATCTCAGAGTCACTAGTTTTCAAAGATTTGTACAGCATCCATTCTGAGTGGTCCTCCAGCCTGTCTTCTGCCTCTGTTGAATTTTGATTGACACTCTTGATCTTCACTGTAAGCACTAATGTCAGTTTGTAAGCATTTGTGTTTTCTCTGCCTTAACTAACCTTTCTCATTTCATCTGTGTCTTCAAATCTGCATCATTCTGACATTAACACCATGCCTGGCCCTTGGGAGGCATTTCTCAAGGAGACTGAATAAATGAATACATGGCCAAATTAGTAAGATACAAGAAAGATTCCTGGACATGATCTTAACTAAGCAAGTTAAATTTGACACCTGAAATATATCAACTAGGCAGTTTTCCAGATATGTATAGAGAGTTGCATATATACATATTTTCTTTCTGCCCATTTGACTTTGTCTTGGTCAAATGGCATAGCACTCTGCTAAATACTAACTGAAAGCTTTGCAGTATTTAAAATTTTTACCTGACTATGGCAGAAGAGATGCTAACCTTCAAATCCTTTAGTGGTTTCCCTCCTATAAAATTGGAGCAACTGAGATGTTCAGTGTTATATCATTTCAGAGTTTGGAACCCAAGCTAAAACTAGGTATTCTAGATTGCCTTGTAATTTAAACTTTTAAATGTTTATGGATATGAGCGTTTTACCTACATGTATGTATGGCTTTGTATTATTTAAATAAGACTATCCAAAGCCCCAAGGATACAAAATATACAGGTTAACTAAAAGTACACATAAGGAGTCAGTATTGCATGAATAAGAAAACAGCTTGTTTGATATTTTCAAGTTGATAATGTGGAGGGCAAGGCTGGGGATTTGGATCAGTAGTGGACTCCTTCCAAGATCTGAATTTAATCTCCAGGACTACAAATTATCATTTATTATTATTATTATTATTGTTGTTGTTGTTGTTATTATTATTATTATTATTATTATTATTATTATTATTGAAACAAATTAAAGATAAGCTAAATATGGGTTTCTTTTTTCTTTTCAGTTTAAAATCCAGGAATAAAAAAAATCTATTTTTCTGTGATGCCTTAAGTCTCTATGCATAGCTATACTGAAAGATGCTGCCATCTACATTGGGTTTTAGTCCACTCTTTCTGCTCAAGAAAATTGAACCATAGATAATATTTCAATGAGACTCCCATGTTCTCTGAATCTCTAGATTTGACCAACATACTCAATTGGCTACGGCTCAGAAAATGAGGAAATACACTGAGATCAATTTTCTGTTGGCCCCTCCCAGGTTACCTGAGCCAGAACGGTGCAAATGTTCACTCCTTGAAATGTGGCCCATTGGATCAGACTCTCCTTTGGAACCTGAAGTAAATACTTCCTTATCCTAAAGACTAGCAGTAAGTCTTTCTCTCTGGATTGCCTCACATATGTCTTTTTAAAAACATGCTTTTAAAACCATACTTTGAATAGGCCATGTGTTTTCCTTAGGGATCATGATGGAAAACATTGTTTGAATAATCACCATCACTTGATGGAACATGAAAGCCTTTCCTTTCACTGGTCCCTGGGACATGAGAGCAGGAGAGCCGTCCCTACCCTTCTGCTGCGGCAGCACTCAGGAGAGCAGGCACTGGTTGCATGGGTCTGAATGAGCCAGCCAAGAGGGCATGAGAGGAGCAGGAGAGCTGTTCCTGCCCCTTGTTGGCTGCAGTACTGGACAGGCCAGCTGGGGTAAGGCAGGAGGGCTCACAGTGTTGGGGGTGGGGGGAAGCTAGCGGGCTGAACAGCTCAGACACCTCTCAGGCCAAGATTCAGGGCTTTAAATTGGCCCAGCCCAGCATCAATGAATGACTGTCATGCATGAAGGGGTTGGTCCTACTGATCTAAAACTACAGGATCTCCACATCACAGGGCAACAACAGAATATCTAAGAGGAGTCCCAGTGAGCTTCTAGAATTGAGAGTTTAGCAGAAGCCAGGGGCCTCGAACCAGACCAACAACTCATTGCAATGAACATTTACAGGCTAAGAAGTGTGAACAAACAGACTGTGGGACACACTGTGACACACTACAGCTTCCACAAGATTTTCTTTCTCTTTCTAGGGCGAGGGTGAAAGGGTGGGGGACAGGTACGAGGGGACAGGAGATAAGTGGAATTGGGATACGAGACATAAAATTTAAAAAGAACATTACAAGTTAAGAAAAAAACAACTTTCTTTTGGAAATCAAGTTGGATTTTCTATCAGGGGAAACTTGGATCATGAGAGGTTAATTCCTTTCTCTCCACAACAGCAACCCCAATGAAGACCCATTCCTCAAACCAATCTACACTACGGGAGTCACCACAGAAGAAGCAAACCCAAACAGCCATTCAGCTGGGGTAAATGCTTGGAAGAAAATGGCCTCCCAATCTGAACTTCATCCAAGGAGCAGATGTCCCCAAACTGCAAAGACCTTCATACAGTTTATAAACACTACAAAGTGTTTATCAAACGTACCTCATCAAATATAACATATCTGATCCTCTTCACCCAGCTTTGGCGATGAGGAGCTAGTAGCAGAATTTCAAAGCAGGCAGGCACGGTAATAAGCACCTGAAAGTGACAGTAGTGCATGACATAGTCCTTAGTATGTGCATAGCTCTAAAGATACATGAAGCAAAGCTTATGAGTCCTGAGTGTATCTTCTAATAACGAAAATCTGATGTTACTTCTAAGAATTGGATTCATTATTCTTGTGAGGTACTTATTAGTTTGAACCACGTGAAACTTCTATTTTCATGGGACAAAACAGTAAAATATCAAATTTGAAGGGCATATTCTTGAATGTGAGCATTCCAAGTGTGTCTGGCGCTAAGTGGGACACCTATATGGACATCTTTCCTAACCCCTTTGGCAACCATGAGAAACCAAGATGGAACGTGTAGAATGTTGGGAACTGCTCTCTTCCGGAAAAGGCATGGCAGTTCCACCCATAAGCCCCCAGCCACTGTGTTAATCTGTACAAGACCTGCAGAACATCAAACCAGCCAAAATTCTAGCAGGAATGAGTAAACAGCTCAAAAGGCCCCACCCCAGTAGAGGAGTTTCTGGCAGCTCATGGCTGCTGGGAAAGAGACATGATACTTGGAGGGAGAGGGGTTGGGGGAGAACAGGGAGGGAGATGTGGAAAACGGAAGTGAGTAGACAGGATCATTATACATCTCAAGCATGTAGGAAGGTATCAAATAAGGCATACAAATGTTTTCACTAAAGAAATATTTCTAAAATTAAGAATAAGAGTCATTATTTTAAGCCTGTTGATTCCTTCAAATCTAACACTAATAGGATCCGTGTTGGAAGATGTTTCTTTGAAAGGCAATCAGGCAGCATGTCACCAAGCACACTACATAATGCTCTAAACGTGTGTCTTATTTTTCCATTTTATTCTAATCCCTGATCTGAAAATTCAATAAGCAAGAAAACTATAACTTTGTTAACACTAGGTTTTGCTTGCTACAACATAACATTGTTACCTAAAATAAGTGTCATTAACATAAGAAAGTAATTATGATTATAACTGCCATTCACTAAGTTTTTATAGCTTGTAAAGATCTTTGGGTCATTGTGAATCACATTGTAAAGCAACACAATGAGCTGTCAACCAAAAACTTAACATCAAAAGCATCTTTACAGAAAATGACCTTGATTTGTCACATTCTTTAACAATGTAACAAAATTATATTTTCTCTGAAGCAGTTTTGTCCCTCACACATTCAAGGAAATTATTCTCACTGGCCTTTTGAAGATGCTAGATTTCTAGTCAAAAAGGTAAGACATAGTTGTATAACTTAATAACAAGTTTATTAAATAGTTTATCAAACCTGAGAGTTGAGGGCATCATGACGATACTCCCTAGTAAAGATACCACACAGAGATTCACCGGCTGGCATAATTTTGGAATACCGATTTTGAACAGTTGCTGCCACTTGATTAACAAGAGCCTGATTGACAGGGAAACAGATGTATTAGTTACCTAATAAAGTGTAATCCCATTTGTAATCTGTAAAGCAAAGTTTAATGGGATCATGGAGATGTCAAAACCCGTTCTGCTATGCAGAAAACCTAACAAAGCCTTTCCTCCCTACTGCTCCACACGAACAAGCTCTCTCCCTTTGAGCAACTGAACTAAAATTTTGAACCTCTTTGGTTAAGAACAACCCAAACAAAACAGAAATGGAAGGCATTCATCTGAAAGTAAAATGGCAAACATATTCTTTACAGCAGAAAAATTAATTAACATGCTTAGCACACAGCCAGGGTATCACCACTGATAATCTGAGTCTGTCACAGAAGAAAGTTCAAATAGAGTTGTAACTCTTCTCCCAGATATCAGAAGTTTGAATATATACATGATTTCATACAGTCTCACTTAGGTCCAGCACGTAGTCTGGTGAGTGGAATCTATAAACAAACTTTCGAGCATCTACTTCATGCTTTTTAACCCCACCAATATAAACACCCTATAGGTGAATATACAAAATGTATAATATAAGCATGAATATATTTAAAAGGAACATTTCAGCCATTTTAATGTATCCGAACACACCACCCTCTTGTGCTGGCCTGTGGGGCACTTTCTAAATTGATGCTTGATGTGGGCAGGAGTGCAGCTCACTACAGACAATGTCATTTTTGGACTAGTGGTCCTGGCTGCTAGAAGAAAGCAGGATGAGCAAGACATGAGGAAGATAGCCAGTGTCCAGCACTCTTCCATGGCCTCTGCATCAATTCCTGTGTCCAGGTACCTACCCTGATTCCCTCAGTGATGGACTGCATTGTGTAAACATAAACTGAAATCATTCCTTTCCTCCTCAAGTTTCTTGTGGTTGGTCATGATATTTTATCACTGCAATGGGAACACTCAGGAAGAAAGTCTCCAAATGAAAATGAGGATTGGGATGATTGCATAAAGATTTAATATGAGCATTGGACTGAATAACCCTAATAAGCTAAGGTAAAAATTGATCCATAAATGTATATTTTCTTGTAGTTCAGAAAAAGATATATTATGCATTATACATGTTTGGATGGATGAATATAAAGGCCAGCTCCTCCATTATAAAAGTAGACAAGTGTATCCTCCAGTACATCATGAATAAAAAATACCATACACTAAAAGTCTACGCATATCAATGCATATCAGTATTACCCAAATCACTAATTAGAGAAATGTACATCTAAATACAAACAGATATCACCTCTGAGTGTAGCAGAAACTTGCTGAATAACAGCAGAAACACTGAGAAAGAGTTGAAATTCCATCTCATTCTAATTAGAATAGTTAAATGAAGTAAACAACAGCTAACATTTGGGGAGAGATGTGGAAAGAAATCTTAATCACTACTGGTGAAAAAATAAACTGGTAAACCCATTATAGAAATCATTATTGAGATTTCACAAAATAATAACAAACTGACCTCATGACATAGCTATATCACTCCTGAGTATATACCAGAGGTCTTCAAGTCTAACTGCAGAGATACTTGTGCATCTATGTTCATATTTCCACTATTCTAATAGATAGGAAATAGAAGCAGCCTCTACATCCGCCATCAAAGTAATAGATAAAGAAAATATTATATAAATATACAATTCTATTCAAATATAAAGAAACCTTGTTCACAAAAAAATAGATGGAGCTAGGAATTATCGTATTAAGCAAGACAACATAGACTCAGAAGGACAAATAGGACATAACTTCTCTCATATTTGGATCATAAATTTTATATATGTGTGTGTGTTTATGTATGTGTACTGTGTATGTGCACTGTGTGCATATGTATGTGTACTGTATGTATAAGCATGGGTAAGTATATCTGTATGTGTACTGTGTGTGTTTCTGTATGGTTACTGTGTGTACGTGTATGAATATGTGTACTGCGTGTATATATATGTATATATGTGTGTGTGTGTGTACTATGTGTATATATATGTATATATATGTGTGTATGTGTACTGTGTGTATATGTGTGTGTGTGTATGTGTACTGTGTGTATATATATGTATATATATGTGTGTGTGTGTACTATGTGTATATATATGTATATATGTGTGTATGTGTACTGTGTGTATATATATGTATATATATGTGTGTGTGTACTATGTGTATATATATATGTATATATGTG
>JADRCH010000216.1:779007-795795 GCA_019843965.1 Rhynchomys soricoides
GTGTTATCACTGACATGTTCATCATATGAACAATAGCAGAAGCTTGGGCTCATATTCCTTACATCAGAGTCTAGACACATCTGTATCTTAGTCCTACTTAAAAGGGGAGGCATCTCTGTGTGATCAGGAACAGGGGAAAGGTGGCCAGTATTTCTCCTACTCTCCACTGCTACAGTAGGCCTATTACTATATCCATTAGATCAAAGAAACCATGGAGGCTTGCTGCTCTCAAACAAGGTGAAATGGTAGGAGTTATACACAAAGTGATATTCTGACCTTCATACACACAGCACAAGTGCCTGTGCATACACATACACACACACACACACACACACACACACACACACTTTTAAAAACATAGTTCAACTAAAAAGTGTTTTTTCAAGTTCTATTACCTTCTCTTCCATATCATTGAATTTTAAATCTCCGAACAGACGTGTGAAAGCCATATCTCTGCATTTTTCCAACTTTTGAATCAGGTTTCTGTAAACAACCATAATCACTCTCTCATTCTGCAAAACAAAGTATGAAAATTGTCATAATAAAATTACTTATTTCCCAATGTCAAAACTCAGAAACTTAAGATATAATCATGTTACAATGCAGTTCTCAATTTAAAGTTTACACAAATATAATTGAGGCTGGTCAGCAATGTTACATATTTCCAGGCAATGCTTATTTATTGTTCCTTTTAAAATAGCACCTTATCTTAGCAGTTTCACAAAGGTTTAAATACTATAAACCTTAGTCACTTTAAAGGTACAGTTCAATTACTTAGAAAATCGACCATCATTATAATGCAATGTATTTGCAAACCTCCCCTCAAAAACAAATTTAGTGTTTCACTAAGACAAATTTCAACCAAGCACCTAAGAAGAGACTAGAATCTCTCTCCATAGTCATCAGTGGCACTGGAAAGAGTTTTGGACAACAGTTTTGATGGCATTGTATTTTAAATTCTATTTCAAGTGGGCCTAAAATTGGTTAATGTCGCAGGATATTTGTTCACACTGTGAACCCCAAGATTGTACTGTTTACTGGAAAAACAGTTTCTAGTTGTGGTGTGGCTCAGTCTTAGCTCACACCTTTAATCCCTCGGGCTGGAACACAAACATGCCCTTAGTACGAACTTTTAATCCCAAACAATGAAGGTTAAATTAGTTTTTAGGTGGAAGCACACATGTTTGAAAGTGATGTCTAATTGAGTGGCAGACAAAGTGACAAATCAGAGAAAGCTCTGATAAAATAGGATATGCCCAACTCTCAGGAGAAGAGAGAGGAATGAAAAGACACTTGAGGGGGAAGGGGGACAGAGGGAAGACGGGAGAGGGGAGAGGGGGAGGGAGAGGGGGGAGGGGGAGGGGGAGGGGGAGGGGAGAGAGAGGCAGAGACAGAGAGAGAGTGAGTTTTACTGGGTTAGTTGTACAGAGACAGGTTTCAGAGAGAGAGAGAGAGAGAGAGAGAGAGAGAGAGAGAGAGAGAACGAACAAGTTAGACACAGGTGAAGACAGAATGAGCCAGAAAGATTAGAACAAGTTCAGAATTAGTTTGAGTCCAATCAGAGCAATTAAGGAAACCTGAGAGAAGCCAGATTGAATCAGTTAGTTTAGAGAGGAGTTTGAACCAAAACAGCTGAATCGAATCAGCCAAGCAGAAATCAGAAATAACTAAGGAGTGGTCTTATTCAACATTAAGTCTCTGAGGCTGAACACATTCGATGCCTAGATTATACTGTATGGAGCCTTGAAGCTTCCAGGACTAGGCAGGCCTAGGATAGCAAACAGAGGCAGTAAGCCTCCAAGACAAGATGACAATTATTATAGGTGAATAAAAGTTACTTTTACAGGTTAATGTAAAAAAAAAATTCTTTAAAGTGAATGTTAATGAATTATGGCATAAATTATTTTATAAAAAAAGCCCTCCATTAAATTTTATTCTAGGCAGAAGTTTTGCAAGTTTTCTCAGAATACTATAAACTTGTCTTTTCCTTCCTTAAGCTGCTCCATTGTGCTCTCATTAAAGATAACCACATTTCACTAGTAGATCTCAGCAACACAGACACACCATGGCCTCCGATTTCATGTCTTTTAATACCGTGTATTTCACATACCACACAATGGTAGGACACACGGGGCAGGGTGATACTGCTTCTCCTAACATTTATATTCTATTCTGCTACTCATTTGGTGTTGATTTTGAACAGGCTACTTGTCCGAGCATCTATTTCATTATCTTCAAATATAGATGTTTTTATGCTTGCTTTAAGGTATTTTGGTGACGGTAAAATGTGAATAATCCATGGGTTAAGAACTACTGTATGGCAAGGAGTACTTGATAAATGTCTATAGGTTGTCAGTATTAATTAGTTGTTATTGCTATTAAACTGCATATATTCCTATTAAATCTATAATAGTTTCTTTATTGCAGGTAGAGTCAGGAGAGTTATTTTTTAAAGATTTATTTAAGTTTTAGTTTGTGTGTATGTGTGTGTGTGTGTCCATCTGTCTGTCTGTCTGTGCATGTAAATGCAGTATACACAGAGGCCAGAGGTGTCAAATCCCCTTGGAGCTGGAGCTATAGGCAGTTGTAAACAACCCAGCATGGGTACAAGACTAATATGCACTCTTAATCACTGAGCCACCTTTCCTGAATTAATATAGAAATGTTTATAAAATTTTAGAACATGGTCTTTTATATATACATTACCATTTTGAAAAACATCTGCTTATCATTCGAGCTTTGTATAAAGTATGCATAAAGACGAAGGATGTCAGACGTTTGCCCTGAGAAGAGCACAATGTTGACCTTTGCTGCCCAGGCCTGAATGACTACAAAGTTGAAAAGATGTGTTTGTGGATTATTCAGGCCTTCATCAGCCAGTATCCAGAAATATGGGCAAGTCTGATCCAAGCAAATATTCCACTCTTCTGACAAGCAGTTAGAGAATGTAGACCAAACTTCAATGGTGGTATTCTTCTGAAGATGCAGAATCAAAGCAGTTCTCAGAGTCAGAAGGTCAGGGGCATTGTAGTATGCATACTCAGCATCCTATAGCAGAGGAGGTAAAGTATGTTACTTGAAAAGTAACATTTAGTGTTTTACTAGCGTTCTCAGTTAACATATCGTATTAAGGTTATTGAAGGAATATGATACAGTCATTTGTTTTGTTTTGTTTTGCTCTTATTCTGTCCTATAGTCAGTAAATTAACCCTGGAATTTTGCTGTATCACAAATGGATTCTGTAAATCCCACTTTGGACTTAAGAGCGTTGGTGCCCTGAAAACAATGTGGTACTCAGAGTTCATCACATTTTGCCTTCCTGTATGCTAATTATTCTCCCATCCTACCACACTTCAAGAAGACGAAATACAGAAAAAGGATGACAATAGTAATTTGCAGTGATAACTTTTCTGACATTGGGAGCTGAAGGGGAACGTGCGTCTCTGGAGAATAATTCCAGGCTGCAGCAGTATTTCCTAAACATCAGGAGGTTTTCCTAGCAGACAAAAATTTGTACAACTAACTGTAAGCATCGAGCAGAACCCTGGCTCCTTGTGCAAAACTCTGCTGGCCCACAGTGCTCAGAGATATACACTAACATGAGTTCAAAACTGAACAAACCCATGTCGGAATCACTGTGTAGATTGTTATCTGTTCTAACTACAGGAATGGGAAGATATGGCAGTAGGTACATATACCTATATATGAAATTGTCCAAAATGTATCATATACCTATATATGAAATTGTCCAAAATGTATTAATTAGACCAAGTAGAGTATTCCCTCATAAATATTTATGACAGAGCATACAATACCAAAGTAGGGTGGGTTGGTTGGTTAGTTAGTTAGTTAGTTAGTTAGTTAGTTAGTTAGTTAGTTTGTGTGGGCTCAAATACACCCAACAACATACTCTAATAAATTGCCTGCTGAGTTTGGAAGGCAGAGTAGTTCTCGGATGGAGGACTAGAATTGAGGCCACCGTTGAGAATTTGACCCATTCTTGTGACTCTGCGTCTGTTCAGTAAACACTACAAATACCTCATCACACATTGAAAAATAATCTACTTTCGTTTATTCTTGAACACTGCACACTCGGTCATTGTTTCTCCTCTTCCCTTTAAACGTTCTGGCTTTGTTTGTTCTTGTTTTGTTTCGGTTTTGTCTTGTTTCTCTTTGGTGCTGGAAATTGAACCTACAGTCTTGCATGCACTAGGCAAAACCCCTACCACTAAGCTGCATTTCCAGATTTTTCTTAAGAAGAAGGTCTTCTCAAATTGGCTAGACTACTTAATTCATGGTGTGATGTGCAGGCAGGCTTCAGACTTCAATCCTCCTGGCCTTAACATCCAAATCATTTTCTGCGCTTTTAAAAACACATTTTACTTTGCAATCAGAGGGGAAAACCTTTACAAAATTTTATAAAAACCAATTTTAGCTGTAGCCAGGTGTGGTAGTGCACACCTGAAATCTTTTCACTTGGGAAGTAGAGGCAAGAGGACCCTTGCATCCAAGGTGAGCTTCAGCAACGAGAGACCTTGTCTCTAATTAATTACGTGATTCCAGTTTTGATCCTTAGAGAATCAAAAACCCAGCTGGTCTGTGTTACCTTGAAGAAAACTATGGCAAATTGCCCTCCTTTGCTAATAATATCCAGCAGGTAGCGCTCGACCAGGTAGAAGAAGTGGAGACTCTGTCCTGGCGTAAGGGACATCTCATATACACATGTGACGAGCAAGGAGTCACCGTCAATCAGAAAGAACTCAGATTCAACAAAGTCATTGAATATGCTGGAATAGCTAAAACAATAGCAAAACAGAATTATAACAAAATCCAAATGGATGACATCATACCCCCCAACAGGTGTGGTGCTGTTATTTCATTATCATTAATCATTACCAATAATTGCCTACATTATTGAACACACAGTTGCATATAATTACATGTCTATAACCATAGAGACAGGTGCAGATGAGAATAACTGTATAGACTAACTCTACAGGAAGGGGGAATATTACACATGATTTCTCTTTTTTTTTTAAAGATTTCTTTTTTATTTATTTATTTTATGTGAGTACATAGATGTCTTCAGGCACACCAGAAGAGGACATCAGATCCCATTACAGATGGTTGTGTGCCACCATGTGATTGCTGGGAATTGAAGTCAGGACCTCTGGAAGAACAGTCAGTGCTCTTAACCGCTGAGCCATCTCTCCAGCCCTACACATGATTTCAAAACTCTTGATGACTGCAAAAAATACTTACTCAGCCCTTGCCATAGTTTCCAAGATAAATTGTGACATTTCTTCTAAAAAACTTGTGCTTTTTTTTTCTAAAAAAAAGAAAGAGAATAGATTGTTTTTAGTCAGTCTTTTTAAAGGGAGCTCATTCTTATTATTTGAGAAATAAGAAACAGTTACGAAGTTATTTTAATATGTAAACTATTTAATCTGTGCACCATATATTTTTATAATGCTACAAATAGTATTTTGAATCAAACATTACCCATTCTTGCTGCTATCTGTGCTTCCAACCTGAACTGGGAAATATTAAAAATGTAATCCTTTACTCTGTTTCCTCTCAATGGTCATTATTAATGAAATGCTGTATCTGCAAAGAAAGAGAAAAACTGATCAACTTTTCTATCAACAAAGATGTCCAGAATGACTATATCTCTAACAAAACAATAAGCAGTAAGAATACAAGAATAAGCCTAATTGATGTGTGCTCTGTTCTCCAGGAACAAAAATCAAGAAAACAACCATTAATCACATAATCACATATACAATGAAAAATTACAAAGGAGACCAAGTCAAAGATATGAGACATTTCCCTAAAAAATCTATGCCCAAGAAAAGTTCTAAAGGATTAAACAAGAATTAGGCAAAACTAAGGAAAGTAACAGTCCAGGCAGGCAGGAGAAGAACATCATGTGTTACATATGTAACAGCCTGTGGCATCAAGGAATAAACAGGGAACCAGGTGCCTATAAGAAGCCAGGAGCCTGGCGTGGAGAGTAGGAGAAAATGTTTGATGTTCAGGAGATGGGGCTTGAGAGACACCAAAGCGTGCAGATCCTTTGAGCATGCATTATAGTTAGCTACTAAGGATCTGAAGGAGGTGTGAAGGCATTGCATTTTGAAGAGATTACTCCAGCACAGTTCAGGGGTAGGAATAATGTTCTTGTCAGCAGACACAGAGAGAGCTGCTGCTGGGCAAAGTAACATGGCAGCTTGGTGTAATCACAGGTTAATGGGAGTCTGAGGGAATAAGGTTGGAAAGGTATTGAGTTTATTTGACAGCTGTTAAAAGGTAAGAAGGGCAGAGATTGACAACAAATCTAATCAGAGTAGAAAAGTGGGCTGTCAAGAATGACTCTGAAGACTTGGATTCAGGGATGAGAGATGCTTACATAGGTAAGAGTGTTTGTTATGAAAGCATGAGGAACTGAGCTCAAAACACCAGCACCCATGTAAAACCCCAGGCATAGCTGCATATTTCTATAACTAGTATTAGGGTATGAAGACAGGCAGCAGTCAGGAGCCCACTGACTAGTGAGTCTAGCTAAAATAGCAAGCTTCTAGTTTCATGGTAAATCCTGTCTGAAGGCAATAAAAAAAGAATAAAGAAAAACACTCAGTTGCCTCCTTGGTCCTCCAAATGAATATGCAGGGACACATGAATGTACTCATGCATATGCATGCATCACACATACAATAACACACACACACACACACACACACACAATTGTAGTTTATGCAACAAGATAGATTATTAAAGGCATTCTCTGATCCCGGAATCTTGGAATAAGGCTACAAGTCATGCAAATGTCACTAACTCATTTGTGGTCCAACTTAATTTGACTGGCTTTGAGACTTACAATAAGCCATGTAATGTAGATTCTTAAATGTGAAAGACTAGAAGTCAAACACAATGTCTCAACTATATCTGAATATATATGTCATTTGCTTATTAATGATAAAAGGAGCCACTGGAACAAAGGAGCTGCTTGCATGCAGAAAACCCATATCAAGAAGAAGTGAAGAAAACTAAATATGTAACTCTGAAAATTACTAACCATTAATAAATTCCAGGAAAGATGAGACTGCCAAGATGACATATTTTTGAGGGATGGCCAAATGCTATGATGTCAGATGTATAGCATGTCTAAGTCTGTTAATAAGTAGATTTTATTATGTGATAGATACATAGATAAATACATAAATAGATGATAGATAGATAGATAGATAAGCCAGAAGTCAAAGATTTCTATCCCATAATATTAAGACAGGAACATATAATGGTGAACCAAACACTAATAACAAATATTAAAGTGAATAAGAATTTGTGTCTGTGAAAATGATTAAATCTGAAGAAAGAAGCAATGACTGTGGCTCAGGATGATTAAGAACCACTTGGGTATAGAGGAATTTTAATCCAGCAACAGGGCTGCTCTGGCAAGAGATCACAACCCAAAAAACTTCTAGGTCTATATGATCCAGCCAGAATGCCCTGGAATATTTGATGATCTGGATGGAACACAGACATGCCATTACACACTAACATTAATGTTAGTTTGTAGAAGGAAGCAGCCATGTTTGAAAGTGACATCTAATTGAGGGGCAGACAAAGTGATGAACCAGAGAAAGATTTGACAGAATGAGTCAGAGATAGGATCCACTCAACTCACATAAGAACAGCATAGGAAAGAGAAGCTACTGAAGAGCACCAAGAGAGAAAAGAGGGGGTGGTGTGGTGTGTGTATGGCAGTTTTACAGAGACAGACTGCAGAGAGAACAAACTAGCCACAGGAAGACAGAACAAGCCAGAGAATGAGAAGGAGCCAGATTAGAACAGATTGACAAAGTCAGTATAAGACCAAGCTGAGCAATTCAGAGATATCAATTCAACCCAAGAGAAGAAAATTTGAGTCAGAAAGCATGGAAAGGAGTTTGAGCCAGAACACTTGAGTTCAACCAGCCAGGCAGAATTCAGAAAGAGCTAAAAAGGGTGATCTTCTTCAGCAGTAAGTATTGGAGGCATTCTAGGGCTAGGTAGTAGATGGAGAGTGGAAGATAAAGCCTTCAAGGCCCATGCTTCAAGAAGATTAGATTGTACAGAGGCTAGAAGCTTCCAGGCCTAAACCTGGGGATAGCTAGATAGAGATGCTCTGGGCTCAGCCCAAGCTGTGTGTTTGTAACACTTGGGTACAACTCTCAGCTCATCCCTCCATCTGAGGAAATAAAAGCAACATTGACACGTGGGTCGGAATGCGAGCATGGTCTCTGTAACTCAGCCAGTAACTCTGTCATTTTCAAAACCTTGCAGAGCATCTATACTCATCACCACACACCATACTTGCTGCAAGAGTACTCAAGCCTATAGGAGACAGGTCCTCAGCCCCTGGTCAAGATTCAAAGGAAACAAAGTGTTGAGCATCTGCACTGCAAGGGCACAGGTTGCTGAGGGGCTCTTTAATAAGAAAGGCAAAATCAGCATCTTGTATTCAGAGGTTCTGAGAATAGTGTATAAAGATAATGAACTGCAGAAACTTGCTGGGGAAGGTAAGGCGTGGCAGCTCAAGGAGAAAAACCCGGCATCGTGTTAATTAGGACAAAGAATATAGCACTCCATGCTGAACCAGAGATTCTGTGGTTCATTCTTGAAGGCAAAGCACCAGGTGCCTGGTTGGAGATAAAACTGGAAAGACAAGAAGAATCTGATTTTAAAGAGTCCTATGCCCTAGGTTAAGGATTTTAAACACTTTCCTGGGAAAAAAAATATTTTCCATTACACATACAATTCCCAACTTTGGTAGTTGTGCATTAGCTAGAGTTCTCCACTGTACCAAGCTCAAAAGAAGAAAGGCTAGTTGGTGAGAACTGAACAGGCAAAAGATAATTAGCCTCAAATATGTTACAAAGAAGAAAAGGGGGCTGGAAATGGCTTAGTCAGAGGACTCTTGTTGAATACCCAGCATTCTCAGGCAGCTCAGAAATGTCTATAAATCAAGCTCCAGGGGATCTGACACCTTCTGGCCTCTGAGAGTATCCACACCAATGCAGCAGGCATATGCATGCAAACACGCACACATACACATACACATTTTTTAATGAAAAGTTTCAAGAAAGGATAGTGTCTAATTCTATCTTATAAAATACTGTAAGGCAATTAATAAGTTCCTATGTATTCATAATGTTCATGATAGGTGGGCAGTAGTGGTGCAAAACAAACAAATAAAAAAAAAACCAGAATGTCTATGTAAATTTGGACTGTTTTGGGAACTGTTCTAACAAAACAAGGAGCCAAATTGTGACATTTTAAAAAACAGTTTGACAGGTCATTCCAAACCCATTGACATGCAGGTATCTATGACCTAAACCACAGAAACTGTTTTTAAAAATGTTTTAAAGAAATACTACATTGAAGGAAAGAATATAGTTTTAATTAAAGAGTCATAACTATCGATGAGTTGCAGGTGCCTGCTGCTATGACACTACTTTTAAACTAGCCATGTGGTAGTATAAATTTGGTTTTAATTTTACAATTAAGAGATTCATTCCCCGGCCTGCCTGCCAGCCTACCTACTCTCCTCTCACCACAGTGCGTGAGAGCTTCACTAGTTAGCTCTATAACAAATTCTATGTAATCCTTACTATCCACTTATCAGTGAGTTCATACTGTATGTGTTCCTTTGTGACTGGATTACCTCACTGCAATCTTGAACGCACAACAGAAGTCCAACCATTATCTTACCGATCCTTCTTCCCCCTCTTACTTAAGTGGCAAGCTATGGAATACAGAATCAGCTATTTGCATACCTGTAATAATTAGTAAGTGAGTATGAATGCGTATGCTTTTGTGTGTGTGTGTGTGTGTGTGTGTGTGTGTGTGTGTGTGTGTGTGGTGTCCTGGTTCTCAATAACTTTTTTTGAAGGTTAAGGATGCAGCTCATTGATGGAGCCCTTGCCTAGCATGTGTGATACCTTGGGCTCAATTGCCAATACCCCAAATAGAAAATATCAAAGAATAAAATGAGTCTGCTATAATCTCACGTTGTTAACCTGGATACCACACTCAGGTTGTCTGATACCACAAATGCTGAGGAAAAGAAGAGTTGAATACATAAGTTAGGCTTTATTAAGATAGGGGTGATCTGAGGAGAGAGCTTGTTCTCACCATAAAAGCAATCTGCCTTTCATCTCACCTCTAGCCAGCAGGCCTTATAGAAAGGACAAAAGCAGGCCATCATTCCAGAGCTTAGGTCTGTCACTCTAATTAGGCTAACCACACTTCTTAGACAAGTGGTGTGTGCATCTCTCTGGTTCACACCATTTGACTTGCACCCATTCTCCGGACATCAGAGTTCAGCCACTTCTTATAACACTGACTCTAGTTAGTATCTTCAAGTATCAATCCTACCTGAATGGAGAAGTCAACTCCGAACAAGCAAGTCATAGCGGTCTGTACATGGCAAGATGTTAAGAACATGTATACATAGACTTCTTTCTCCAATATAAAAACATAACAGTGCCTGTGTAGTCTGAAGAAAGTGGCTGTATCCATCCACACATACCCATCATCCTCCACTGTTAGTGATAACACTGTCATCTGTAACTGCTGCTTCTTAGGAAAGATGGCAAACTGCCACTGTGACCCCAAATCAGCTGTCACTATGACTTATTACCAGTAAGAAAACTTTCCAGCGAATCTCTAGGCCTATCTCAGAGTAGCGTATGTAACAACAAATAGTTATAGCCAAAGACAATACCAGGAGAAAACATGGAGAGGCTTCCTTGAGGGCTGTAAGATGCAGAAGCCTGGGAATAAAGGATAGATAGAAAGACCCTTTCTTTTCTTAGCACCAGAAGCAGTATTATAAACAATCTTAGTTTGGTGCTGTATGTAAACAATTGTTAGCAAATCCTATGATGATTCTCCTCTCCTGCCAAGGCCAAGGTGGTTAATATTTCTAGTCTGCCCCTCTCCTTATCTCAGGACAGGCCAATTTCCCAGGAAAACACTGCTGATTAGCCATCTGATTATTTAATTCCTGCTATCCCTGATACTTTGATGACATCTCTCCTGGTTGGTCTAATACCTCTTTGTGTGGGGGGAAGGAGGGTGAATGTTGAGAATTCAGTGCCAAAAAAATCTCCTTTATTTGTTTCAAATTTCAACAGCTGAAAGATGCAAATGGCTCTTGGGCTAGCTACACCTGAACTGCACTCCTAAATTTGTGTTTGTCCTGTGGGTAATAGCCTGGAATCTTCAAGTACAGGCCAGGTTGTTCGGTAGAAAGTCAACAGACAGCAATTACAAAGATTGAGAAGGAGAACACAAAATAAACCAATAAAGTAAAGTATTTCACAAAAACTAATTTAGGGAAAAAAAGATGTATTGGAGATTATATATATATATATATATATATATATATATATATATATATATATATCTGTCTGTCTGTCTTAGCCAGGGTTTCTATTCCTGCACAAACATCATGACCAAGAGAAAAGTTGGGGAGGAAAGGGTTTATTGAGCTTACACTTCCATGCTGCTGTTCATCACCAAAGGAAGTCAGGACTGGAACTCAAGCAGGTCAGGAAGCAGGAGCTGATGCAGAGGCCATGGAGGAATGCTGCTTACTGGCTTGCTTGCATCTCCTGGCTTGCTCATCCTGCTTTCTTATAGAACCCAAGACTACCAGCCCACAGATGGTACCACACACAAGGGGCCCTTCCCCCTTGATCACTAATTGAGAAAATGCCTTACCCCTAGATCTCATGGAGGCGTTTTCTCAACTGAAACTCCTTTTTCTGTGATAACTCCAGTTTGTCAAGTTGACACACAAAACTAGTCAGTACACTATCTCTCTGTTTTTATGTAGTTATAGCCAAAACTGAATGACAAAAGACGTAGTGCAGTATATGGAAGTATCACCTGTCCAAAAAAGAAATCCTGTGGCCAATGAGCTGAGGCAGAATTAGAGAGTGGAGTACTGGGCAGGGAGAGAGAGTACTGGGATAGAACCAGGTGTAGAAAGGGAGATTTGCCCCCAGAACACTGAAGGAGGTCACATGAACTTAAGGTGAGGTAACCCCCTGTGGCAGGACTTAGAATAGAACAGGATAACTGAGTTACAAGCTAGTTTGGGAACAGGGCCTAGCTTTTGGCCTAGGCAGTTATTCATAATAATCAGTCTCAGAATCCTTATTTCACGAACGTGGGTGCAGATGGCAAAGCTCACAGTTCCAAGACTTAGAAGAGCCATTAGGGTTTCGGAGAAGCTTAGTAATTGGGAAAGCAATATAGTTGTCCCTATCTAGAGTAACACTAAAATAGTTGCGTATAAAGTGGCATTTCAAAGAATTTCAAAGAATTATAAAAAAAGTTATCGCTTTTATTTCTTTATTTTAAGTGTGTGTGTGCATACGTGCCCAGGTAAATGTGGAGATTGGGGGACAATTTCTGGAGTCAGCTATCTTCTTCCACATGTGGGTCCCAGAGATAGAACTCAGGTTTTCTCAGACTTGGCAGCTAGTTCTCTGCTCAGCCATTTCGTTGGCCTCATTTAAAAGTTTCTAAACAGACAATTAAACAAGCTTGACTACTTTAAGGTCACTTCCTAAAATTTCTGACAACAGACAATGTAAATAATCGTCTTGATTAACCATCTTTATTTAAACCAGTTGTTAGCAGTGCCCAACTTATAACCTCATTTTAAACAAACGGCTGGTTCCAAGTTTTATAAGAATGGACTAAGCTTTGACCTCAGGAATCTTAACATGTTTTTGAGGATTGCATGTATGAATACTGTATTCCCACTGCTCTCCCTCTTCCTCTCCTTCCTCCAGTCCTCCTCTGTCCCTTCCACTCTCTCTCAAATGCGCTGGCTTCTAATTCTTCCGTAACAATTCTTACATACATGAATGTAAGTTTATAAATACACTACTAATTAATAACCTTCAATAGTCAATCCATGCATCCTGGGCTTCATCCTCCTCAAAGACTTTGCAACTTCTCAGGCTAACTTCCTGTGAAGCTAGAGAACCTATGCTGCCCTCATCTCTCCTCTTCCACTGTGGAAGAATCTAGTCTTTGCCGCAAGACCAAGTCTGACTGTACTATGTGACAAAATGCTTTTTTAGCTAACAAAAATTCGCTTTTATTTTGACCTATTTTTTAAATTGGAAAGTGTGCCCACTTCATTTTCCATCCTCTCTGTCCTATTTCTTATTCCCCTCTTAGTTTACTTCCTTAATTCCGTGAGGGAAAAAAAAAACAACCTAACAAGGAAATTTACAAAATGTATTAAAGTAGGAGTGCACCCTAATTTCATTTATGAGATAATGTAACAAAATAAGAAAGTCTGTCCATAGTCAACAACACTACAAGGCTGTTGTTATCCCTACTCGGAGCTTCTGGGGTCTTGAAAGACTCTTACACATTTTATCGTCCCTAGTCTCACAAGAGTCTGAGAGTTACAGAATGTTTCACTTGAGCAAGATCAGGTCAAGATAACAAAGCTTCCAATGACCTTGTACAAGCAAGAAAGGAGATGGGAGAGAGATACACAGAGAACCAAAAATTGTTTTAGGTTAACCCTGTAGTTGCAGTTTCAAACACAAAAGACTGAAGATCTAGAAGAGTCAGCAAACTGTTTCTAGACCTAAGAAAAGAAAGCAATTGGATGTCCTCTAGTACAGGATTGGCAGGAGGCTTGCTATTCAGTCTACCTGGAACACTGGTATATGAATTGTAAAATGAATGTATACAGTCATGCCAGCCAGAGAAACAGCTAGATGATCGTCAGCTCTTTACTCTCAATCTCCTGTTCCATCAAATCCCCCAATCTCATACCTAGATCTGTATCGCACTGCTGGATGCTGCCTCTCCTTCCTCTTTACCTCCATTTCCAGGGGACTAAGCAGATCTTACTGGCACACTCTGCCTTTCTGCCCCCTGTGGGCCCCACTAGCCTATTCCCCAGCCCATTTCCATCTCTAAGTGTCAACGTCCAATGCCAAGAAACACATTCTAACACAAGCCCTCAACAGCCACACTAGGCAGGATCTCAGAAGCATTCACTATCAGGTAACACAGAGCCATCACCCAAAGATAGCAACAGAACACAAGGAAACAAGCATCTACCTAACAAAGACAAGACCAGATATCAACACCTAGAATTACAATCATCCTACATTGTCTGAGATGCCAGTGTAAAAAGCATCATCAATAACAACCAGGATAATATGTCTCTACTAGAACCCATCAGCCCTACTACAGCAGGCCCAAAGAAATGCAATAAAACTAAAGCACAAGACAAGGACTTGCAAACAGCCTTTATGAATATGTTTGAGGTCCCTAAAGAGGAAATGTATAAATTGATTAAAGAAATCTATAAAAACACAAACAGTATTAGAAAATTTAAAACAAAACAAAATTTCAAGATAGATGATAGACATAGAATCAATAAAGAAAACTCAAACTGAGGAAAAACTAGAATTGAAAAATTTAGGACTCAAACAAGAACCTCAGAGGCTAGGCTCACCACCAGAATGCGAGAGATGAGACAGAGAATCACAGTCTCTGAAGACAAAATAGAAGAAACGGATACTCAGTTGAAACAGTACTAAATCGAATGGAATCTAGGCACAAAGCATCCAGGGAATCTGGGACACTATAAAAATTCAAAATCTATGCATAATGGGAATAAAGGAAAGACAAAAACTCAGGTCCAAAGTACAGAAAAATATTTTCAACAAAATCATAGAAGAAAATTTCCCCCAATTTAAGCAGGAGGTCCTTATCAAGAAGCATATAGAACACCAAGTATACTGGAGCAGAAAATAATAATTACATGATATACAGATAATAATTACAACATACATAATATACAGATAATAATTACAACATACAGAACAAATGAAAAATAGTCATATATGGAAGGGGACAAAAGCAAACTCATATAAAGGCAGACCTCCGAGAAGAACACCTGCTTCTCAATGCGACACTCAAAACCAGAAGGGCCTGGACAGAGGTTGTGCAAACTTTAAGGGACCACAGATGCCAGCCCAAACTATACCCAGCAAAACCTTTAGTCACAATACATAGAAAAAACAGACATTCCAGAATAAAACCAAATTTTAGCAATCTTTATCTACAAGCAAGTCATTAGTAGTAGTATGTGCATGACAAGCCGTTCATAACATGTATGTAGAGGTCTGTTCTACAACATGAAATACAAAAGCACTTCCATTAAGTGAAAGGTAAAACCCTGTCAGACTTAGTGATCTATGGATTAAATATGGGGGGGAAAAGTCTTGGGAGACAGAAGTAAAAAACAAACATAAAAATAGAGGAAAATACTTGAAAAAAAAGACAGATGAAGAAGCCAAAATGAATGGGAATAAAAGTAGCCAAGTATGTAGTTTTCAAGTATTATGTATTATTAGAAAAGAGCTATGTTGAGATAGATACATAGATAGATATAGAAATCAAATGAAAAGCTTCCCCAACTAGTGAGCAAAAAATACAAGATAATAATAAAAATGAGAAAGCAAAGCAAGAAAAGCAAAAAGAAAACAAACATACTACAAATGGAGCCATAAATGAGTGGACAGAGGTATCCACACTGCAGCCTGAACATCTAAGTTTTAAGCCTTATTAGCAAACATACTACATAGCTTTAAGTTATACAGTGTATTTACCTTCTTTATGTATCAACAATAGAAATACATGAACTGATATAAAAAAAATTGCTCTAAGTGCGTCTGGTAGGCCATTCCAAAAAACGAAAAGAAGCAACCTAGCTGGATATTTTTATGAGGAAAAACATGTTTTTCAGTTTCCAAAAGAAAATATCTTGAAGCCAGAATTCTGCATCAAACACACATTTTAGTTCATTGAGAATGCAAAAAGATAAGACCTGTCATTAAAAAGTAAGAAATTCCAACAACTCGGTATCTTGAATTGTAATTCTATTTAAAGGAAGAGGGGAATGCAAAAAAAAAAAGGTCAGAAAACAGAGAAACTGTGGAAGATAAAAAGATTCAATGGAGCTGTGCACAAGGAGTAAGAATCTATGTCCAGTGATAGCCACAATAATATAGGACTATATTTTCCAGACAAAACATGTAGCCTGCATCTACATGAAATAATATTTACATAACTGGACCAGTAAATTGTTCAATGGGTAAAGGTGCTTGCCATCCAGCCTGATGATCTGAGTTCTGTCCTTGAGACCTACATGAGAGAGGAAGAGAACACATCCCTGAAAGTTGTCCTCTGATCCCCACAGGCACATTGTGTCTTTAAGAAGTATGCACATATTTGGGCCAGAAGGATGGCAGATGACACAGTAATTAAGACTGTATACTGCTGTTGCAGAGGACCACGATCTGTCCCTAGAAAGTACAGAGGCTCACAACGGCCTGTAATTGCAGCTCAAGGGATCCAGTGACCCTGGTCTGCTAGTATATTTTCACTCAAATGCATATTCCCATACACCAACACACACAGACACACACACACACACACACACACACACACACACACACACACTTAAAATTAAATCTAAAAACTATTTACTGGTTTCTCATTTTTTTTACTCACCATGAAAACAAATCACAAGAATTGTCACAAAATCCTGTAAAACATGATAGACCTTGATACATACACACACACAGACACACACACACACACACAATCTATATGTGTGAATGTATATGTATACATGTATATACATATATTTATGTATATATGCATATATGTGTCTATGTATATACGTGT
>JADRCH010000216.1:795805-819181 GCA_019843965.1 Rhynchomys soricoides
TATGTATATATGCATATGTGTGTATATGTATATACGCGCGTGTGTGTGTAGCAACCACATAGGGAGTATTATTGAAGAATAACTTGACGAAAGGGAAGAAAGGATGCTGTGTGCCTTCTCAGCAAAGAAACTCTAATGTCTAAAGATAAATGTACCAAGAACAATTTCTAAAGCAAGTCCTTCTGAAAAGGACAACACCAATACGTTACTAAACACCTTAAGGGACAGTCCCTTCCCTAGAAACAATCTCGCTCATAAAACGAGGGAGTAGCCAGTAGCACATCACCATTTCACAACTCCCAGGGCAAGAACAGATCTTGATGACAGTAAAGCAAATATAAAGACAAATGTCTGCACCCAGACCGGTGTGAGTATCCAACCCACCCTCTCTCCTCCAATAAGTCAAAACCCAAACTTGACTAGAACTCTAGCGGTTATGACTAATTTACAGGACATGTGGGAATGCAGACATATTAATGACACAGTAGGAGATGTTTGCAGGATAGTACACATGTAACTCCGGTTCTATAAATTACAATGGGATGGAACGGGAAATTCAAAAGGCATATCCTCTGAACGCAGTGTTCTCAGAATTATCTGTGGATTGTGCTTAAAGAAATCTTTTGTAAAACAAGAGGGAGAACATGAGGAAGAAGAGCGGTAAGGAGAGGGGACGTGCTAGCGTGTAGGAAATCATGGCTATTGGAACATACGTGTGAGCTGCTGACAGGACTGAGTTTCTATAAAGGTGCCTGGAGAAGAGGCGATTCATACCACGGGTCAAGTCTTAAGATGCTCACCATCCCTCTGCCACTTGGCTCCATTCCTGGCCTTGCAGAACTTCCTTCCATGACACCCTTATTTAACAGTACAATCTCTCTGGTAATTAGGCTACTAGCATCTAGTTAAGACAGAAAGCCTCCTAGAATCTTGGAAGATACAGCCACCTGTGAGAAGTGACCTGGGTTATGACAATGCAAGGTATTAGACTCTCAGTCACTCTTAACCAACAACTTGCAAGAAATCAGAGAACTCCAGGCTACTTGCTGACCTCAAACAACCAAAATGAGCACCCAGGACCTGGATCAGCCCTGGCAAGACACCTTGACTTCGGACAAGGGCTGTGCTGGGCTTTGCAAAAGCACTTAGCCGGTGCCTGAACAGAATCTGTAAAATAAAACACCCACTGTGTTTAAAGCAACTCAGTATGTGCTAATTTGTTATGAGGAAACAGAAAACCAATACCTGCTCCTTACACATGAATACTTTAAATCTCAAGTGACTAAAACAGGGAGACTGGGGCAGGAGGGTTACTCCAAGTTCCAGGCCAACCTGGGCTCCATAGGGAGTACCTGGACGGACGCACAGAGAGACTGCTTGGGGAAGCCCACGGAGAGATTGGGGGAGGGGTTCCTGCAGTATAGCATAAATTGTCTTAGCCACTGAAATTTAAGGGCAACTGTAATTCATCTGGGTTCTTCTTCATACTCAGCTTCGAGCTCAGTCTGCAGTCAAAGAAAACTATTGATGTGGCGGATGCCCAACATTTATTGGCTGTGCACACATCCCGACGCCCCTATTTATTTGACCCCTATCCTAGAACGCCTTTCACGAAGAATCCTCAAGAGGCTGAATCAGATATCTTTTTCCCTTCCACTCACCACTCAGACCCCTTCCCCCCTCTGTGGTCCACCGAGTGCTGGCCCCTGGGGTAGGAGGATCTGTGTTCCATTGCCCGTGGAAGGCTACCTCCTAGTTCTGTCCCCTCAGCTCCGTTCCAGCCCCTCTTTCCTGATACTCTGATCTTGGAATGCCCTACAATCCCCTGCCGAGCCCAGAAGCATCTCCCTGGCCACACCCGCCAAGCCCTGACCTGAAACCGGACCTGCTGCGTGCAGAGATCCCCTGGTCTGCGCTGCAGGTACGGAGTGCGCATAGAATCATCCGCGGGAGGCCTGAGATTGTTCTCTCCACAAAGTGCAGGCTCAGGCCGCCTTTTATAGAGGAAGAATAGTTTCGTTTCTTTTCTGCTCCCAGAAGCTTTAAGTTTCGCTTTCGATTCATCACTAAGCAGAGAGGATTTGGGGAGTGTAGCTTTGAGCTTCCTTCTGTAAAGTTAGTACTGTGAAGATAGGGAAAACGGAGGCTTTGGGATTATTGAGGTAAGGAAGGAAAGGAATCTTGGCAGGGAAATCTGGGGACATCTAAGCAAGGTAACATTGGAGGGGCTGTAGCAGCAGAATTCCAGGTGCTGTACCTATTGCTCCCACGGGTATGCTAAGGACAGCACAGTGGGGGTAGGTAGGAATTTGAGATTACATGAGTTTATTGTTGAAGCCTGTGATTAATCCATTCGGGATCTTCTTTGGCCAAAAGTCACCACTAAACAAGCTGATAATGGAACCTACTTTGGTGTCTGCCTTACTTTTTTCTTTCCATTGTTTTTGTATTGTTTTGTTTTTTACTTGTTGATACCTGTAATTTGGGTTTGAATGCTCTCTTGCTTAGTATCCCGTGCTTGCTTACCTTTAGGAGGGTTTTAAGTAGGAAAATGTATTGGAATTCTAGAAAGTGTGGGACTCTTGCATTTGGGTGATCTTGACAACAGTGGGACCAAAAGCTATTTTGTCAA
Organism: Rhynchomys soricoides; assembly: GCA_019843965.1. Lineage (NCBI taxonomy): Eukaryota > Metazoa > Chordata > Mammalia > Rodentia > Muridae > Rhynchomys > Rhynchomys soricoides. The sequence continues at coordinate 798,438 of JADRCH010000216.1, forward strand.
GAACTGGCAGAACTCTATTCCATGGGGAAAGAGCAACAGAATGCAATGTGGTGCGGTAACTTGACAAACATCCATTGTTTTGAAGGTCATTAAGAATGCACCCTGTCTCCTGAGAGGCTTCCAGAGCCTGACAAATACAGAGGAGGATTCTCAAAGCCAACCATTGGACTGAGCACAGGGTCCCCAATGGAGGAGTTAGAGAAAGGACTGAAGGAGCTGAAGGTGTTTGCAGCCCATAGGAAGAACAACAATATCAACCAACCAGACACCCACCCCCACGCCCCCACCCCATCCCGAGCTCCCAGGGACTAAACCACCAACCAAAGAGTACATGGAGGGACCCATGGCTCCTGTCAGATGGCCTTGTCGGACATCAATAGGAGAGGCCCTTGGTCCTGTGAAGGCTTGATGCCCCAGTGTAGGGGCATGCCAGGGCAGGGAGGTAGGAGTGAGTGGGTGGGGGAGCACCCTCATAGAAGCAGGGGGAGGGGGGATGGAATCGGGGTTTCTGGAGGGGAAATCTGGAAAGAGGATAACATTTGAAATGTAATTAGATAAAATACCCAATTAAAAAATCACCATGCTTATTAAACCAACTGTGAGGGCTGTGAGTTGTTTACATAGCCAGCTGACCAAGAATAAGCTAGCACCTCAGGAAAGCTCTTGGTAGTAAAAACAGTGTAGGTTTTTCAAGTCAAAAGGCTACAATCATAGGACACAGGATACAGGCTGAAGGTATTTACAATGTATCCTTCCACAGCAGGTGAGGAAAGACCCTTGCATCTGTCAAACACCATACATGTATCCAAATGTGCCAGCAGTGAGGGAGGAATCCCTTCATTTTGAAGATAGGAGATAACATTGGTTTACATTCTGGGTGTGGCTATCCAACTACTAAAACGAGATATCCCAAGACCTTAGATTTGCTCCGAGGGATTTCCAGAGGTTTATATTTTGTAAGATAAGACCGTGTAGAAGAGACAGCTTGCAGGCGGGAGAAAATAGGTCAAGGGACCATACACGGCCAAACTGCTCGGCTAAGTATTATCTCTTGCTTTCTATGTAAACCTTACCCTCACATGAAGACCCTGGAGATGTACTTGGAGACTCACTGGCTCTTTTTGTCAATCTTTCCATTGTGGCCATATTGAATAAATCTTATTTTTCTACTTTTCATTGTTTATTTGACTCTTTTAAAGTGGCTTATAGATGAAAAAAAATCTGTGTTAGAAGGGTGATACAAACCTAAGCTGCAGGGACAGCCAGAATCAATTCTTTCTTTTTAGCTAGTATTTTTTAATATATTATTCCATAAATTATATATATATCATATATAAACATACACAACTTAGTTTGATCATATTACCCTCTTCACTCCTTCGCTCCCACTGAACCCCTTTGTTCTTCCCAAGTCCCCAGTCTGTTTTTACATCTTTTTCTTGTTATTGCTCCTGTTCCATAGACTTTAACTAGGGTTGCATAGCCTGAGCCTTTGAGGCTCTTACACTCTTTCCCTACTTTTCCCTGTAATAGTCCTTGAGCTTTGGAGAAGAAAATATCAATGTCTCATTTTAGGATGAGCACCCGGCTGTCCCTTGTTCACTAGTTATCTCTGCATGAACCATCACCTACTCCAAACAGAAGCTTCTCTGATCAAGGTTGAGAGCTGCACAAATCTATGAATATAGATACAAATATTCAGTAAGCAGTTTGACATCATATCCATGTAGCAAAGCAACAGGAGTGGTTTAGAGCCTACAACTTCCCCAGTCACGAGCTTTGGACTAGGTTTACAATGTCAGGCATGAGTTGCTCCTGTAGAGTAGACCTAAAATCCTAAAATCAGAATGTGGTTGGTTATCTCCATGTCAGTCATACCACTACTGCGCAGTGGGCTCATCCTGTCTGACAGGTTAGTGTTACAGAAAACAAATTCCTTTCTAGATCTTCTAGACACCACTCCTCTCAGCACCTGGATTTGAGCCCAGTGAAACTGACCTTCAGAACTAAGAACAAGTTTGTCTTGATGGAAGCAACTAAGAGTGGGAAAATTCATTACAAGAGCCAAAAAAGGGAATGAACAAACAAACAAAATGGAATCCATCAGTGTAAGCTAATGTCGTAGAAAAACCATGACATATTTGCTGGTGGCAAGACTAAGACCTTTACAACACAGAAGACTACTATAAGTTCAGTGATATAGGAATATCCTTGTATTTATTATCATACTGTTCCACAGTTTCACAAGATGGAAACTTTTGTGTTGCTTTATAGATGAGTTACGTAAGGATTACAGTGATACAGAGATGATAAATGTCACCATGATTCAAAACTTAATGTAAACCAAAAGTCTGCTTACAGGATTTTCAATTACATGATCTCTGACAAATGCTTCTTACTCTAAACTGAAATTCTTCCACCCTATAGACCAATTGTTTTATTTTTATTTATTATTTCATTCAACTTGTGTGCTGTTGTTATCATTTTTGGTTTTTGCTTGTGGGCATTTTTGGGGTAGGTGAACTCTGTGGTGTTCCATAATTGTTTTGACTTTCAGTGACTTCAGACTTTTCAGTGAATAACTTAATAAACTTTGATTCATCCTCCTTGATTTTCTAGTCTTAGTTTGCTTCATGTTACTAAAATAACATGACATAGCCTGGGTAATTTACAAGAAAAAAAAATGTATTTGTTGCAGTTTTGGAAACTTTGAAATCCAGAGTGCCAACATCTGGCAAAACGTCTTCTTGGTAGCATCTACAACAGCCATTCTCAACCTTCTTAGTGCTGGGACCCTTCAATACAGTTCCTTATGTTGTGGTGGCCCCCAGTCATAAAAATATTTTGGTTGCCACTTCATAATTGTAATTTTGCTAGTGTTATGAATCATAATATAAATATCTGTTATGCAGGATATCTGACAAGCAACCCCTGTGAAAAGGTTGTTTGACCCCCAAAGGGTTTCGGCCCATGGGTTGAGAACCACTGGTGGGGGTGCAGTGGAAACCCAACTCACAGCCCTTTAGGTGCTATTAAGCCATTTGTGAAGTTAGAGCCTTTTCAAATTCAGCAAATACCTGCCATTGAGAGCCCTCACTCTCACTTGATTGCACTGATGATTGTGTTTATAACACATAATTCTAGGTGACACATTTAAACCCCATCCCATAGTATACAAACACCCCTCAACAGCTGAGGATTATGCTATGGTGTTTGGGGTTTCTGTTTGTTTCTCTCCACCTCCACTATCTGCTCCTGTGCCACACCCTGCCTTTTCCCAGAGGTTTGATAAGCACACATTTGTTTTCCACTTTGCTTTATGCCCTGCACTTTAGACTCTTTGAATTCCTGAGTGTCCATGTAGTCAGGGTGAGCTACATAAGCTAACATTTCAACCTTCCTCTACCTAACATAGTCAACATTTCTGTCTTATGCCTTCCCTCTGTACTTACCTACAGCTTGATAGTCTAAGTTTATTTTTCAATACCTGACCAGTGAGGAAAATGACCTGATTTATATTCCATCAAATTAATTGTTCATAAATATCATAATTAAGTGGGTACAGAAAGTGCCAGGTTTGTGACCTGCAAAACATCAGTCCAGGGATATCCAGTATGTTAGCAGCTGATGTCTCTCAGGAAGGTGTAACACTTGGTTGTCAAAGGCTATATTTTGTATCGAAGCCCATGGTTGAATTCTGGCATATTCAGTGAGTCCTCAGAGAAAGCTGTGACTGGCAGCATTACAGTGATAGACTCTCTGAAGGTACTAATCTGAGTGTTCTCTGGTTTCAGTTTAAATGGTTTTCATAACATTTGTTTGGACAGGGCCTCCATTTAACTTGAGCTACTTTATAATTAATTATCAGTAAAATAGGTAAAATGTGCAAACATTGTATCTCCAAGCCTCAAACAACTAAACTGTGCTTGGCTTTTCACATTGTGGCTCCCAATATGAACACTGTTAGATGTTCAGGGTCTCAGATGAAACAGCCTCCACTACAGGAAATAACTTTCAGGAATTTAGGTTTGGCAGGACCTTGCACTTATGTGTTGTGTTGGTTAGTTTTCTATCAACTTGACACAGTCTGAGAGGAGGAAACTTCAACTGAGAAAATGCCTCCATAGGATCTGACTCTAGGCTAGCCTACAAGGCACACCTACAGGGCATGTTCTTAATTAGTGATAGATAGGGAAAGCCCAGCGCATTGTGGGTGGTGCCATTCCTGGGCTGGAGGTCCTGGATGTAGTAAGAAAACAGGCTGAGCAAGCCATGTGGAGCTGCCAGTCACTAAACAGCACTGTCCATGGCCTCTGCATCAGCTCCCACCTCCAGGTTTCTGCTCTGACTGCATTTGATGCTAAATTGTGATTAGGAAGCAGAAGTGAAATAAACCCTTTCCTCTCGAAGTTGTTTTGGTTATGCTGCTTCATCACGGCAATAGAAACCCCAACTAAGACATATATGAAACATGGCCCCTTGCAAGTATATTTGTAGATACTTATGTGTCCTTTATGGGTGTTTCAAATTGATGTCCATAAAGGATGAAGTCATTGGTGCAATATCATATGTGCTTACAGATAAGAGTGGATACAGTAATGTTGCCAGATCATCTGTGTGTGTTGACAGGCAAATGAGTGTCCATTTCAAAGGTGCTTTGTGTCCCTTAAGAGGTAGCACCCTGCTTGGTCCCAGAAGCCTGACTAGAGATGGCAAGGGACAGACGCACAAAAACAGGTGCAAAAAAGGTGCAGTCAGGTGAACTCTGTACAGTCTGATACAGCTAGACCAACTATGCAGTAACGCAGAACTCAGCATGTTTATAAGATACATTGTAGGGGTTATAGTTTATCTTGGTAGGTTGGTGGGAAGTCTCGGTAGGTCAGCAGTCTCAGGCTATAAACAACTGATAGGAGGAAACTACAGTTGTAGATTTTTCATATACTGGTCCATTGTTTGTAAATACGACTACTTGAACATATTGTCTGCATAGACCAGAGGAAGGCTTTACCATCCCTCAGAACCTGACCAGGGTTCTAAGATAGTGGCCTTTGATTTGGCTCTACCAGTGTAAACAAAACACAGTCACTTGTCTGCTCTTTACATATTTAATCAAGGCCTTGTTAGCTCCCTATACAGATGAGGCAAACTGAAACATGGAGACTTTCACACCAGGCAATGAATGGAATGGGACAGTCAAATCTATAATAGCAAGTTTCTCATTGTTTTGAAGGCTTTTATAGTTCAATTTCATGATGCTAACATCTGACAAGAGATCTGATTATACAAAGCAAGTATTTTAAGAGTATTGACTATTAAGCGTAAGGACTTAGCATGGTCCATAGCATTAAAGTGCTAATAATACACTGTGAGGAGCAATAGTCTCTTCAAGTTTCAGAGCATGTCAGATTATCTATTAAATAGAGATACTGTGAGGATAACCACCTCTGAATCCATTAGTCTACAACCACTGAAGAGTTTAATCACCTCCTATCAGATTGTTTCACATTTGCTTTCTTTTTTCAGATGCTGAACTCATTGCCATTTCAGGAGCTTATTTCGCATGCACTGTTGTCAAAATTAAAACGAAATTAATACTATTCAAATTTGCATCCATAACAAGGTTTTAGAAAGCCGTGGCTGTTTTTGGGTATGGTTCACATTAATGTATGCCAACATCTTTTCTTCCAGAGAGACCCCATTCTGTATGAGATCTCCGCAGGTTTGAATCGTGTGATCATAATTTCAATATGCAACTTGAAAACCAAAAAAGAGTCTGTGCTCACAACGCACCATGTGTAAATCTATGGAAATGCTACTGCATCCACACTTTATTTACCTCTTTGTTTTTCCATGCAGAAACAAACAAAAGGCTTCCTTGTTTAAGAAGCAACACATTCAAACTCTGTCACCTAAGCAGGTGTAAAATTAGAACAGAGGGGTCTGGAGTATTTCTGCCACCAGCTCTTGACACCTGTTGACTAATCATTCAGAGGAAACCTTGAGAGCTGAAGATACTCCAGTTCCGAGGACATTCCTTCTCAAAATAGTTTTTATCAAGTTGCTGTTGCAAAAGAAGCAGGAGGGTGGTCAGACTCCCTGCTCTGTGGCTCTGCAATTGTCCCTAATGGTTGGCATTTTGTCACTGTCTAAATCCTCTGTTGCTCCAGCAGCTGATTTCCTCCTTTGTCCCACTCTTCCTTTCTGGTTTCCTAGGGAGTGACAGCCACATACTTCTCAGGACACTCCTTTGGAAGCAGCCACTGAAATGGCCACACAGCTGTCTGTAGTTGTTGGCAGTTGTTGGACAGTGACCACCGTATTCAAGAGTTAGAGGGTCCCTCCTCAAGTCCATCCATGAGGTGGCTGAAAAGCAAACTGGAAAAGAAAGAAAACTAATAGTTTTGATTTAAGCAAATAAGTGCCAAAGCCCCTTCTAAATATCCATTTGTCTTGGTAGATTTATCCTTCTCTATTGAAGAAAAATAAAGAAAATCAAAGTATCCCATCCAATACGTTCCTTACTTTTATTTATCTACTCAATTTTAAACATTAAAACTTCAGTCATAAAAAATGATGTTGACCTTTTTTAAGAAATGCGCTCATTGTGTAATATAAGACTCTGGGGAGTCTTAAATTACCGAAGACCCTCCAAATGGACACACAGAGTCAGGGATTGAAGCAAAATACAAAAGATATTTATTGATTCATCAACATGCTGAGGTCGCTCTACATACCAAGACAAAGGGCGAACTGTTGTTTTCTGTTCTAATTGTTTTATGTTCTGTGCTCTTAAGACTTAAACTGACTGATGGTGGGGATGTTTGTTTGTTTGTTTGTTTGTTTTTGGACTTCGACAGATTCATCCAGTTAAACATGGGACAGTTAGGGAAAGAGAAAAAAACAAAGGAGGGGAGAGGTGGTTGCTCAGCAGGAGGAGAAGTCATGTGGGGACCCAAACATTGAACCTTAAACAAAGAGAGCTGGGGCAGACTTAACTCACTGGCTCTGTGGTCTCCTGCTGTGAACAGAGACAAGAGGGCATGGGGTGTGGTGGGGGCTTGTGGGCAGGACAGGCGGATGGGACGCCCCCCCCCACCCCCGCCAGCTGGGCACACTTCCACCATGGCAGTGCACCCTGCTCTGGGATAGCTGGGAAGACCCGGTGGGAAAGGTGGCTTGGGGGTGAGCAGCATCACCTGTGGCACTGTACCACCCCGCCCCTGAATGTTACAGCCCCCCTGTCAACAGTGCTCTCCGAATCCTGGGGGCAGGGCTCTCCTCTGCTCCCCTCTTCCCGGGATGGGTGTGGGAGCCAGGCCGATCACCCCTCCCCATGAGACCTCAGATCAGACTTGTTGACCCGATGAATTTAAGCATATTAGTCAGGAGAGGAAAAGAAACTAACCAGGATTCCCACAGTAATGGCGACATGATGGCTCTGAGACAAAAAGCCAGACAGTAAAAGATGTCTGCTTCCTACACGCAGGTAATCATAAGACAGAATTTTCCATGGGGATGTTGGGTTAATATGCTGGTATGACAAATTAGAAAAAGCCTAAAAATAGGTTCATACAATATCTGTGTAGTTTACTTCATTTGTTTTAAATTGTTTTAATTATCAAAAGGGTGTGATTTTAAATTTTGTGATTGTTTCATTATTCCTCTGGGAGAGAGGTCAAGCTAAAAGTTTTCCTAGTTACTGGCTAAAGGACATGCTGATTTGGGAAAAGGGCTTTGTCTTTATGGTTTTTTTTTTATTTTATTTTTTGGTTGTTTTTAATGATTAGACTCTACACATCTTCCAGAGTTATATGAATCTCAGACTTGATAGAGGGAGACAACCTAAAGAACTAGATTCAAAAGAATCAGGAAAAGGTAAACATTCTTTGTGCCATCCTTCACATGACACAAATAAAGACTTATTATTGGTTATTATTAAAATTGACCTATAAAAAGAGACTACCTTTACAAACTGATTTTAGATTATTAAGCATAAGCGCTAAGGACCAGATAGCAAATTCATAGCTCTGAGTTAGGGTGTTTTCAAGATATTTTAATTTAAAATAGCTGGGAATAGTTAAAAAACAGCAGTATAGATCACTGTGCATAGATAGATAGCTTTCAATAATGTCAGAAATCCACAGAATATGCTCAGAATTCTGATGGGATTAAAGACTGATTATAGTCTCATAGCCAACCCAAGCTGTTTAATATTAAGAAAGATGATATAGACTTGAGAGGGTGGTTTTCAGATGATGTACAAGCTAAACTAGGACATCACAGGTGTGGGACTATAAGACCTTTTAAGTTAGGATATACAGATGGCAGATGGACTGGGCGTTAGGTGTATCTTATACTTTATAAATTACAGAATGTTAATAGTTGTGCTCAGTTTATATCTGAGAGAAAAGAGCCTTTTAATTGGACAGAAAGGAGCTGTCTGTAGGCAGGTGAGGGCAGGTGAAAGATATGGCTAAAACCCGTGATTTGGTAGTTAAAAAAAAAAGAGGCAGGCTGAGAGTTTTAGAGTGGGGACAGAGACAGACAAGGAGAGAGAAAATCTAGTAGAGGGCTCCCTTCCCCCTCATAGATAAAGGCCTTTCTTTCCCCAAGACCCACCTCACAGGTGCTGGCCATCAGGGGAAAAAAAAGAAGCCTGGGAGGAGAGATCCAGACCTGAGAAGAAATCGATCCTCCAAGAACCTTCAACAGCGGACCTGTTACTCCAAGACCCTCCTCCTCTATATCCCCCTACCCTGGTCCCTATGGCCCTACCCACCTTTACCTGAGGGGAGATCAGGAGGCTCCAAGGGGCCAATTAATCTCTCTAAAACTGTCTTATTTACTCATCAGCCCACCTAAGATGACGTTAGAAAGAATGCCCCTTCAGACACCATCGATTGACCAGGCTGTCATCAACGTCAGGCTTTCCCTGACTGTGGCAGAAAGTAAAAGACACCGGACCTGAAGGTCCATCACCAGACTCCGTTGGCAGGTCTTAGGGGAACAGCTTGAGATAACAGAAAAAGCTTCAGAGGCTAGAAAGACAGGGTAGGCCATTAAGAGAGTTAGTGCAGGTTGCTGAGAAGGTCTGCCATGGCAGGGAGACAGGAGAGAAGGAGCAGAGAAAGAAAAAAAGGGAAGAAAAGTGACAGGAAAGGAATCTACAAGAAGTCCTGAAACAGACCTCAGGCAGGAATCTAATCTTAGGCTAGAACAGGGAAGGAAGTTCAGGTAAGAAGTTTAATTTTAGGGTGGAACAGAAGAAGTAGGCTTCAGTCGAAAATCTGATTTTGGGCTTGGACAAGGAAGTAGGCTCAGATATTTCGGTCATCCCAACACACCCTCAGAAACTGAGATCACAGGAAAGATCACGGACTTTTGCTCACTGCCTTGCTCGTTCCTCGGCTATTTGCATTTATTGTATTTCCACCTAGAACTGACCTTATTGCTTGCATGTAATTAGAATGGTATAAAAGCAGATTGGGGAAAAAAATATACCTGCCTTCAGTCTCAGAATTGACTGAGGCCATTGGGCCTAAGAGTGTCCGGGAGCAAAAAAATCCCAGGCCTTGGGAAAAGTGCCCCAAGCAGAAAAAGGTGTTAGCCCTGAATGAAGACAGTGATTAGGGACGACCTTCTTCCCGAACCCAGGGTAACTCGGAGAGTGGAGGAGAAACCCACTTAATTCTTGGTGGACACAGGGGCTCAACACTCGGTCCTCTAAGCCGATGGCCCCATCTCAAGAAAAGATCTTGAGTCCAAGAAGCCGTTGACACCAAAATGTATTCATGGACTATCAGAAGAACAGTGGACCTAGGGATGGGCCGGGTATCCCATTCATTTAAGGTCACCCCAGACTGTCCCTACCCTTTGTTGGGGCAAGACATACTCTCCAAAGTGGGGGCCCAGATACATTTCCTGCCCGAAGGGCTGAAACTAGCTGGCCCAAAAGGAGAGACCTCTCCGACTGACACACACACACACACACACACACACACACCCGCCAAAAGCCAAAGCTACCTGGTTTACAGACGGGAGCAGTTTTCTCCATGAAGGTCAGAGACAAGCAGGTGCTGCAGTGGTGGACAGCACAAATGTTATCTGAGCGGAACCTCTACCCCCTGACACGTTGACACAAGAAGTGGAGCTAACTGCCCCCACCAAGGCCTTAGAACCTGGAGCCTGCAAGAAAATCAACATCTATATGGATAACAAGTATGCCTTTGCCACATCCCATGACCACAGAGCTATATGCTAAGAGAGAGGACTGTTCACACCAGAGGGAACAAACAAGAAATCCTAGATCTCTTAGATGTCTCAATGAAGCCAGTAACCATGAGTATTATTCACACCCAGGACATCAGGAAAGAAGAAAGTCAGTGGCCTGGGGCAATAACCAGGCAGATCTAGTGGAAATGCAGGAGCCTATCCTGGTTATGGGCCTACAAGAAACACCTGCTGGGAAATGGGACTGGACTAAGGGATGGCCTCACTTAGAATACACTGAAGAAGAAAGGACTCAGATTGTTAGCCACCCTACCAACTATCACCTAGAGAAGGAAGGGAAATGGCACACAAGAAGGAAAACTATGCTCCCCAGAAAGCAAGCAAAAGACTTACTAGGCCAAATGCACAGATGGACTCGTTTATGGAATAAAAAGCTGGTCCAAACAGTTAAGGGACCTAGAGTATATATAATAGGACTCAGACTCTGGGCCAGAAAGATAGTAGGACAGTGTAGGGTATGCCAGCAAGTGAGTGCTTATGCAGCCAAGAATAAACAGGGCAAAAGACCTAGGGGAGAACAGCCTGGAGTATATTGAGAGGTCAATTTTACAGAAGTTAAGCCAGGAAAATGTGGTTACAAATACGTTCAGGTGTTCGTAGATACTTTCTCTAGATGGGCTGAGGCATTCCCCACCAAGCAGGAAACAGCTGCCATGGTATCCAAGAAGACATTAGAGGAAATTTCCCTGAGGTTTAGAGTGCCCGAGGCAGCTGGATAAGACAATGGTTCTGCTTTTGTCAGGTAAGCCAGGGGGTGGCAAAAGTTTTGGGGACAGATTGGAAACTTCATTGTGAGTACCGTCCCCAAAGCTCAGGGCAGGTAGAGAGACCTTAACTAAATTGACCTTGGAGGCTGACTCGGACTGGGTGGTGCCCCTCCTCTTGGCCCTGTTCCAAGATCAGAACACCCCCTACCATTTTAACCTGACCCCTTTTGAGATCCTGTGTGGTACCCCAACCCCCTTGGTATACACTGGGCCCTCCCAGAAGGTATCCCACAGCATGAAATTTGGCCCACTGTCTGCCTTAAATGCTCCAGGGATGCCAGATACCCCTCACTGCTTCCAGACTGGTAACATGATCTATGTAAAGAGACATCGGACACAGTCGATGGAACCCAGATAAAAGAGACCCTTCCTGGTGCTGCTAGTTACTCCCACAGTCCTCAAGGTAGACGGTATTGAGGCCTGGATGTATGCTTCCTGTGTGAAACCTGCAGATGCTCTGCTCTCCAGAGACCCCTGCTAGTCAGTACAGAAGACAATAATCTGCTCAAGCTCAAGATCACTTGACCTTTGTCATGCCTGTTTGTAGTACCTTTAGACAGCACTCACTGTCTCCCTTCTGTTGTGGTTAGGGGTGGCTGGGGCAGCCACCAAGACCTCTGCTTTCGTCTTACAAAGGAAAAACCAGTCATCTTAAGGAATCACTGACTTCGTTATCAGAAGTAGTACTATAGAATAAGAAGAAATTAGATTTAACTTTTCCTGCAGCAAGGAAGGTTATGTGCTGCCTTAGCTGGAGAGTGTTGCTTTTATATAGACCATTCTGGGGTAGTTAAAGATCCAATCGACAAGGTGAGAGAAGGGTTAGCCAAGTGGAAGAGAGAGAGGAAGCAGAGCCAGGGCTGGTTCAAGTCTTGGTTTAACCTCTTGGTTAACCGCCCTCGTATCTGCCTTGTTAACACCTTAACTGTTCTCCTGCTATTGTTGAATTTTGGCCCCTATTTTTTTTTTTTCTGTACAATTTCCACTTTTAATTTAAGATACACAGAGGTGAGCATGACAAGGAATGTGAAAATCTTGTTAAAAGATACAAATATTATATTTTATAAAACACTGTTGTATATTTGGAAAACCAAACTATCAACAATTTGCTGAATTTGGCCCCTATATTTTGAACCGCTTGGCTGCTTTTGTTAAGGAACGCATAGGTGCAGTACAGCTAATGATCTTATAGCTATCAACAATAGCTTCAAGACTGAAGCATGCACAAGAAAAAGGGGGGAATGAGAGGTCAGCTCTGAAACTTTGAGATATTCCACCAGGGTACCCTCCCCCCTCCAGCACATGGAAGAAACAGGTTAGAAAGCTCGTACGCTGGAAGGGAGGGGCTGATTAAGCCCCTGCTACTTCATTCCCTAAAGACCAATCAGTTTAAAAGTCACACTGTTCTGCCAATCACATTGTACCTAATGGTGGCTGCTCTAAAATCCTATACAAGGTCCCTGAACTGGCTCCATGAGGTTGCCCTCCCATCTTGGTATGTAGAGTGTCCTCAGCATGCTGATGAATCAATAAATTTCTCTTGCGTTTTGCATAAATCCCCAACTCCGTGTGTCTATTTGGAGGGTCTTCGGTAAGTTAAGACTTCCAGAGTCTTACAGTAAGTACAAAAAGCCTCTTTCTTCATTGGCCTGTGAGCTTCCAGTGAATTCTCCAGTCTCTGATTCCTATCTTGCTGCCTATAAGAGTGCTAAAGACACATGTCCCACTTCGTCTGGGTTGTCCTAGGGTTCCAAGGACCTAAGCATAGGTCATGTTTATGCCACCAGGCAAGAATAAGAGTTTGAGCCAAATTTTAAGCAAGTTTGATTTTTATTGGGGAGTACCTGAGAGCAAACCGTCAATTCCCTCTTAAGTACTGTTAAAGAAGGCAACCCTGAGTTGGTTTCTTGGGGGCCTTTTAAAAAGTAAAACCAAGTGTAGTTGCTAAGCAAGTTTACTGAAAACAATGGAGCAATAATTACAGAAAAAAAATCTCAAAAAAAGAACCCAACACCCATCACCATGTGACCACCATGTGATTCCAGAGCTGAAGGACAGGTGCTGGATTCTTACAGTAAATTCCCCACTCCATACATTCTTCCGGCTATTGTCTGGAACACTGCCCATGAGTGAAGCAGCTGTGTGTGGAGATTTCTGAGAGCCTGTGAAAAAACACCAAATAAACAAGAGAGTCCTGTAACATTTGTTCCTCTATAACACAGGTCGTTCTTGAAAAGTGCTTTCCTGCTTCTCTTGGGTGTAAATAGGAGTAGATTTTGATCTATCATCTTACTTTTGTTATTCAAAGATGCTCCCAAGAATGAGTTGTCCTCCTGACTGTTTGCAGCCTGAAGGCATGTGACCTCACCCTTGTGGCTTTAGACAGCTTGAACTAAAGTGAACTTTGCTCGTGTGACTTTGCTTAATACTCAGAATATCCACAGATACAAGTTGTCCAGTTTCCTGAATAAAGATGACTATTGCAGAAGATTCTCTGCCTCATTTTTTGACTTCCCGCTCCCGCTCTGAGGTTCATGCCTCCAATTAGAGTGGTAACAATTAGAATAGAAAAAAAAATCAATGAAATTATTCCTAATGAGATTCTACTGTACTCATAAATCAGCGCCTAGTCTAATAACCATCAGAGAGGCTTCCTCCAGCAGCTGATGGGAATAGATGCATAGAGCCACAGCCAAACATTAAGGAGAAATAGAACTTAAACTGGAGACCTCCTTCAGGTTTCTTGAAGCTCAGGAACCTCGAAAAGAGAAGGAAAAAGAGATTGTATGAGCCAGAGGGGTCAAGGACACCAGGAGAACACAGTCAACAGAATCAACTAGTCATGGCTCATGGGAGCTCACAGAGACCGAAGCAGCAATCACTGAACCTACCTGGGTCTTCACTAGGTCCTCCGTATATATGTTATGGGTGTTAGCTTGGTGAGTTTGTGGGGATCCTAACTGTTGGGAGCCGCCTGAGCACCCACATTCGCCATTACAAGATGGCGCCTACATTCGGCCGAGGACAAGTTGTAAACAGGCTAGTGCGCATGCACCTGGTAATTTTCCACCTCAGAGTCTCAGCCTCTCTCGTGGCGTCATCTGGCCTGGTGTGCGGGAGCCAATGGGGAAGCTCCATGTCCCAGGCAAGCGCTGTGACCCATATAAAGGGCGGGTGTTCTATTGTTCTGGGTCTCCACTCGTGGCAAGCTTATGCTCTCCCTCTCAAGATGCATTAAAGCTTTACTGCAGAAGGATCCTATGTGTGCCGCGTCGTTCTTGCTGGCGAGACTGTAGCGCGGGACACCTAACAGTGGGAGGGAGGGTGTGTGACTCTTTCACCTGATCGTGGGATGTTTGATCTCCTACTGGGTTGCCTTACCCTGCTCTGATATGAGGATTTATTCCTGGTATTATTGTACCTTGTTATACCATATTTGGTCCGACAGAGATCTAGCCCTTCTATGGGAACAGCTGCGGCTTGGACTCTCTGGAGAAGATACTTAAGAAATATCTGAATAGTATAGAGGACAAGGAAGCTATTCCAAGATTGTTCTGGACCAAACACCTTTATCTAAAGTTAATATGCTTAAATGCTAACCTGAGGATAATGGTGTTAGGAGAGGGCAGTCTTTGGGGGTGATTGGTGAGTAATGCTTGTGCTGTGTAATTACTTCCTCTGAACTGAAATGTTATTTCCTGGAGGTGTGAGAGGAGATCAAAAGGCTCAGGGAAGTAACCTAGTTTAGAAGGGTCAGAAATCTCACCCAAGGGAAAAGATTCACAACCCTACTGCTGGTCTATGTATGTACACACTGAACAACTGCTGTGGAGAAGAAGCGGGAATGGAATGGACCCAGCAGGGAGTCACACAGCACCTCAGAGATACAGCGTGTCCTCACCCATGCTGAAGTGGGCTTTTGGCTAATGCGGATAGATGTGTTGTGGGTAGTTTCCAGAGAAGAGAGAAGATCACTTGGACACAGGCTCAAGCCAATAGAAAGTCTTATTAGCCACCCGGTAACTACACTGAGTGTAGAGAGTACAGAAGTCCTTGTGCTCAGAGATAAGCACTTGGGGACACAAGGAATGTTAAACAGGCACTCTTTTCTCTTCAGAAGAGACGAGTCGGCTTAGATTATTCAAAACCTTTAATAAGGGTTCTTAAATGCTTCAACCTCCCTTCTAGCCACCAACCAAATGTAGGAGAGAAAGATAACCAGTAGGACGAGGAGGATGTGCACCTCTTTAGAAGTAGTATTTTGAGGCAATTCCAAACACGAATCAGTAGTAGCAGTCCAGTCCAATCAGCAAACGCCAAACACACAGCTCAACCCCTGAGGCTCCACCAAATTGGCACAAATCTGCAAAAGTGGCAAGAAGTAGCCAGAATACCATTAGAAGTTCCCTGGCACATTTCTCTCAATGCAGTTATAACAAGTGAAGATCAATGAAGACCAGCAAAGCATTACAAGGCATACCATTACAAGAGAGTCTCCTCATTGTCTATGGTGTTGTATTTATATTCTTTCTAAACAGCACACACTCTCTCAAGTGTCTGTTTCAGCAAAATATCACATTCCCTCTCACAAGACAACATCCAGAAAAACACTGCATGTCTGTTCTCAGCAAAATATCCTCTCACATGACAGTTTCCAGAAAACATCATATGACACAACTGGGTCTCCCAAGAAACCAGAAATGTCCACTTCAAAGGTATATAACCTGTTTTCATCTACAGTGCTGGGAATGGATGTGGTCAATAGCCTAGTGAACTCTGTGCTGTCTGCATGGCTAGGGGCTCCCCCAGATGTACAAACAGGCTCAAAGTTGGTTAATAGCATGGGTGATCTCTGTGCTATCTATAGGATTAGGCTACAGATCTCTCCCTGCCTAGTCCCTTATGAACAGGACTGAAGATGATTAATAGCCTGGTGATCTCTGTGTTATCTATATTACCAAGACCACACCAGATCTTCCCCTAGGCATATAAGACAGCACATGTAATATATATGTAAGTATATTACATATATATCTCATTTTCTTTTTCTTTTTTTAAAGATTTATTTATTTCTTTAATATATGTAAGTACACTGTAGCTGTCTTCAAACCCACCAGAAGAGGGCATCAGATCTCATTACGGATGGTTATGTGCCACCATGTGGTTGCTGGGATTTGAACTCAGGACCTCCGGAAGAGCAGTCAGTGCTCTTAACTGCTGAGCCATTTCTCCAGTTCCTACATATCCCATTTTCATGAAAGAGAGTTTTGATGTAATTATGATGTAAGTGTAATTGTGATTCCAGGATTGTGTACACCAGAAATGTTTTTCCAGCTTGTATTGTATTTAAATATGCCTAAAACAAACTGCCTAGTGTCAGATTCTAGAAGTGTGAACCAACACTGGCTACTGAATCATATGAAACTGGACTTCCTTCTTGATTCATACAGACCATTACTCTGCTGGTCATGGGATTTGCTGATACATACATACAAAAGAAAAAAAAAAATACCCTGGGTTGACATACCTCAGTTAGCAAGAACAGTTAGCCAGAGCAGAACTACAGAAACCAAAAGGCAAGGTTAGTACATTTAGGGATTTTCCCAGAAGTATAGTTTTCATGAATTAAGTCCATGTTCTTGATTTGGCTGGTGGTTCTGCCTATATGCTGGGTTCCATGGCCTGAACAGTGCTTCCGTCATGGCATCTGTTGTACTAAGTTATGGGGGGTGGCTGTTACAGCTGTCTGAGTTACTCACATTCCTTGTCAGTGACCCCCTTACCCACAGTCCTGTAAGTAATCCAATAATCTTATTATTCCATCAACCTAGACAGTGCAATTGTTTATTTGGACTCCCGCCAGTGCCTCATCTGGGGAACATAGGCATTTAGTCACATCTCCCCAAAAAAGTCACACAGCAGCTGGAGCCCATGTGAATGAGATCAGTGCCTTTAAGAAGAGATGCCAGGAAAAACTCCTTTAGTGCTTCCACTATGAAAGGCACAAGATATCCACCTATGAACTGGGAGCGGACCTTTCCCAAACCTCAAGCCTGTCCACATCCTTCAAAACTATGAGAAATAAATTTGTGCTGTTTATGAGCTATTTTGGTCTACTGTAATTTGTTAAGTCAGCCTGAACACACTGTAACAAATGTTGGGGTGAGGTTCAATTATTCTCTCTATGAGTATTTGTGAAGCACTACCACCTGCCAGAAAACATGCTAACACCGAGGATGTGGGAAGAAATGTGCTCAGTTCTAATTGTAGGAGACCTTGCAGCAGAGGCTAAAGGCTACACAGCTACAGTCTGGTGGCATAAAGGAGTCCATCCAATGTTGCAATGTTCTGATGAAGCTATGTGAAGTGAAGAGGAAGAAAACAGGCAACAAGCTACTTGGGGGCAATCACTACAAACTGCAGAGTGGACATGGATTCTGAGCTGACAAATCATGAGTCAGCTATACATGCCAAGAGAAAGTCTAGTCCTAGAGGTAAATGCAATGTTCCATCGGTAAATGCAGGGAGGAGAGATCTCTTGGGTGAAAAGCTCTAACAGATGAGGTCTTACCAGAGGGATTAGGGACAGCATTTGCTTTACTAGGTCATTAGGAGGTGAGAGTTTTAGGAACATGAAATTTTAATGGAATAGACCATTATGTTAGAAATATCATAGCCGCAGCTGTGATAACCACATTGGAGAAAATAAACCCGGGACAGGAAACATACCACAAAATCACAATTTAAAAAAAAAAATACCAAGGACAAGTGTAGTATTTAAAACAAAATCGCAACTGTTCAATTTTACAGATGAAGCCTTGAGAGCCAGATGCTGGGGAGGAAGCCTGCTAGCTCAGAGGCAGAGAAAGCGCCCAGCTGACCTTCCCCCTCAGCTGACATCCCACCAACAATCCCTTCTGTCACAGCATCTCAAAAAACCTCCTTCAAACAAAATGTCCCTCCCTTCTACTTCTTGTCAGCTGCTTGTTTGCTCTGCCTCTTGACCTATCATTGACTCTATCTAATCCTGTTTACAATATTTAAGCAGAAAACTCTTAGATTAAAGGTGTTCGCTAAAGCTGAGTCACACCACAACCAAAAACAGGTTTTTCCAGTAAAATACACAATCTCCAGGTTCACAGTATGATCAAATATCCTGCAACAGACAGAGAACCAAGACAGTCAGTATCTTAGTTAGGGTTTCATTGCTGTGAAGAGATACCATAGCCAAGGCGAGTCTTTTAAAGGGAAACATTTAGTTGGGGCTGGCTTATAGTTTCAGAGGTTCAGTCCATTATCATCATGGTGGAAAGCATGGTGGGTGCAGGCAGATGTGGTGCTGGAGGCAGAGCTGAGAGTTTTACATGGGGATCAGCTAGCAGCAGGAAGAGAGAGTGACACTGTGCCTGGCTAGAGTTTCTGTAAACTCAAAGCCAACCCCTGACAACGCACTTCCTCCAATGAGGCCACATCTACTCCAACAAGGACACACATGTAATCATGTCACTCCCCAAGAATCTATGGAGGTCATTTTCATTCAATCCACTACATTTTACTTCCTGGCTCCCAGAGGTTTTAGCCATATCATGGTGCAAAATGCATCTAGCCCAACTTCAAAAGTCCTCATGGTCTACAATAGTGTCAGCCCTTTTAAAAGTCCAAAGTCTCTTCTGAGACTCATGGCAATCTCTTAACTGAAACTCCCTATAAAATCAAAATTAGAAAGTAGAAGCCATACTTCCAGCACACAATGGCCCAGGTTATAAATTACCATTCTAAAGGGAGGAAAGAGAGCATAGTGAGGAAATACTGAACCAACGTAAGACCAAAACCAGCTGGGCAAACTCCAAACTCTGCACCTCATGTATGATGTCAAAATGATTTTCAGATCTTCAACTCCTTTCTGCTTTGTTAACTGCAACAACTTCTTTCTCGTGGGCTGTTTCTACTCTGTTACCAGCTTTCCTTGACATATATCCCACTGTTCTCTCATTTCTAGCATCTTAGGGTCTCCATAGCAACCCAGGCTTCACCCTCACAGCTTCACACAATGGCCTCTCTAGGCTTCCATGGAAGGGACACCCTAGACACACTCCTGGCCTCATCAATGTTCCCTAGTCAAGGTGGGAGACTCCATAACTCCTTTCTTGTATCCCTGACTTTAAAGCAGGAACTATGTGGCCAAAGCTGCCAGGTTCCCCTTGTTCAAATACATTTTCACCAGCTTTCTGGTTTTGATGGTTTCCTTCACTACCTAAGTTTGGCTGTCCTGGAACTTACTCTGTAGACCAGGCTGGAAGACAGACTGACACACTGAGTCTAGCTTGAGCTTCTGAGCTTCTGTAAAGCCTCTGTGACACACTTTCTCAAAAAAGCACACATCTACTTCAAACAGGACATCCCTCCAACATCCTTTTGAAGTCCATGTCTTTATTCCTTTCTGAAAATGCTTTATGGAATATTTTGAGCTCTGACAGGCCAACTCAGTTAAGTAAATATTTATATTTATTTTTGCTTTTTAATGGTCTTTAAAACATTTTTACATCTTTAATCTATGACATAGACACAGCACTCGATGTAGGCATGATATTTTTCTGTATTTTTTTTTTCCCAGAAAAAGGCACATACTTCTAGCTTGTCCTTTTTATGTCCCAATCAGCTGAGATGGGGGCGGTGAGTGATGGGTGGGAAGGAAGATCTGAGAGGAATTGTGAAAGGAGAAAATGTGAACAAAATGTATTACGTGAAAAATTTATTTAAAACTGTTTAATGTAATCTCCTAGAGCAGGATTACTTTGCTTATTTGAATGATGCTCATGAAGGTTCTCATAGATTTAGTCAATTGTTTATGTATTTTAGAAAACCATGTCCTGGTGCCTACCCTCAGGCATACGAGAGCAAAGGTTCAACTCAAATGGCAGCGATGTGGCTGTGGATGTCATTCCAGGTCAGAACACATCGTGTAGCTTTGCTGCTTTCCAGTCACTCCATTAATAGCTGCTGGGAATGGAAAAAGCACATAACCCAAAACGATGATTTCATCAAGTCCTCCAAGCTACTGTACTCATGCTTAGAGACAGCTTGCCTTCAACCACCCTAAGCAAAGTCAACCATATAAAGGGATCTACCATCATATGCAGCAAAACTCCCAGAAATCCTGAACGTGACAGAATATCATTGAAAGGCCAAAAAGAAAGCAGTGTCTGTGCAATGTCTATATTTTAGGCATGGGTTTAGGAATGGAGAGAGGCTGAGGTAATGTGTTTTATTTCATGTGGTATATACGAGTTGTTAAAAATGAAAAAGAAAAGCTACATAATAAAATAATATTTGAACATTTCTAGAAAAATCACGTCTATATGAGTTTTACAAATCCTTAATCATCAGAGTTCCATGTCTGTGATGATGCCATCATTCAGTCCTTCACCCATGCATCCAGTCCTTCACCATGCATGCAGTCCTTCGCCATGCATGCAGTCCTTCACAAGTGCATGCAGTCCTTCACACATGCATCCAGTCCTTCACCATGCATGCAGTCCTTTACCATGCATGCAGTCCTTCACCATGCATCCAGTCCTTCACCACGCATGCAGTCCTTTACCATGCATGCAGTCCTTCACCATGCATGCAGTCCTTCACACATGCATGCAGTCCTTCACCATGCATGCAGTCCTTCACACATGA
>JADRCH010000216.1:822094-843104 GCA_019843965.1 Rhynchomys soricoides
CTCTCTCTCTCTCTCTCTCTCTCTCTCTCTCTCTCTCTCTCTCTCTCTCACACACACACACACACACACACACACACACACACACATACACCCCATTCCTCACTTGGGAGTCCAGATCCTAGACATACACATGAGGGAGTGGAGGAGAAGGGACAGAGTTCAGAGCTCAAGAAGGATGTTTGTGGAGATGCTGGACCTTAGAATCCACCTGTCAGAGCTTCCAGCATGGCAGCTTCTACACATAATTGGATGAGTTTCAGTTTCTTTTCTCTTCCTTGTCTCCTTTCTGGTTTCCCTTTCCCTGGTGTATAGGAGACAGAATATCCATTCAGAACAGATGTGTCTGAGAACTTTAATGAGACAAATCAGATACACTGAAGTGAATAGGCTGGAGCACCAGAAAACAAAATGGCAGGGCTGTAGAGAAATGAAGAGCAGAACCTAGGTGCAGGCTACTATGTACTGGGGAATTGTAAGGTCAGATGTGTTTTCTTTTGTCTGAGATGCATTGGGGAATACAAAAACAAAGTAAAGGAAGGCACAGGTTCAAATTCATTTCTGTGAAAAACGTAATTCTACACAGTGTGGACATTTGAAACACCAACCATCCTCCAGAAAGTACTTTTTCTGAGAGAAAGGCAGATCTTCAGTTGTATCCTTGCTCCTGTATTTCCTTCAGACTTTAGTTGTACAATCACAGTGCAGTAGTCAATTTATATACCAAAAATTAATGTATATACTATTACCAAATGCATAGCCACAGAGAAACACTGATCTTCAAGTGATTGACTTAGCATTTATTCTGCAGAAAGCCTCCTTGATTAAAAATCATCCACCGGACAACACTACAATCACAGCCACAGATGTCAAAGGAGCACACTGGGTCTGTGATATTTCTGCCACAGCCTTTTTCGACACCTGTTGATCATTCAATCAGAGGAAACCTCAGAGCTGAAGATATGCCAACTCTGTGGAAATTCCTTCCCAAAATAGCAAGAGCTGAGCAAATTGCTGGGCAGGCAAGTCCTGGTGGGCGGGGCTTTTTTTTTTTTTTTTTTTTGCAGTTCAGCAACTGTCCCTAATGGTTGGCATTTTGTCACTGTCTAAATCCTCAGTTGCTCCAACAGCTGATTTCCTCCTTTGTCCCACTCTTCCTTTCTGATTTCCTGGGGAGTGGCAGCCACATCCTTTCATAGGCCACGTCTTTGGAAGCAATCGCTGAAATGGCCACACAGCTGTCTGCAGTTGTCTGACAGTGACCTCTACACTGGAGTTTGCTGTTTCCTCACTAAGCCCATGAGTTGTGAAAAAAAAGCAAATTTTAGGAGAAACAAAACAACTGAGGTCTAGCTCTAAGTCAAATGATGTGCAAAAGCCATTTCTAAACATTTACTTGGTTGGTCTCCTCCTATGACCAAAACTGGAGGGGGTCGGGGCTCAAACAACTTGGGGCAGTCTTTATATTTTAAAAACATCAAACTGTGTGCTAAACTTTAATTACGTAAAGATTCATTATGTTTACGTTTCATATTTAAACCACCATTTTTGTGTTACTTTTTAAAATAAATAACTCCAGAAAAAAATCTCATTTTATGGTTACAAAATGTTATGAGTTTACTAAGCCATTCCATAAACTGCACGTGCATTTTGGGGGGGATTGCTCTTATAAATTTTTAAATAAGTGTCTCTTTTAATAAGGAATATGTCCTCAGTAGGTCTAGGATCGTGTAGGTCAAAGGATATGAGATTTCCAAGGTAGCCAAATGAAGATGGATCTTCATATTGCAGACTGTGGTCGCGACTTGCATGAGGTCTTGACAGCATGAGGGAGCCGACTAAGAAGACAGGGAGCCTCAGTTAACTATTTATAGTCAACAAAGCTTATTTTTCATTCCCAAGGCAAAACATGCAAAATCATGAAAAAAAAATTTTTTTTCTCAATTTTATATCCAAAGAACTTGAAGAATTCTGAGTTAGCTAACAGGTTCTAATGGCTGACACGACTTAAGCTCACTGAGTGGATGAAATCTTTCCTTCGTGTTTTTTCTAGTAAGCAATCAGATATGGATTTCAAAGGAAAAAGTAGGAGGAAGGGGGGGAGGGGAATAGAAAGATTCCTTGATTCTTACTTTCCAGCTATAATAACTGGGGAAAGAAAACTTTTTTATTGGATGGTAAATTAAAGTTATCTTTTCCATAGCATTTTTTTCTATATTCAAAATGCATCTTAAAATATTTCATATTGGTCTAGAGAGGTGGCTCAACGGTTAAGAGCACTGACTGCTATTCCAGAGGTCCTGAGTTCAATTCCCAGCAACCACATGGTGGCTCACATCCTTAATGTGATCCGGTGCCACCTTCTGGTATATGAAGACAGCAACAGTGTACTCACACAAATTTTTAAAAATCTTTTTTTTTTTCTCCTTGTCTTTTTTGTCTTTATTTCCCTGTGGTGCTGGTGATGGGACCCAAGACCTCACAGATGCTAGCTGGACAGTGAATAATATTTCGCCCTTGTCTGTTCTAGGTTCCTGGTATAAAGTGAGCCCCTGGAAGTTGGGGTGTGTGTGGGGGGGGTGTCGATGTCTACATTCCCAGGACCTGGCTATCACTTCCATGAAACAGTCTAGTAAATATTGAACTGTCTAGTTTAAAGTCAGTGAAAATAGTTTCAGATATGACTTGTATATTTAAAAAACACATAAACATTAAGAATACACTTATATTTTTTGGGAAGGAATCCTACTTTTTTATTGGATATTTTCTTTTTTATTGTATATTTTCTTTATTTACATTTCAAATGATATCCCCTTTCCCAATTTCCCCCCATTCTCTCAGAAACCCCCTATCCTATTCCCCTCCCTCTGCTTCTATGAGGGTACTCACCCACCCTCCCACCCACTCCCACCTCCCCGCCCTCGAATTCCCCTACACAGAGGCATCGAGCCTTCACAGAACCAAGGGCCTCTCCTCCCACTGATGTCTGACAAGGCTGTCCTCTGCTACATATGCTGCTGGAGCCATGGGTTCCTCCATGTGTCCTCCTTGGTTGATGGCTTAGTCCCTGGGAGCTCGGGGGTGTCTGGTTGGTTGATATTGTTGTTCTTCCTATGGGGTTGCAAACCCTTCAGTTCCTTCGGTCCTTTCTCTAACTCCTCCATTGGGGATCCACACTTTGGTCTTCCTTCTTCTTGAGCTTCATGTGGTCTGTGAACTGTATCTTGGGTATGCTGAGATTTTGGACTAATATCCACTTATCAGTGAGTACATACAATGTGTGTTCTTTTGTGACTGCGTTACCTCACTCAGGACGATATTTTCAAGTTCCATCCATTTGCCTGCGAATTTCATGAAGCCATTGTTTTTAATAGCTGAGTAGTATTCCATTGTGTAAATGTACCACATTTTCTGTATCCATTCCTTTGTTGAGGGACATCTGGGTTCTTTCCAGCTTCTGGCTATTATAAACATGGCTGCTGTGAACATAGTGGGGCCTGTGTCCTTGTTATATGTTGGAGAATCTTCTGGGTATATGCCCAGCAGTGGTATAGCTGGGTCCTCAGGTAGTACTATGTTCATTTTTCTGAGGAACTACCAGACTGATCTCCAGAGTGGTTGTACCAACTTGCTATTTCACCAGCAATGGAGGAGTGTTCCTCTTTCTCCATATCCTTGCCAGCATCTGAAAAAAAAAAATCTTTAAAAAAATTTCATATTAATGAGGAGAAACAGAGAGAGTAAAAAAACAGTGACAGTCAAGATAACCTATGATGTCATATGAACGCATGAACACTGCAGTAAAATTCTTCATGCATCCTGCCCCAGTTAATGCATATTATTTTGAAAATGAACCACTGTGGAGATACCGCATACCAGGAGAAGAAAAGAAACTGCATATATATAATTAGAGGATGCTATCAACATTGTTAATCCAAACCATAATTGTATACTAAATATATCCCTACGACTACATACTTATTAATGTGTTCCACTCCACTTTCCCCAAAGACCAAAGGAATATTGGTTTTAATGAATGAAGTGAAATATAAATACAGTTCCTTTTTCAGATTTATTTTATTGTTTGATTCTGTGTGTGTGCGCATGAGCACATGTGTGTACATGTGTGTACTCATATCAGTACATGCCTATGAAGACTAAAAGAAGGCATTGGAACCCCTGAGGCCAGAGTTGCAGGCAGTTGTGAACAACCTAACCTAGGTGCTGAGAACTTCTGAACTCTGGTCTTATACAAGCATTCTCAACCTGTGAGCCATCTTTTCAGACCCTATCTATAATCTATAATAAAAGAGAGATCAGTGGAATTGTGCAAAGCCAAGAGAAAAAAATTGTTGCCACTTCAAGCGACTGTTCACACACAAGCATCTGATATGTCATTTTACCAGAATCTGCTATTCACGTCTTCTGGTCCCACCAAAGGCATCTGTTGCCTCGGGCTTCTTTAGCTGTCTGTCCCCTTCACATAGTCTTCCTGTATATTTGGCTATGGATGTTTATCTGGTGAAATTTTGTGTTGCTTTCCCAATTCCACAAACGAAGTACCTTTTGGATTGAAATTCTATGGAATTTGTAGATTTTTTTTTCTTATGAGAACTGACTTGCTATTGAGTCAATCCTTCCTGTAATATATGGAGCATATCATTCCCTTTCTTCTAGGGTTGCATTCCCGTTTCATCTTCCACATGTATTAAGGCTTGCAAGAGGGTGCTGAAGAAATGGTTCCGTGGTTAAGAACTCTTGCTCCTCCCCCGGGAACCTGAGTTCAGGTCTCACCACCTACACCAGAGGCTCACAACCACCTCTAACTCCAGCTTCATGGGATCTGATGCCTTTTCTGACCTCTATAAGATCCTGCACACACAAACACATACTCACACACAAAAATATGTATACATACACATAAATAAATATAATATAGTTTTTAAAAAAATATTTGTATATTTGTTGGTGTTTTATGTCTAAGTACTATGTGATATCACATATGTGCACCATTAAATGTGTATATATGTACTATGTACATACATACATGCTGCTGTGCATATATACTTTAAAATTTAATGAGTTAGAACCATTTTTCTCACCTTCCAAAATTATATTTTAAATGAAAATTGATGTTGAATTTGACATGCTAATAACCTATGGAAATAGCCATATAGCCTTTTCCTTCTGACTTATTGGTATGCTGAATTAAATTCTTTACTTTTGGATAGTAAGACAACTATTACAACTTGGATAAATTTAAGTTGTAATATATTTTATTTTAATATGCAATTTCCTTCTACTTGTTAATAATTCTTTCAAATATTGCCTATTACTCTTCAAAACATTACTGTATGCTTTTACTGTATTCAATTTGACATTATTCAGTAAATAATGATGTGATTATAATATATGATTTATTTCATCATCATAAAGATATGTGCTTATTTTTCTTAAATTAAGTATGGTCTATAGAAGCAAATGGCATTCTTTTTCAGCTCTGTGTAGAACTTTCCACTTGCCCCCTTTAGGCAGATTAGAAATGAGATCTATAAAACTAGAAATACAGCTTTGTGGTAGAGTGCAAGGTTCAATTCCCAGCCCTGAGGCAAGGAAAGCATAGAATAACCAATAGTGCCCAATGCTCACATATAAATATGAAGTATAGGGTCTCATCTCACTTTTTACAAGCAATTTTAATTCAATTTTCATTATTTTGGCATTGGGTCATTTTTCTCTAATCACCTTGTGCATCTACACATTCTGTCAAGTGTCCTGTAATCAGAAGACCACCCACAGGATCAGGCAGCATATGTACAGTAGATTAACCAAGCCCGAAGGAAACCAAATCTATGGGCAGCATATCTGAAGTTCACTGATGGACACAGATGAGCATAAACTCTATATATGTCATACTTTATTCTGGAGAGTGTATCTCAGCCAGATACAATGTAAGAGGAAGATGGACCATGTTGGAAGGATTTGTTTCTGAGCCAATTAATAAATCATTGCTTAGAACAATCTTGCAAAGTCTTCATGCCTCCATTTTTTTTTTAATTGTTTCTTGATCAGATTCATCAGCTACTACAGACACCATGCCAGTTTACTGATGGAATTTTCCTAAAATGAAGGAAGAAGAAAATATGTGTTCAATAAAAGATGTAAGAGAGAAAGAAGAGAAAAAGAGAGTAAAAGAGAATAGCATACATTTCTCCCATGGTGTCTTCATTGATATCTTCTGTAGTTTGCATCTCTGCAACTAGAATCTACTTTAAAGTCCCAGAGAAGCAGCTTCCTGCCTTCCCCAGACGTGGGAAGGAGCCTCCTAGCTGTCTAAAGTGGAGACAAAGAAGGAACATGCTCCAGAGGGGTTTTCTTAGTCAGTGGAGACCTATCCCACTCCTACTTGCAATATGAAGTTGTCAATTAAGATTACGCACAAGGCAAGGTCTGACTGAGGTCTGCTGCTGCCAAGTTCCTCTGGGATTCCAGGGTAAATCACTTCTTTTCTATCAGCAGCCCCTCCTGTAGGCATTTCGGTTTTAGAACTTGGACTGGTCTTCATAATTACCACTTTCCACCATTTTATGCATCCTCCATCATCTTCTCTCTCCATTTATGCCCCTTCCAGTTTTGTTATTCCTTGGGGGATAAAAGCATATGAGACAAGTGCTTGCTTGTTTAATCCATGCTAAGGTCTGAATGCCCCTTCCAAAATTCACGTTGAGGCAGCACCTCAGGCTGAGACATTCTTTTCCTCCGTGTGATCTGTAAAAGCAATTATTCCTTGTTGTGTTCTCTTGGCAGGCATGATGACTGGTGTACACGTTCTATTGTCTTGAACTCTGGTTTAAAATTTAATTGCTTAGTTTCTTTTCTAAAGGTGTTGAACTGTGTTCCCAATGCAACAATATTAACAGTGTGGCTTAGGAGTAAAATTATGAGTTTTGACATCATGGGAAGGATGCCCTTGCCTTCCACTTTGGGCTGTGTAATGGCAGTGCCTCCACCAGAGGACACAGAACTCAAGGTGACAGCTTAGAAATGGAAAAAGGGCTTTCACTGGACAACGAACTGATGGGCATCTTTCAGCCTCAAGAAGCATGAAAGTCAGTTTCTGTTCTGTGTAAACTATCCCATCTGTACTTACAACATCAAAAATGACCTATGACAATCGGACTTAAGAGGCAGTTACCACTTTTGCTCTACAAAGAATAAGTTGTAAAATCACTAACTAATATCTGTAAAGGTGGCTTGGCCATGGAAGCACTGTGCAGAACAAGAAGCAAATCACAAACTTCACTATCAGGAACGGATTTCTTTAGTCTGTCATGAGATCCAAATAAAGCCTCTGTACTTTCTTTCTGAGTTTCCTGGGATCTTTGCTATGATTCATTCTCTCCACCCCCTTAGATCTTACTCTAGTAGACAACCTTGGGTCAGAAAAGTTCATGGCTCCTCCTACCTCTACTTTTTATTAACAAGAGAACATTACACCCTGGTTCACAGGGAACTGCTATAAAACAGTTAACAAAAGGATTTGTGGCGCGCTTTTATTTTTTTCAGTTGTGACAACTTTATACTTGTCTGAAACAACGTTCTTTCACCATTTGTTTGGCTTTTCCAGGAAATTATTTGCTAAGTGTTCTTAATGCATCAGGCTCAGCTCTCTGAACCGTAAGAATCAGTCTCCATTTGTTTTACTATTCCATTATGCCTTGGACTACATCTTTAATACACACTCTAGTCATATGACAATTTTTAATTAACACCATGAAGTAAGAAAGCAATTGGTATCGCCACTCAATTTGGCAGGTGGCTTAATTTTTAAATAGTTACAGGGTTTACTATTTTAGAAGAGCCTGCCACATGGCTAAAATTTAAACATACAGAGCAGATCATCCCAGGAGTCATCCTCTGGAGTCTCGCTTTTTAAAATTGTGGATCATAAACATACTTTTAACTAACTAAAGGCATGTGAAAAGGCTGAGAGGTAATTCCAACAAGAAAGTCAGAGGGGACTATGTTTAAATGCCATGTTTGTAAATTCATAACTATGGTTCCTACTATATTAAGTTGCTTTAATTTCTAAGAACCCGGCCTCAGATCTCGGCTGCTTCCCAACCCACTACTGGGATTCCTGATTGTGGCGCTTCAGCTGAAACACGAGTTCAGTTACCAAATATAGCCGAGTAGAGTAAGAGAACAGATGAGTGTCTCAGGCCACAGTTGTCTCACTACCACAGACCGAGCAGTCTTTAATGGGCAGGCAAGACCGACCTCCACTCACCAGGAGAAAGAAGAAAAGTTCCTGGGAAATCCATCGCTCTTGGGAAGGCTTCAGACCAACCAAGCATTGAAAACTTCTGTACACACCTGAACACACTTACTGGTAAGACAACACTTTAAAGACCTTTAAAGTTGGAAATATTTCGATAGTTTTGCCTGGCACAGTAATACTATTTAGATAATGTTTGATTTTTTTTTCTTTCATGAGGATAAGAAATGTGATGTTAATTTTGTCATTTTTTCCCAAAACAGGTAACACATAAATTTTGCTGAATTTCTTTCTGCCCACACTGTCAGACAACTACCTTAGGTTTATAATCTTAGGTGTGCTAAATCACTGTGATCAATTCTGAAAGGGTAAAAGGGTGAAATATGTTTGTGGATGGAGTCAAATTTGTCAAGAGTGTGCATGTGTTATATTTCATAGTAAATGAAACTAATAGCCATCTTGACTGTCATCCATGTTTAAGCTAAAAACTGATGGCTTCAAATAATAAACCTTAGGCTCTAAATATTTTGAGTTATTAATTACCTTTTGAAAGATTTTAAATTAACCAATAGGACATAATTAAATTAGTTGGCATAATACCAGGTAACATAAAATAATTTTAATATGCACATGAATAAAACAGTTTTTACTGTGGATAGCTACTATGCAGTATGTCAAATTAAATATCAAAACCCAGTCCTGTATTGTGTTGTTTTAAAGCTACTGAGGAAATTGTCTTGAATCCAACACACGCTGTTGGTGCAGAATTATTTCAGGTTCATGTTACTTTTTAGCATTTTCTAAAAATACTGATTACCTTCTAGTATAAATACTATGGCCAAATACAAGGTCTATTACTTGGCAATAGAAAACTATTCAAAATTTGTTCCACTTCTGTGTATATCAAAATCAAGTCCTTTTTACATGATAAAGATACTACCCAACTATTTTTTCCACGGAAAGTGAATACTCTGCCCAAATATTCAGAACTTTATAACTGCTAACTGCAGTCCTATCTAGCTGTAACCCACTCTGTAACAGCAGGATTGTACATTCCTAGTTCTGTTGTTCTGGCATCTAGTGTGGGCTGGGTCCCTTTCTCTGGCTCTATCCCTGCTCTCTGTCCAGGCGTCTTTGTTCTACAGCTAAAAGTGGATATTTAAATGGCCACAGATCTCACTTCTCAAGATAAGGAGCAAGGCTCACTCTGAGAAATTACCACCATGGTGACTTCTTGGTTTTGTTGACTTTGTTTTCTCATTTAAAAGGGATGAAGAGGAAATATTTGTGTGTGCAAAATAAGCTGGCCTAATTCTTTAACGTGTACTAACTGATACTCCTGCAAGGCCAGGACAAGAGTCCCCATTGCTTAAACAGGGTGGGCAGAGGCCTTCGAAGGAAGGTATGATTCTGGAGTTCAGCTAAGGACTAAGACCACCCACACAGAGTGAATGGCCAGGGCCTGGTAAAATTCCAGCCCCAAAAAACAAAGACTGATCAAAGCATTATGACTAAAGCATTATGACTATAATTTGCAATACACATAAATAAAACATTTTACTGTACACATAAATAAAACATTTTGGCTGTGGTAATCTACAGTGCTGTCTGTCAAATGTGATTTGGAATGTAAGTGAGAAATGGATGAATTATAAGTAAGAACCACAGTTATTCAATATAAAATGGGTTCAATATAAACATGATAAAATGAAGAAGGCACCAGGAAAGCAAACCCTCAAGTCCTCCTCATTAAACATGGTCTATGGCTGTGTCAGAATTAACTTCAGCGAGAAAGGGTCTTACCTGGGAGAGTGGAGATACATTTTCATAATGGCGATGTATCTGATGATCAAAAAGAAAAGGAGCATTTATTGAGCAATGATTATATAACTAAAGTCATTTTGCATCAAACCTAAGGTTTTCTGAATGGTTTCACATTTGGCTGTTGCCCTACAGGGCTCTTTGTAAGGACAGAAAAATGACTGAAATGAGGAAAGAGAAAAGAGAGATAGAAAGAAAAGGAAGAAGGAAATAGAAAAACAAGAAAAACCTAAACTTCAGAGCCTTTGTTCTTAGCTTTGGCCTTCATAGATAGGTTTTCTGAATAATTTCAGCGATGTTGAATGGTTTAATCAAAAGTATTTATTCCTTTTTCAGTGTCTACAAACAAATGAGGGGCTTACTTTAAATATCTAAATCATTTACAATAGAAAATTTCCACCTAAGCTTATGACTTGAATTTTCTACTTCCTATCAAAATCCTACCATAGAGGTCACTTCTCGAACACTTGTCACATGTATTTATTGCTATGCACACATGTGTTTTCAGGTGATTATTGAGCCATCTCTTCCTGCCTGAAATCTCCAAAGCACCAATCCTAGTTCATACCATTAAAGGATGTAGGATTCAGTCTCCTTTCTAACATCAGTTTTTCCTCAAAATTCTAGCAGTTCTCTGCTGAGTCTTGGACACAGTGTTTCTTGGTGCATTCTACAGTTTCTAACCATTCTCCACTTACCTAAAACTCTTAAGATAATTACCCACAGTACCTGCAGTGGAAAGAGGGAACGCTCTATAGTTACACACAGGCTTCTGTGCTGCGTCTGCCAGCTCTGAATGCTACACATTGAGCCAATATTTGGGCCTTTTCCTTTCAGTCTTGAGTAATAAAAACACTAAAGTAGAAACATGATGTGTGTTCCATCAGCTGTCTACAGGGTCAAATGATTTACTATGAAAATGATTAACTCAGAAGCAGTTATAGGAAGCTTTGCTTTTACTCTCTGTAAAACAAGTCTTTTTGTTGTTATTGCTATACTCTGGCTGTGTATTTCTCACTTGTCTTTCTTGTGTTCTGTTAAGTTTAAGAAATAATTCTTAAGCTGGGCATGGTGGCACACACCTTTAATCTCAGCACTCGGAAGGCAGAAGCAGGCAGATCTCTGTGAGGTTGAGGCTAGTCTGCTCCATAAAGTCTAGGACAGCCAGGGCTGGTTATACTGAAAAACGCTGTCTCAAAAAACAAAACAAAAAACCAGAAAACGAGAAAAAGAAAAGAAAATGGAAAAAAGGAAAGAAATAATTCTTATAAGAATAGTCAGTAGTGCCTTTAGTCAACAGGATTATTCTGGAAGACTTCCCATATACATACATGTTTTGATATACATACGCATGTACATATATTTTACTTACAATATAGATGGTTCTCCTCAAGTGTCATGCATATAATTTTTCTATACATTAAAGTCATCAACTTTAAAATCCATGGTTATTTATAACTTATAGATGTGTCTATCTTTTTTGTCCTTTGTTTATTCACATGGTATGTGAACCATGCATGTGTATAATATATTCAGGATCTCCAAAATAAATGTTTCCCCAAATACTAGGGTCATAATGCTAAGTAAGATTCCATTTCTTGTTTTTGTAAGCTTTGTATTGATTCTGTGTGACTTTCCCAGCATTCACTCCAGTCCTGCTCAGCTCCCTACCCCCTCATAGACACCCTTTCCCCTTGCTTGCAACTTTCTCTCAAACAAACAAACAAACAAACACAAAACAAAGCACAGAATACACTTCATCCTGAAAGCCGTAGCATGTCACAGTGTGGACTACAGTTCACACTCTTCACTTGCAAATGTTCATTGCAATGAGTCATTGGGCTGGTTTGAGATCTCTGACTTCTGTGACAGTGCTGGATCCTCACAGGGCCTCCTCTCATTTATCCTTCTGTTGCTCTGTGTCATGGAGATTCTGCAGCTTTAGACAGCATGACTGGCCCCTTCATGTGTCCCAAACATCTTCAGACGATATAGATTTTGGAGTGGGCCAACTTAAAGCCCTAGATCTGGGTCTGGGTGGTAGCTGAGCTGGTCAGCTCGCCAGCTCTCCCCTATCTACACCACCAAGGAGAGCTCTCCAGCACTGCTCTGGCTAGGCCACACAATGTGGCCATCATCAGGAGGTAGAGTAGTGTCCTGGTCTCATTTCCTCTGTGGGCTGGCTCACCAGCATCCATGCCTCCAGGGCAAGCTCCACCATGCTGCCCAGGCAAGGCATGAGGCCCACTCTCCCAAGCACTGTAGCCTTGGAGGGGCTGGACCAGATCCTGCTCTCACATCTTCAAGGCTCGCTCAGCTGAGCAGTCTCCATCAGGGCCAGCTCCACTGTGTTGCCCAGGTGAGCTGCAAGGTCTGCTCTCCCAAGTAGTATAGCCAGCAAGGGGACAGGGCTAGTTCTCCTGCTCTCATGCCCTCAGGGCCAGCTCTCCCCACTACCACAGGTGGTGAGGAGGAGGGCATCATTCCTACACCCACCCCACCTCAGCCACCTCAGGCAAGATGAGTGTCAGGGCTAGCTCTCTCCTTCTCTCAGGACTGGGTCACCCTTTCCTCCTCAACCAAGGCCAGCCCTACAGCGCTGGTTCTCCTGAGTGCTGCAAGCAAAGGACAGAGCTAGCTCACCCACTCTCATGACCCCAAGACCAGCTCTTCCAAGTGGTAGTGCCAATGTTCTAGAGCTCACCAGGGACCAGGTTACCTTCACCACATTATCACCACATTATCACCACATTACCAGGTCAGCTCTGCTGAGCTCTCCAGGCAAGGTGTGGGGTCAACCCCAAAGTACTGTAGTTGGTGAGGGACTGGGCTATGTTACGATTTCTTATATTAGGATGTGTGGTACATGTACAAAATACAAAATCTTCAATATAAACACCACATGCTCTACATTTTGTAGTATAACATAATTTCACAGAATTCAGATGATACTAATTCAAGAAGAAACTTTGAGCCATAAAATGACATATATAAAGAATCATTAAATTAAGTGCTATAACTTTCACAAAATGAGTGAATATGCACAGGAAGTTAATAAAATGTGAAATCATAGGGGTCTACCTTTGGAAGCAATATCTATTTAGAAAAACAAGAATTCTGATAGGTCACATGCTCATATCTGGAGGTAGATGAGTGTCTTTGATATCTCGTGGTACTGGCTAACCCTCCCAAACCTTTCTAATACCAAATGCTTGCTTAAGAGCAGGAAATGAACAACAGGAACACATCTCAAAATTTACCTGCAAGAATTTGCCTGCAAAGCACTGTGGGATAATACCAGCAGCTTCTGTTTCTCTGGTAGTTTGAAGGAGACGAAAGCCTGAGCCCTGTCTTGATGTGCGGCAGTCACCAATCTTCTCTCCAACAACCAAGAGGCTTCCAATCAGCCATGGTTTATAGACATCATAAAAACATAGCATACTTGTCCAAAAGTCAATCCAGAAAAGATAAAAAAGGCATTTAAGTATAAGAAACTCAGAACCTGGAAATTATTTCTTAATTTACTAATCATACCTCTTCTATTAAAATGTTAGATTGTGGACGTGACGCTCAGTGGTTGGGCACGTAGCATGCATGCGTTCCTAACCCTAATTCTTGGGACACTAACGAGTAAAAAGTTTAAGGAATGTTGAGATGTTACTCTTTCAGATGGCTATGTCCTTAGGCTATAAAAGAGAAGCATAACTCACAGTAGGTGCTTTTTTAACTGTGTCTATGTTACATATGTTACAAAGAGTTAGCAAACTTTACACAATTCTTTCTGTCTAATACAGCTTGAATATCCTTTATGGGAAATGTTTAGAACCAAAGATGTCTCAGATAGTACATTTTTTCAACATTTGAAATTTTGTACATATGTAACGAGACAGTTAGGAGATTGGCTCCCAGATCTATATGCAAACTCATTTATGCTTTATGTACACTCTATATATGTAGCCTGAAAGTATGTTCCATTATGTTCTTAATGGTATTATTAATAATCACTTTTAACAACTTTTATGCAGACAATGGAGAATTTTCTACTTGTGATGTCAGGTCAGCACTTTTAAAAAGTCTAGGGTTTTCGACTATTTGGGGATTTCTGGGTTTTGGGATGTGGCTGCTCAACATTGCTGGAAAACAGAATGGGTGAGTTTTTTGCTTCTGACATTTTTTCATGAGACTCTTCCTTGGTTGTTGGTAAGAAGGGTAAAAGTCAGAATCATTAGAGATAAGTGTTTAATATGCTATCTTAAGTCTTTCTTTCTTTCTTTCTTTCTTTCTTTCTTTCTTTCTTTCTTTTTTGTTTTTTTCGAGACAGGGTTTCTCTGTGTAGCCCTGGCTGTCCTGGAACTCACTCTGTAGACCAAGCTGGCCTCGAACTCAGAAATCCACCTGCCTCTGCCTCCCAAGTGCTGGGATTAAAGGCATGCACCACCACTGCCCAGCTTTAAGTATTTCTAAATGAGCAAGTGGTGTACATCTTCCATGCAAATGTCAGAGGTTCTGTCATAAGCAAGTTCTGTCAGTGGCATAGATGGATATGTTTTAGTCTTTCCAAAATGTGGGAATTTATTAAGTAAGAATAAATTTACAAGCCAAACCAATTTCTTTGGCTTTAACTAAGAAAGTGCTCCTGATTCCACTTTGCATTGATGGTCAATAGCAAGCATAGGTACTTCGATCTTTCATTTCCTAGTGTTGGTTGGTTGGTTGGTTTGGGGGTGGGGCTTGTGTGTACCTTGAGATGCATGTGGAGATCTGCCTAGAGCTTTCAAAAGTTGGGTCTTCTCTTCTACCTTGTTAAGGCAGCTCTCAGTTTTCCTCCTGCACTGCATACACCAGGCAAGCTGGGCTACAAGCTTCCGGATGATTCTCCAGTCTCTGTCTTCCATCTTGCCACAGGAGTATTGGCAATGCAATGTGTAGTCCTCCATCCAGCATTCTATGTGATCAAATGCAAGTCACCAGGCTGCACAGTTAGTATTTAACCTCTGAGTCACCCTTCCAGCCCCACTGGCCCCCAATCTAAATTGCTACAATAATTGTTTAATCATGCATCATACTACATATGTGAGTATTATTTACTGTATTCTGCCATGTATGTGGGACACAATGGCTCTTATAAGGCTAAGAGGCTACACTGTTTAGAGGAACTACACCGAGTCAAGTCAAGGAGTTGATACAGATGCAAGGAGAATACACTATAGAAGACTAGATAAGAACCACAGGCACAGAACTGTTAGAATGCAGAGCTGTCAATGCAGGTGTTGGTGACAGGCAACTTTAAATGTCAGTTTCAAGTGGTCCTGTGTGTCTGAGGTGATATTTTTCCAGGGTGAGATAGCTTATTATGAGTAACCAGGACATGGGTTAATGTACCTGTCCTATTTCAGTCTTGCACCTACATGGCCTCCTACTTTTCCCTAGATCCATGGAAAAGGGGGCCTCTGGAACTATTGCCAGAGAAAGACATACAGACCCAGTCTTCTGGGCTTCTCTTCTAACTAACATTTCCTATGACTGGTTGTAGCAGTCTATGGCCATGAGCTTACCCTCAGCAACTTGGTTCCATCCCAGTGGTGTGTTGCTTGCTCTTAGAAAGCTGCTTCTTCAGGGATGGGCACAATTTGATGACTTTGGTGGCATGTGTATATGACACAGAACCCTGTATATGATCCATATACAATGGTGAATAGAATTGCCAGGCAGTTGTGGGTGTACGCCTTTAATCTTGGTTCTTGGGAGGCAGAGACAGGCAAATCTCTGTGAGTTCAAGGCCAGCCTGGTCTATAGAGTGAGTTCTAGAACAGCCAGGGCTACACAAAGAAACCCTGTCCCGAAAAACAAAACAAAACAAAACAAAACAAAAAAACATAAAACAAATCTGAACAGAATCCTGTAATGCCTGACCACCACAGAAGCACAACCATGGGTGCATTTGGACTTACCTTCAAGAAGTTAAGGGAAAGGAGATGCTCTTGACGTATCAGACTACTCTTTCTGGGTACTCTCTCCTGTTTCTTTCTGAACTACATGTCAACAACATATTAAGGACAACCCTGGGTTTTGATTGTCCTCTTGTTCTGAAACTGCAACAACCCAGTAAATAGCAACAGACCCTGAAAAATTCTGGACCTGGGTGCCATCCAGTGGTGAAATCCAGAAGTAATTACAGAAGCATAGAAAATAGGCAGCTGACTTAGAATTTTTAGAGGGACACACATAGCGGGTTAGGCAGACAAAAGTAAATACTGAACATTGGGGCAGTATTGCATGACAACATGCATCTCAAGTGTTTAAAAGAAAACCATCCCCTCACTCAATAATTGGAATAAGGTCAGAGAGCATATAAAATGAGGTACCAGGCAGGAGTCAGTATGGGGAAAGTCACAGAGAGCTTTATGGAGCTCAACGAACTTGAAGAAAATAGAGAATAGAGAATCATTTCAACATTCTAAAACAGAAGCCTAAAGAGACAGAAGAACTTTCTGAAAAAGATCAAGCAATAATTCTTGAGCATCAAAATACACTCAGTAAAATTTAAAGCGCAAAAGAGGCATCCATGAGATGGACAGCAAACAGGAGGAAAAATAAAAGCAAGAGCACAGGCTAGTCAAACATCTCCAGGTGGCGTAAAGAGAACTGTGAAGAGGAATGAGGACCCGTGTGGCTTTGGGTACAATGTGAAGGCGGCAGTTTTTAATTGTGTGAGTTTACAGCAAACTTGAGAATGACACGGAGAAGAAATAATATAATAACAGAAAACTCCATGAACCTGAAGAAAGGTATGAATATCCACACAGAGGAAGGTCAGGGGTCACAGGTCAAATGTAACTCAATGAGGTCTACCCAAGACATGTTATAATGAAAGTCTCTTAGCACAATGCTCAAAGGTGAAGAAACGCTCAAGGATGTGAAAGAGGAGGGACAGGTAATTACGGAGGTGTATCCCAATTTACCTGACAACCAATTTCCCACAAAAATCGAGTACTCTAGAACAGTGTGTCTCAATCTGTGAGTTGCAAACCCTTTGGGGTTGAAGGATCACTTATCAGATATCTACATTACAATGTATAACAGTAGAAAAATTGGAATTCTGAGGTGCAAAGAAAATAATGTTATGGTTGGGGGTCATCACAACATGAGGAACCATACGAAAGGGTCACAGCATTAGGGAGGTTGAGAACCACTGGTCTAGAAGAAAGTAGCATGAGATTTTATTCAAACCTCTAAAGAAAAAACTATCAAGAAAGAATTCAGTGTTACACAAAACTATCCTTTGGAAATGACAGAGACACTCCCAGACAAACAAAAGCTGAGGAAAAAAAATTTTATATATATATATATATATATTCTCAATGCACTTATCTACAAGACATACAAAAGGAAGAACTACAAACTGGAGGAAGGCCATGATAACTGCTAAGAAGAGAGCATAAAAAAGTCACTGATAGAATAATACACAAATTCAGAATATGCTAATATTTAAATAAGATGCATAAGCCATCCCTAATATGTAAAAGGGAGCAGAGAAATGTAAACTGGGGGGTGGAGAGATAGATCAGTCACTAAAGTGCTTGTATCAAAATTATGAGTTCAGATCCCCAGAATCTGTGTGTCTGGCATACTCCTGGAATCTCAGTGGTGTTAAGAGGTAGAGATGGATCACTGAAAGCTTGGCTATGCGGTGAAATTCCACACCAATCAAAGACTCGTCTCAAAGGGAATGGAGCACCTGATCTCCACACATGCACTGTCCATGTGCATACCAACAACTCCCAACGCACCCGGAGGGAAAGAATGCAAAACTGGGACACTAAAATTCAAATTGTGGGCGACATTAAGTAACATCGGATAACCGTCTTCTATTAGTTCTTTGTGAGCCTCTTGCTCTTTGTTTCTGTTTGTATCTCAATACGCATGTTAAGCTGTTGCTGGTAAAAAGTAGATTTCTAGGAACAAAATATTTTTTGCATGTATTTAGGGTACTATGCTCCCATGCATGCACATGGTGTGTGTGTGTGTGTGTGTGTGTGTGTGTGTGTGTGTTCTGAAGCTGACATGGAGTATCTTCCTCTACCTATCTCTACGTTTATTTATT
The DNA here is from genome assembly GCA_019843965.1 of Rhynchomys soricoides. Taxonomy (NCBI): domain Eukaryota; kingdom Metazoa; phylum Chordata; class Mammalia; order Rodentia; family Muridae; genus Rhynchomys; species Rhynchomys soricoides. The sequence goes on from JADRCH010000216.1 coordinate 840,295, forward strand.
GACAGTGGGGTCTCTTAACTGAGTCCAGAACTCATCCATCAGCTAGTATAGCAAACCAGCTTGCTCCGACTATCTATGGTTCTTGAGTGCTGAGTTCTAGGTGACAGCCACTGCACCTTCCTCACTTTACCTGGGTCCTGGGAATCTAAACTCCTGCCTTCACACTTGCACGGCAAACGGTTTATTTACTGAGCCTTCATCCCACTCCCAGAAAGATATATTTGGTAACCCTTGGGGTAATGACAAGTAGTCTACTCTAAAAAAAATATCCAAGAAATCAAACCATACTACCACAGTACCTAACATGTACACCAAGGAATACTATGAAAGAGAGAAAGAAACCATGGCAATATTAGAAAACAGGTTTAGCCCGATAAAGACATTAATCAATATATGAATATATCAAATATTAATTGGTATCCAGTAAGTGGGCTTTTTTGTTTTATTTTGTTTTGTTTTTATTTTTCAAGACAGTGTGTGGGTCTCCCTACTCTGGTGGATTGTAGCCAGTTCAGTTTAAGAGGGTAATGAGAGCAGAAACAGCTAGCAAGGGGCTTGGGAAGTCCTGTGCATACATACAGTGAATGACCACACCAGGATCAGCTATCAGGGGGCAGATCAACTTTACATGGGGTGATTCAAGGCTTATAAAGTTTTGGGGGACTGAGGGTAGGAACATCCAGGATGGGCAAAGGTCATTAGCTGAGGGCTAAGGGCACCAAAATGCCTCCTTAGAAGGGGGAAGCATTTCAGGAATCTCAGGTGCTAGGTTAACAGGTTTTATCAGGATAAAGGAAATTGATTTGGTAATCTAATTGAGGCTGTGTGACATTCCTCAGGTAGAGGCATATGTGTGGGGGTTTGGAATTCTCCAGACAAAGTCAGAGAAGGAAAAGCCCTGCTAATGAAGGAAGTCTCACATACTGTGCTGAGCCCAGAGGGTATCAGGTCATGGGGGACTGCTACCTTAATTAGCAGACTTTTCCCACAACAGGGTTTCTCTGAGTAGCCCTGGCTGTCCTGGAACTCATTCTGTAGACCAGGCTGGCCTCCAACTCAGAGATCCACCTACCTCTGCCTCCCAAGAGCTAAGTTTAAAAGCATGTGCCACCACTGCCTGGCTAAATGGACATATTGAATGTCCTTATGGGACGCTTAAAATGAATTTTTAGGCCTATTGACTGGCTCAGTGTCTCAAGAGAAGTTTAATCCCTAGAACCTACAGGGTGGAAGAAGAAACTGACTCCTTTACAATACACACTTCACACTCAAATAAATAAATGCAGAAAAAATAATGAATTTTTACAATTCAAAGTTGACAGCAGAAGAACATTTCACTGAAGAAGATATATTTGAAATGCTACAATGGGGCTCTGGTTCTGAGAGCAGCAGAGATAATAACAGATTTCAGTTCCTGCCTTTGTTTTTGTCACTCCATCTCCTGACAAGCCCCCCAAAATGTGCAAAGCGTGTTGGCAATACTAGAGACTTCTGAGCATTTCTTCATTGCAGGCTGTGGTCCAATGTGGCAAGGAGTAGACGTATGAAGATTGTACTCACATCTCCTGCCTTCACAGTGCATACAGCTCAGTGGAGAAAAGGTCTCCCCCCACCAAAAACAAAACTATATACATTTACTTGGGGGCTAGGGATGTAACTCACTGATAGAATGCTTGCCTAGTGTGCCCAGCGCCCTAGTTCCAATGCCCAGTGCTGAAAGGAAACAATACATGTATAGCTTAAAAAGATAAATGCAATGATAAAATACGACTCAAACGACCCAGAGTCAAACTGCATTAACCAGTGAATTCTGAAATTTACCAAAGGACGTGGACAGGTGAACTGGTTAAAAAAGCAGGAGAGAGAAAGACAAGAGGGGGCGTGTTAGGCAAAATGGACAATACAGGGAAAGTCATGGAAATATAAAAGTACACAAAGAGTCTGAGGGACAGAGAGGCCGGACCTGGGCTGAAAGCAGTCTGTGTTAAGAGGGTGTGCCAGAGGGTTTTGATTGGGCAGATTGTCTGTAGGTAGACAACCCGGATTGATTGGGCAGATTGTCTGTAGGTAGACAACCCGGATTGGCTGTGAATCTTTTCATTTGGGCCAGGAAGTACCACAAGGGGAAGGGAGAAAGCACTCACAAGGCAGACTTTGTCTCACTTAATGGTCTCACTTAAATCTTCCAACCATACCACAAATTGCTTAAACAATATTAATAACACACAATGGTCACAGTCCTCTGTGTGGTTAATTTTTTTTTTGTTTTATCAATCCCTAATATTGGACTATTAAAAATCACTGAAGAAAAACTGCCTGAAATACTTTGTCTTCCTTGAAGCTTCCCTTGCACCAGTACACAGTCATCATTAACTGCATGTGCTACCATTCTATGACAGGAAGTGACAGGACTGTGACACTGAGCTACATGGACAGGACCAGGGAGCAGCCATTTCCCCTGTGGGGAAGAACCTAGAACTGCACATATTCCAAGAAATCAGAGAATGATGGCTTAGGAAGTTTTAGGAGAGATGACATTTAAGCTAAGCTAAGCTGAGGAGAGATGAGAAGAAGAAAAGAGGGATTTCCAGGCCACTCAAAGTACTGGAGAGGAAGCAGTCAGGGGTCAAAAGCTACAGAGGACCCCTCTATTTCTCAATATGCCTGTGCTGCGTGCTGAAGGAGAAACTTCCCTTCTGGCGTGTTGCGTGCAGTTTTAAAAGCTACTGCCTTTGCCAGGGGTCGACTGCACTCTGGCCCCTCCTGGCCTCCCTTCTGCTCCACTTGCCTCTGCTCTAGGAAGTGGGTCC
>JADRCH010000216.1:843114-856130 GCA_019843965.1 Rhynchomys soricoides
AGAGAGAGAGAGAGAGAGAGAGAGAGAGAGAGAGAGAGAGAGAGTTAATTCCGTTACAATGTGCCTTCTTGGCACAGTTACTATCTCCCACCTGGAAAAGCATGCCCTTACCAATCTATGATCTCTATCTCTTCACTTGCTCTAAGCTTCAGTGGCCAGTCCCACCTAGCGCCTGCCTTGGCCACCTTCCTGTTTTTGAGACTGTAGGCCCTAGCTCCCCCGGAGACCTTACGTAGTTGTTTCATTCTACTTCCTCCAAAGCATGGCAGGAAAGACCCTCTCTACTTCCCTGTGTCTGCCTTTCGTCCTGGGACCTGGAAGTCCGACCTGTACCTTCCGTCCAGCAATTGGTCCCTGGCTGCCAATACCGATAAATCAAGAACCGACTGGGGAACAGGACATTAGAATCAGAATTTCCCCTTACGTTAGCATTTCTATCATTCCCTCTTTACTGACCAAAAGCAAGATAAATTGAACTTTTGCTTCATAGTCTGCATCTCTCACAACATCGTTGGATTAGAAAAAGCATGATTTAGCATCCAACAAGTCTCAGGGAAATAATAGAGTTGTCTGCAACTGTGCATTATTCCCTTTGAAGATGGTCTTTTCGTTTTGAGGTGTTGACTGACACAAAAATCTCTGAAGCACGATTTTCCAGGGACCTCAGGCTACCTGGAAACCTCTCTTGTTCATCCTATGTTGAGTGAGTGTTTTTCCTAGCCCGCATGCATGTTCCGACAGCAATCACTGAGCTGAAAATTAAATCTGGAGTCGGTACGCAATCATGCTATTAATTCACTTTTCATTGTGCAAGCAATTTTTAAACAGCACCTAATCCTGACAACTGGATCCCATCAGGTGGCGCCTGTTGAAAACCGACAGGTGAGTTAGTAAGCAGGTGAGACAAAACGTGCCTGCAGCAAACACTCCCTACTTAACAATAAGAACAGGCTGTTTCCCATCATTCACTTAGCTTAAGATTCCTTATATAATATTTTTCCTGAAGCATTAAAATATATCATAGTATGCTCATCTTATACTAAATTATAATGGAGTTAGTGATGTATGGAGCTTGTTTCTGATCCTGTTTGACTAATATGATACACAGTTTAATGTATGATACATGGTACATTAATATTGCTTGTAAACAACAATTTAGCAGTGCTGAAGTACATGGTTAAGACAGAGCTCTGGATTCGCTTCCTGGACCTGAATCTTGGTTCCTCTCTGTAAGGAGTCTCACTGTGGATTTCTGGCTGGCCTGGAACTTTCTCCTTCAAATAGGCTGCTGCTTCCCAACTCCTGAGTGCTAGATTGTAGGCCTGTGCAACTAAGCCGGGCTGAGTGTTTCACAGACATACAAATTATTTTTTTTCTAGTGAAAATAATACTGACTCGCATTCTGTATGACCCCAAACATTGTATTTTATTGTTGTATAGATCTTAACCAGTTGTAAGTCTACCAAAAAATTTAAGCACTCATAATCACTTGCATATGTGTGTAGTCTTCAGTGCCTTCTCTGAAATGGTTGTAAACTCTTAATGGTTTCATGATTAATTAGCTAAATAAAATTTTATATGCATATTTGTTTTATACTTGTTTATTTTTAACCATGATTCTGTCATCTCAAAATTATAGTTTAACTGCCTTTTGCTCATAAACAAAATATATTTGCGTATTAAAAGTGAACTGAGTACAAACTTTTTCATGAAGAGAACAATTAAGATAGCTCCATGCTACAGGACAGTCAAGACAAAGGAACTAGATAGAGCAGTGGTTCTCATCCTTCCTAGAGCTGTGACCCATTAATACAGTTCCTCATGTTTCAGTGACCCCCAACCATAAAATTATTTCATTGCCACTTCATAACTGTAATTTTGCTAGTGTTATGAACTGGAATATGATATCTGATAGCAGAATATCTGAAAAACAACTCCTATGAAAGGGTTGTTCCACCCCAAAGGGGTCGTGACCCACAGGTTGAAAACCACTGAACTAGAGTATTGTTGGGTTGATAAAGTTAAGTACAATGATAGGAACAGGACAGTGGAGCTTCAGGATTTGCCCAGATCACAAAGTTAGATACCTAAGCAGTTCCAATGCCTAAAACCAGCACTGAAGACCTGGGAATTCCCTGGAGAATAGCTGGTATTTAATCTTTATTGAAGTTCAAAGAAAATGGAGTTTGCAGTCAGTGGAGGACCGCAGCAGCAGAAATAGATGCACTTGCTGTAGAAAGTGTGAAGGCAGGCATCCTTTTAACCAGGGTCCCTTTATATCTGGGCCATCGATTGAAAGGTGCTGCCCTCTGTTAGGCTTCCTTCATTCAGTTAACCTCAGTAAACACCTTACAGGCATACTCAGAGGTGTGTCTCCTAGGTGATTCCAAATTCTATCAAGCTAACAATTAAGATCAACCATCAGGATGTTCTTTGAGAAATCCTATCAAGCTGACAATTAAGATCAACCATCAGGATGTTCTTTGAGATCAGGTTTCCTTAGATGAAAAGCTGCTTCAAGAATATTGGCCCAATTTTCACACTTTTGGGAGATACCCCACCAGGTTACTACTGACAAACCCTACACAGTTGAAATTTACCACGTTCAATAGCTTCCTTTGATGACTTCTAAACTCAATCTTGAAAGGAAAGATTACTTTGGGGACTTTCTAACCTTTCCTCCTATGGTGCTATAAGCAACATCTAGAAAAAGACATCATGATTAGAGTGACAGGAGACTCACTGATTCATCGAGCAAAGGGGGAGTTTAAACTGATGCCCAAGATACTGAAGCACCCTTTGATTCTGATAATATTCTCAGATAAATGTCCTTTGTAGGACACATAGCAGTCTTCTACATCCTTTAAAACTAGACTACCCCCCCCCCCATGGTTCCTATGGTTCCTATGCACTTTTCATGTTCTTTTGAAGCTCTATCAAATTTTTATATCACCTTCATGTCATTTGTTTAATGACTCCAGCTTCCCCATTTTATTACCCCATGTGACTTTTTAACTCTTGAATGGAATGACTATGTCATGATTCTGGGTCAAGAACCAGTCAGCAAACATCATCCTCTGGAGTTAATCTATCCTATTGACATTTTATGTACAGAAAAACAAAACCCTTTAGGGCCTTAAGAGGTGACTCAGTAGTTAAGAATCCTTACTGCTCTTTTAGGAGACTAGTTGAGCACCAATATTGGGTGGTTCACAACCCCCTATATAACTCTAGCTCTAGGAAATATGACACCCTATTGTAACAGGACTCTCTTGGACCTGCTAGCAGTATAAATAATGACACAGAGGCTTTTTAATATTTTAAGTCTTAAGCCTCTTAGTTAGGGCAGTCCCCCAGACAGCTATATAACTTAATTGGGCTAATCCTGACTAATCTGGCTATGTCCCATCATGTGCTCTACCTCTCTGCTCCACTCTGGTCCCTCGATCCACCTCTTTGTCTGCTGGTGAATCTCTGAGTCTCATTTCTTCTCCCAGCATCCCTCTTTTGGAACGTCTCTCCTCTACCCTCTGCCTAGCTATTGGCTGTCAGATCTTTATTACAGCCAATAACATGCGATCGCAGATTGCCTCTAGGCTAGCGAGGAATAACTATACCAAGATCCTGCCAGCATTTAGCTCTCTGTCAGTAAAGAATGAACAATTGAATATACAGAGACACACCTTCACCCCGTATACCCCAGCACTCTACTCTACCTATAAGGTAACCTGCATGTGCTCATAAACCAGTATGTGCATGTGTGTGCACATTGCACATGTTATTAATCCCAACGCCTTTGGTAGACTGAGGCTGGAGAACTGCACGTCTAAGGCCAAAGCCAACCTGAACTACATAGTTAGACATGTCTCCAAATAAAAATAAAACAAGAATGTTATGACTTTTAAAAATTAACATTTAAGAATTAATATCCACAAATAAAGTTTGTGGGCATAGTCAGGCTAATTAATTTAATTAATATAATTAATTAATTATATCTCATCTATGGCTGGCTTCATGCTAACATGCCAGCTAATAACTTTAACAGGAGTGCTTCAGCCACAAAGTTAAAAACATGTACCCTGTCTCTCGAGAGAACAGTGTGGAAATACTTAGTATGGAGCACACGTGTACTCTCAGCACCTGATAATTAGTAAGTGATTCTTGCTATCTGTTAGACTAATGTAATGAATGAATATATACAATGATGACTGCACACAAAGGTTGAGACGGTTTATTGAGACATAAATAAATAAATACATCATAACTTATAAACACAAATACTTGATCTTTCTATTTACACTTATTAAATGAGTGATATCTGAGATTGTTCATTTGTCCTTGGTGGATTAAGATCATGTGAGCAAAGTCAGTGTGCTGATTGCCTTTTGTCATCATGACACAAACCATGGTCATCTATAAGGAGCAACTCAATTGTGAAATCGACTCCATCAGATTGTCCTGGCGGCATGTCCTTGTTTTATGATTGATGTGAAAAGGCTTAGCCCACTGTGGGCAGTGCTACCACCGGTCAGGTGCTCCCGAGTTGTGTGAAAAAGTGAGCTGAACAAGCATGGGGAGCAAGTCAGTAAGCAGCATTCCTTCACAGTCTTTGCTTTAGTTCATGCCTCTGGGTTCTTGCATGAGGCCCTGCCTTGGCTTCCCTCCATGAAGGATGGTAACCTATAAACCAAATAAATGTTTTTCTCCCGAAGGTGTTTCTGCTCATAGTATTGATCTCAGTAACAGAAACCAAACTGGGACAGTCAGAGTTATAAAATTTCTCAAGCACTTATCTGAAAGCATTCCTGCACTGAGACCACTGAGCTTTGTGATGAAGAAAGGCACACAAAACAGCCCCCTATGTGTCCACTGTAGACTGGCTGAAGACATTCTCTCCTTGTATCATTTGGTAGTAGTTGCTCACTTACAGAGTCATGTCAACCTGCAATTACAAGCCATGCCAGGCACTGTAACCCAGCCTATGGAACTCAGACCTGGAAGCAGAAATAAGAAGCTTGTGTATTCAAGGCCAGGCTAAGCTATATAGCAAGATGTTACCTCGTAAACCTAAAATAAATACTTAACGAGTTGTAAGTTGTAAGCACACAAATATTTTGTCTTTCTTCCAATTTACAGAACAGAGAAGATTGCTATATTGGTTCATCTTAATGTTTCTTCCAATTTGTTGTTACTAACGATATATGAAGAAATCAGGAGAGGGGTTATTAGCATTGATGAAGATTCTGTGTTGTCTTTCAGAAAGCAAGAACATAGGTTTCCTGTGCCTCCAGCCTTCCTGTTACAAGCAACGAGTGTGTGGAGACTGCTCAAATATGTCAGAGACTTCCTCCCACGACTCCTTCTATGATTCCTTATCAGACGTGCAGGAAGAGGGCAAAAGTGCTGACTTCTTCCCAGGCCTTTCTGCTTTCCTCAGCCAGGAAGAAATAAATAAAAGCCTTGACCTGGCACGCAGAGCTATAGACAACTCTGAAACTGAAGATTTTGACTCCGAAAAGGAGATCTCGCAGATTTTCAGCAAGTCTCCCATAAGCCTCTGCGAAACTCCTTCCCACGAGGAGACCAAATCAGCTGAGCAGACTTCCTCAGAACGACCTCGGGATAACAAACAAGCACCTGTCCAGCCTCTAGCAAGAGAACAAGCTGAAAAGATCACTTCCCCAGCTTCAAAGAGAAAATCCGGGGTATCACCCCTACTGGCCAGCCCCAGCTACATCCGGAGCCTCCGCAAGGCTGAAAAACGAGGTGCAAAAATTCCCAATTCAAGTGCAAAGCCCAAAGCTGCCCAGCAAAGCAAGGCTGGCCCCCAGAGCCAACTATGCGACAAGGCAGCTAGTTTCATTGAGGAATTGACATCCATATTTAGAGAGGCAGCCAAGCCAAGAAACAGAAGCCCAAATGGTGAGTCCTCGTCACCAGACAGTGGGTATCTATCTCCTAAAAATCAACCATCAACCCTGATGAGTGCCTCAGCTAGCCAGAGCCCCACTGCAGACCAGCTAGACCAACTGGAGATGGATGCAGAGGTCAAGCAACCCCAGGGCAGCCTTTGCTACCAGGCCCACCAGGCCCCAGACGAGACCTTGCCGCAGCGCACGCACATCCCGCACCCACAGCCCCAGAAAGCCTGCCACTTGCCATCTGCACCTCGGTTCATCCAAAAGCTGAGGAGCCAAGAAGTTGCCGAAGGAAGCAGAGTTTATTTGGAGTGTAGAGTCACTGGAAACCCAACTCCAAGAGTCAGGTAAAAACTCTTATTATGAATGTAAAGTGATTTTTTTGACTTCCGGTGTTACTTAAAGGGCGAAGAGGAGAGATTTCTTGGATTGTTAGCCCTCTGGTCTCTGCAGTAGAATTTTCTCAAAAACCTGCCAGACAAAAAGCAGGCCAAATAGCCACACCAACCACTAGGTGTCCCAGGTGGGGCAGGTTTTACTGTCACTTGAAATGCAATGAGAAATACCAGCAGGCTGTTATAGAGGGGTGCAGATTTTACAGAATCCGGGGAGTGTAAAATGTGTAAATCCAAAGTATGGAGAAAAGTGTGTAGCTTTGATAATGAGTCACTGAAGAAGATAAAATATTATCCCAAAGCTAGAGTTATTCACAGGGTCAGAGATGACGGTGTACAGAGATCAAGCATAGATAAGTCTTAAAATAGACATCCAGTCTCAGGAATGGACCAGACTTATTCATTAGAGACAAACACATACCCATGTCTTCAAAGTGTAGCAACCAGAGTAGGCAGAATTTCTATATTAAGAAAAGCAAACCAAGTCCATAACTGAACAGGTTGGTTTTCTATGCTTAGCTGCAGGGCACAGCCAAAGATGACAGCAAACTGAGTGCATACAGAGAGCCAAAGAAGCATGCTACCATGTCCATTGTGATTCCTATAAATTCTTCTTCTTAAGTTACAGGCTGTATGCCTTCTCCTGTGCAATAAAAGTTTAGGAGAGGGACCTTACATCCATATTGCAGGGCTTACAATCAGGGATCTTCCTTGGACTTGTCTCTTAAAACAAGACATTTTTGAGACTTCAACCATGAGATAAAAAGTGCAATAAGAAATCACATTACGTTTTATGATGTCTGAATTAAATCATATGTAAAATAATAATGCCTTGCTGTGGCCTTGTAGTTAGTGTTATCCAGGCTCTTTAGCATGTCTAATTTCTTAATTGCAAGTCAGGATTAGACTATAAAGACGGGCATCCATTGAGTTATTTGAATGTTTTATCCAATCTTTGTAAATGTTTAAAAGCAAATTCCGATAATTGAATTTAGAAAAAGAATGAAGTGGACAAGCTCAGCTACACAAGTTGAAAAAGTCTTTACACATTTTGCCTTTCTGTGTGAGGTCATGCACACATCGCTGGCATGGATTTCTTACTTCACAACCATTGCTCAGGATAAAACATTGGGATCATTCACTAGCTAGTTTACACTGTCAATTTTTACTGTGATGCTTGCTATTTTAAGAAACCGACAGCAGGGGGCAGTAAAAACCTTCTTAATGCGTTTACTTGGACACACTGTTCTGGATTCTGCATTTATGTGTTTTCCATAAGAATGTAATGGTTTCTTTCAGATTCTATTTTGGTCTTTTAAAACCTATCAATTTTAGGAGCAAATAGTCAGTGAGAAATATATGAATATGCAAAACAATGTTACTGATTTTGAAACGTTATGGTTTGATTTACATATATGTGCAAAAGAGCCTCTTCCAAGTGGAATTCAGTAGCAAATGTATACAACATGTCGAAAGCACTCCACTCAGCACCAAAAGACCCAATCAAATGAGCAGGCCATGATTCCTTGTTAAGGTTCACTTAGTCGTTTGGTAACATAGGAGGGGATCATCAAAATCATGCCTGGGCTTCTTGGGGACCAGTGGGGGCAGTAGGTTTAGACATTTGGTTAGTAGCATAGGATTATTAATTATTTTCAGTGTACTAAAATCAATGACCAATGCTCATTAGACATGGTAAACAGTCATTAAATCTTTGGTAAAAATGCTCCATTGCCCATTGTTTAGTTAACTGGCCATTGTATAGTCTTTAGGGTTGGTTTTTTGTTTTATTTTGCTTTAAGAAGATGAATATAAATGCACAGCAAGGCCGGGGGTTTTGTTTTCATTCCTGTTTGAGGGATCTTGGTCATCTTGATCATGCATTTGGAAGTACACCAAACTTCATGATCATTAAACTTTATTGAGCACGTGAGACATGTGATGGTCTTAGTGGAAAACCTCCTGCGAAGGCAATTTTGTGTAAAGAAGAAAACCTTTAATAAAAAAAGTGCTCGCACTGGGGCATGAGAAACTGGCTCGGTCTGTATCAGTCCAGGGATACTGACCTACATATTAGTGAGGCCTAGTTCATTGGCAGGACACCTTCTAAGGATCTAGAAGTACTTGGTTGTCTTATGGAATCCAAAGCAATCAATGGGCAAAAGCCCAAAAGATACTGATTAATAAACACAGAGGTGCATAGTATTGGGTGGTTGGCAGCTATCCTGGGAAGGGACAGGGTGTGCATGGGTGACAGACCAGAGGAAAGAATGCACTGTTGGCAGCTGTGGCAGGATCCTGAGGTAGGGACTAGAATGCAGAGAGAAACTTCCCTTGTCAATAGCAAGTGAGCAAAACCAGGGTTCCAGGAGGACACAGGAAGAATGCAAGGAATACACATCCAGCTCCGATGAAACGAGGCCTGCGTTTAGTGGCTGCATTTGTGCTGGAGCCAGGGTGTGGAAACAGCTTCCCACAACGGCATGGCTAGGCTACTTACTGCTAGCTTAGCGCTCCTTAAGTAAGGCCAAGACAGAAACGGCTCCAAAGCCCCAGGCCAGGCTTGGTAGCATAAGCCTTTAGTCCTAGCACTGTGAAGCAGATAGATCTCTTTTGAGTTCAAAGCCAGACTGATCTACACAGTGAGTTTCAGGCTTATATATATGGTGAGTCTCTGTCTTAAAAAATCAAAACAGAAGAAAATCCTGAGCATTATCAAACTAATAAATTAGATAAAATAGCCCCAGCTAAAAGGAGGAGTAGAAAGAACAGTAATGAGAAGCCAGGCCAGTCATTTCAAGGCATTCCTACTTTAAACACAAACACTGTCCCCACTGGTACACATGTCACAAATAAAACGTGAAAACAGTGTTCTTTCCCTCCTTTATTCTTACATCTTCAGAAAAAAATCTCAACAGTTGAAGGAAAGAGAAGATATGTATTAGTAATATTCAAGTTGTCTATAAATTATTTGTTAGCAATTTTAGTTTACACTTCTTCCAAGAATTATATTTAGTTGTGAGCTTGTGCTGTTGTGTATGTATCTCTGTAAGTATATATACACGTGTGTGTGCAGTTGCCCCCCAAAGGCCAAAAGATGGCATTAGATGACCTTGTGGGCCATCTGATGGGATGTGAACTCTGGTCTTCCTAATTGTACCACCAGCACTCCTAACCTCTGAGCTTTCTCCAGTCTCATATGAGTTGAATTGTTAGATATAACAAATATCATCTGTTTCTGCATGCATTCCCTGTCCTCCATTTTTCAGTCTTCAGAGGAGCATAGGGACAGGGTATCCAACACCACTCACCTTTCTTGGTCCTCTGCACTCTCAACTTCTGAGTGGATCCCTAGTTCATGAGAGCAGGTTGTCCTGAATACCTATAATCCTAGCACTGGGGGGATAGAGGGATGATCTTGACTTTTAGATCAGTCTGGACTAGATAACAACATTTAGTCTCAAAACAACATGACTTTGGTATTATAAAAGGAAGTCTTCTTCTTCCCTCCTCCTTTTCTTCCCCTTCCTCCTCCTCTTGCTCCTCCTCTTCCTCCTCCTCTTCCTCTTCCTCCTCCTCTTCCTCCTCCTCCTCCTCCTCCTCTTCCTCCTCCTCCTCCTCCTCCTCCTCCTCCTCCTCCTCCTCTTCCTTCTCCTCCTCCTCATCTTCTTTCTTCTTCTTCTGAGACAGAGCCCCACTATGTAACCCTGGCTGGCCTGGAACTTACGATACAGGGCTACATAGGGCCAGACTGGCCACAAACTCAGAGATTCACCTGCCTCCCTCTGCTTCTTTAGTGCTAAGATTAAAGCATATGCTACCAGACCTGGCCCACTTTCTGCATTTAAAAGTATTTTGAATGGAAATTGTATCTCTTAAACCACATAGATTCAAGGCCCTAGATACAAAACTGTACAATAATGCACCAAGTAATAAAAATTAGTTAATTAATCACAGAGCCTAGAATGTAAGTCTGGCTTTTTAATTCCTTATCATGTGGTATGGGTCCATATGGAGGTCACACCACAGTCCTTGTTACTGAACTGCTGTGTCTGGCTCACTGGCAACCTCCATAAGCCGAAATTAGAGGAACTATCATGTATAAAAATCGAGGTATGGAGGAAATCATATTCCAAATATTTTCAAAGAGATGGTAGTGTGATATTTTCTCCATAAAGAAATCCAGTTTTTCATGATTGCGCCTCTTTCTCTTCAACCCACTAGCAATCATCAGTCAACATAAACGTTAAAAGCGTGTGCATATTCTCCTCATAATAGCTGAAAAGAAAGCTAAGCCTTCTAGTTATGAGCTGTGATCTACACACTTTCGTATTCAGATAATTGTAAAGTGAATGCATAAAATTATGAAAGGGAAAATACTTTCAAACACTCAACTACTGAAGTAAAAAGGATCCAGCACACGCTTTGATATTCCAGACACAGTTCCTCCTAACAGATGCCTTTATTGGCCTTGTAAAGTTTTATTTAATACATGTAATTGTGATTAATTAAATTCTTTTTATAATTAAAACTCAGCACTTTCAGTGCCTCCATGTAGTTTACGTGAGCAAGACCTTGATCCTCATCAAAAGCCAAAGCAACAAGAGTATCCATATGAAATCAATACAGCACTGTCTGTGGATATTTAGGTTCCCTCAATGATAATCATAATAAATAAAACATAGCACAGGTATTTCTCTTAGTAAGACTATCTGTATGGACTGTGGTGGTTTGGGACAATATAGCAATCACACCAAAGCCAGTAGATTATAAATGTGAAGATACAGCTGGCTTAGCCCAAGATTATTCCAAGAATAGTCAACATTGAGAGTGCTACATGCCACCAGATTATCAAAATAAAAATGATCTCTAATTACATTTGGTGTTACTACAATGTGATACATAGTTATACATAATTTGGAGCAAAATTTTAGGATAACCAGTGAGTTTAAGATATATGCACATGAAACCTTTACATAACACCTCTGTGGATATCTAATGTAAAATGTCAAGACTTCCTTTCTAGAAGTTCAAGAAAAAATTATTGCAGTCGCCCTTGACTGTGCTTGTTCTCAGTCCCATCTCTGGTCCCTCCAACAATCCAGCGATCCTTTCAGATCGCTGAAATTTGATTCTTCATTCCATCGCCTCTGGTGTGCTCCACTCTGGGCTTCATCCTCTCGCTCAGATACTAGCATTACCCTCTAATCCACTTCCTTGGGCCTACATGTGTTCATCCGAGTCCACATGACACCCAGCATAGTTCTTTTCAGTGAACTGCCATCATAGCACTGCGTGCAGTGACTTCTTAGCTGGAATAAAGTGGACTAAAACACACTGTCCCGGCAGGTCCCAATCAGGCTTCTTCTGTTTTATGTATCCCCTGCTTCTTGCTATTGAAGAGCCCACGTCAGCCACCATAGGATCTTCCTGCGCCTCCTTCTTCGGGGGCCTCTGTGCCTTCTGCTCCTTCCATATCTTAGGATATGGCTTCCTATATCTACCCTATGTGAGAAGGGGGCAGGGCGAGGTCCGGCCCACACCACACAATTTCACCATCTGGCGATTTTCTCCATAAACTTTTCTGACATACTGTGGATTACTGGTTCAATTTTACTATCCATTTCCTTCAATAAATGAAAAGGATTTGAGTACAAGGACTTACTAATTTTTTTGATTTAGTTCTATCTGGGATCTAAAACAGCATCTGACATATAACAGGTGATCAATAAATACATGTTTAGTAACTATAGGAGTAAATTCCACTCCAAGGTATATATACCCGATAGAAAATGTTGTCCTTGTATTCTTAATAAAACTGAAAAAGCTGTAAAAGTAAATGAATAAATTAAATCATGATATATCCAAAATGAATAAACCAGAGGTGGATTGATCAGTTCTGAAACTCAAAAACAAAATTCTAATTAAAAGTTAAAAAGAAATACACAGTGGCTTAGTTAGAAAAGTGCTTGGTTAACCTGCACAAAGCCCAGGGTTTGCTATCCAACACCCCAAAACAAACACACCAACAAACCAACAAACACTCAGGCAGTGGAAGCTGGGGGCTTATAAATTCATAGCAAAAGGGGGATTGAGGCTGGCTTGGCCTCGTGAATATACACAACATGCATGAATAAATGTTTTTCTTAAAGTTACT
The DNA here is from genome assembly GCA_019843965.1 of Rhynchomys soricoides. Taxonomy (NCBI): domain Eukaryota; kingdom Metazoa; phylum Chordata; class Mammalia; order Rodentia; family Muridae; genus Rhynchomys; species Rhynchomys soricoides. The sequence goes on from JADRCH010000216.1 coordinate 855,585, forward strand.
TTCTAAAACAACACCATCTTAAGCCTACTGAAGTAGTCAGAATATAGACTAGGACACAAGAATGTCAAATGTCACATTAAAGATGACAGTAACTACAGAGACAAAGAAGCAAGGGGCTTCGGTTGTGTTTGCAGTATTTTGTATCTTAAGGTATGAGTTGCTGGGCTTTGTGGGTAACGTTTAAACTGTCTTATCTTCCTTCACTACCTGTACTATCTATGCACTGATACTGTGCATAATTTAGTCCAGAAAAACCACCCATAAATGACAGGCACATATAGCTCAGTGAAAAAAAAAAAAATCTGCCTAGCACATTCAAGGCCCTGGGTTCAATCCCTAGCACCAGAAGAAAACCATCATAAAAATGACTTGATGTCTAGCGACATGAATTGGATAGGGTGAATCTTAGCCATTTTCCATTATAAGTTATTTGTTAACCAATGTTCTGGGTTGTGTTAGTTATATTTTAGGACTTTAAAAATCACTTTTTTGTTTTGATTTTGTCATGTTCCAATAAAATACTATATATTCAGTCTCATGCCAAAG
>JADRCH010000216.1:856140-873220 GCA_019843965.1 Rhynchomys soricoides
AGCAGAATCCATAGGAAACAAAAACCTACCGATATCTTGTCTCCTCCCCTACCCAGCGAAACCTAAGTTTCTTAATCTTCTGACACTAAGTCCTTCTTTCTTCTCCATTTGGACCTTTATGTGTGACAGAGGTCAATAAATGTTCCCTAGAACAACAAATTACTGCTGAACTAGAAACCAAAAGATGTCAGCCACAGAGCAGTGCCTTTTGGTGATGGTGGAAATGGAGCCTTCTCCACATACACTGGCTGTGTCCAACAAACTAAAGGTGTGAGGTCTGCTGGATGCTCTGTCTCCTTTACTATGCCTCTGCTCTTTCTGAACTCACTTCTCTCCAGTATCTGCCAACTTGGAATTCTTCCTTTAAAACATTGCCTTTATCTCTATGGTAGTTTAAACAGAAGGCTGTCGTTGATCAGACTATTGAATCTTTTGCTTTAGATCTTAAGAAAATGGAGTTGCCCTGTTTTGATAACCCAGGAGGTATTGGCCCTGTTTGCCGGAATTGCTGTTTCATAGTTTGAACGTTTACAGATGGCCAGTCACTACCTCACCTCCTTTCTGGGTTTCATTTCCTCTTCCCGGGTAGCACCACAGTGTGTGATAAGCACATTCATGATATCCACAATAAGGCTGCTCAAGCTGCTATTTCAGGGAATCAAGAAGCAAGCTTCAAGGCCCGGAAGATGGCTCAGCAAGCAAAGGCATTTACTGTCAAGATTGATGAGACCTAAATGCAGTCCTGGGACCTGAATGATGAAAGCAGAGAACCAATGGCTACAGTTTGTCCATTAACCATCGCATGAGCAATGTGGTACATGTGCAACTATACAAGCATGGATTCTCACATGCACACCACACTGTATAGATGATGATGATGATGGTGATGATGATGATGATGATGATGATGAAGAAGACAGACAGACAGACAGACAGATAGATTAAACATTAAATAAGTAAAAAAGGAACCTCTGTATCCAAGTAAAAAGAAGATGTATAACTGTAGTGAAGATTTTTTTGTTGATGAGAACTGCTATGAGTGTTAGTCATCAATAGCAGGAGCCAAACTGGGAATTCACATCAATTTATCACTTTTTGGGCGAGTTTCCATAGTTGACAAGAAAGCTAATAAACAAACAACCATTAAAGCAAATTCATCTAAGAAATAAGGACATGTATAGGGAATCCCTTTAGAATTAAAAATTGGCTTGAAAAAAAAAAATGTCAGAACGGCTGAGTAGCGTAGTTGGCTGTAGATCCTAGAGGAGAGGAAAATTCCGGCTCTGCCATGTATCAGGTGTGCCACTTGGTAGGCTAAAGCTTTCATGCCTCAACAGCCTCCCTAGTAAAATAGAAAAAATGAACATACGTACTTCTAGGGTAGTGTTTAGGTCAACCAAGACAGATATAGAATTTAAAATTGTTCTGGGTATGTGTAATATGCTCACGCATATTAACATCTCACTTGTAAAGTTATTTTTTAATGGTTTCTTTGGAGCTGGAGAGCTGACTCGGTGGTTAGTAGGGCTGCTGTATAATCATGAGGCCCAGAGCTTGGATCCCAGCACCTGTAGGACAAGCCAGGAGTCCTGCCAACACTCGTAACTGCAATTCAGATGAACTTAACACTGTGCATACAGAACATAAGTGCATGCACACACACACACACACACACAAAACATAATTTATTAAACCTTTTTTAAAAATTCTTACTTTTATTACTGTTGATTTGGTATAAGCTCCCCCATAGTCTATCTTCTCAAAAACCATTGAACTTGTTTTCTGTTCTTAAAATCTTTGTACTGCAATTTTCTTTTTTAGTCCTAAGCATGCACAACTGTATGGAGATAATGGAGAGAAATGCCCCAGCATTATAGGACATACAACTAGCATCTAAGAAACACAAACACTTGCTTAAAGGCATTTCTGTGTCCATTTTCTCAGAGTCCTAGGTTTGAGGATCGGGGTCAGACTCCACCAAGACTTCCCTGGACTCTCTCTCTATTTCTACATTCTAGCAACTTTTACCTCACTTGGCCTTCTGTCCCTTTATGGCGGTGGGGGATGGGAATAAAATCAAAGGAAAAGTAATTCTTCCAATCACTGGCCCCACCCCACCCCCCCCACCTAATGGTCTCCCCATCCTCTTGCTAACCTTGGAGCTGTGAAGGTCAGCCATGTATTGTGACCTAAAGTCAACTTGGAAAGTTTTCCAAATCCAGGCCTCTTGACTATTGTTTTCTCGAGGTTCTTTGAATTGTTCCTTCATTTCCTTGGCTACCTGTTAAGTATTTGCTGAAGTCAATTGAAAGTAGTTTCCCGATACGTTGCTCCTTGTTTTTGTATTCCAATAATTTTAGCAGGAAGAAAACTCTAAAAACAATTGGAGTAACAAATACACGCTTTCCCCAGGTAGGCAGGTTGGCTTTGATTTTGTACTGCCTTGCTTAAGTATTATTCCATACTGCAAAACTCTCAAAAGGAAGTGAATGAGCCTTTGCCTACTTACCAGTATGGAATTGTTCTCCAAGAACCTGACTGTGAAGTTTCAGATGCCTCCCCAGCAAGAGCTGCTCGGGCTTTCAAATCCTTTCCATGGTGCTGAGTTAATTTCTTCATGACCCACTTCTTCATTTGCCAGGGGCGATACCTCACTATGAAGCACACAGTGTATGAAAGTATAATTAGAGCTATTACCAGCCCTCTGTAAACACCACATTCGTTTGACTTAGGAGTTACATTTTAACTGTAACTGTGGCAAATAGAATTATGTCTGAAACCCAGCACAGCTTGCTGTGTAAAGCAAGATGCTAAACTATCGTTCTCATTGGTGTATGCAAGTGGTGTGTTCCTGTTTCCTTTTAGTTCTTAGAGCCGAAAAATAGTAATATGATGAATAATCTGCTAGAATAAAAGTGAACCACTAGCCACCGGCACACTGATAGGGAAATATAGCTACGAGCCTTCCCTGGCAGAAAAGTGAGAAACACTTTGTTCTCTTGTATATGAGTCCCAACAGTGAAGGCTGGCTCTGAAAGCTGCGCATGCTCTCAGCAACCAGTGTCTACTGATTCTGTCATCGGCAGCCACAAAACATAAACAAGGATGCCATAGGAAATAAGGTTTCTTCCCAAGGGGATGGCATTGAGTCTGGAAGGAATGCCAGCTGCCAGAATTGGAAAAGTGTTTCTGATGAGAGAGAAAGAAGTTTGGGGAAAAGGCCTGCCGGTTGATAGCGGAGAAGGTTCCAAAAAGAAGGTAGAGGGCGGGGGGTGGGGGGGGGCAGAGAAAAGAAATCATTAATAATAATAATTTTTAAAAAACTCCCATTAGAATAAAATGGATTCTTTCTCTAAAAGAAAGAGCTTCAAAATTATTTTTTTACCAGAATAGAAGAGGTTATTCCAGTCTGCATGTTGATTGCTTTTCTAAAAACAGATGTCTATGGATGGCTTCCTTCCTTTACCCAAGACAACGTCAAGAAAACCGGAAAAAGAAGGGCACCTTGATCAGTGATTCCATGGTCCTCCTGAGAAAATGCCATACTGCGTGCAGTCCCGGCAGACTCAGTAGTGTTTACACGAGGGAGAGTCGACAACATGTCTCCTGGTAGAAGAAACACACTTGATGCAACTTTGGAAAGGAGGGAGACAGTGCCATGTGCCAGGCCTCGCTCTCTCACACAAACAGAGCAGTAATGCCAAGAAGAACAGAATAAATATGATTTGTAATCCAGCATGGTACTATTTAACTCTTATATTCCATTGCCAGCATTATAATTAGGAATGCACTGGCCTATGTTGGCCAGAATCTTGCTACATGGAATTATCCTGTAAGCCAAGGGTAAAGACAAATCATCATCACTGCCTGGAATACAGTTGGGAAGAGCCACTGCAATAATACATTTAGTTCAATGATTGCTGATAGGCTTTTGCTACAGAAGACCACTATAAATCCAACATGAGATGGTCATTTTTATGACAGAAATAACTTTAACCTTGAACAGATAGCTATTGGAAGGGAGCAACAAGATTAAAGAAACTACGATCTTCCGCACCATGTATGACAATTGCTAACATACGAGGAGTCACTGAGCATATCAAGGTGACAGGTACCTCTCACATTGGCAGAAATATTGTCAGGTGCCATGTGGGAGAGGTCAGGTAAGCAAGGAGACTCTATAAAATGCTGTTGTGTTCCTTTGGAGACAATTTTATTTACTCGAAGTAGGCACTAGTCCTTTGTATGCAGTCAGCTTTGTGACATCCCATTCAAATCATGTTTACCTCAGATTTTAACATTTGGGTGAAATTTTTAACAGACGTATATTGGAGCCTATGTTGTGACTCCGTTGTTTCACTGCTTTTTTTTTTTTCTCTTTTGTTGGATATTTTTTTTTATTTACCACTTACCAGGCCCCCCCTCCAGAAACCCCCTATCCCCTCCCCTCTTCCCCTGCCTCTGTGAGAATGCTCCCCCACCCACCCACCCACTCCTGCCTTCCTGCCCTGGCATTCCTCTACACTGGGGTATGGAATTCTCACAGGACCAAGGGCCGCTCCTCCCACTGATGTCCAACAAGGCCATCTACGAGGAGCCATGGGTCCCTACATGTGTACTCTTTGGTTGCTGATCCAGTCCCAGGGAGCTCCAGGGAGTCTGGCCAGTTGACACTGTTGCTCCCCCCACAGGGCTGCAAACCCCCTCAGCTCCTTCAGTCCCTTCTCCAACTCCTCCATCCAGGACCCTATGCTCAGTCCAATGGTTGGCTGAGAGCATCTGCTTCTGTATTTGTCAGGCTCTGGCAGAGCCTTTCAGGAGACAGTTCACTGTTTCTTAATGGAACCTGCTAATGTGCCACCTCAATTAGAAAGCCATCAGTCTTACTAATTATAGGAGAAACAATAGTTTAATCAACAAGTATTTCCACAGAAAAAGAACCAGTGCCATTGCTCCAGTGTGAGAGCTGTTGTATTTGGATTGATTTTTTTTTCCCCAAACCCTAGCAGGTCATTGCAAGAGAAATAATGAATCTGTTAACAAGGCGTGTCGGTCTTACTCCAAATCAAAGCAACTTTATAAGCACTGTATCATCTATAATATATACCTGCAAGAGTTATGTTACCAATTAAAAAAAAACTTACTACATCCCAGTCCCTTTCATCTTCCAGTCTTAAAATCTGAACATTGATTCGTCCGCTGTACTATTGCACAATGGCTTTAGCTCCTTGGAATCTGAAGGTGTGTTTCTAACAAGGTCTAAACATGGCTCTCTGCCTTCCAGCGGCTTCCCACACACACCTCAGGTGTGTTCCCCAATGCCAAATTCTCGAAACACAAGGCTAGCCCTTAGCTACCTTTGGTTCAAACTGTGCTCTGTGGCCCCAGAAGCTGCTGGCCTCTACATGGGGTCTTCCTCAAGTTCTCAACTATCACACATGTGGTTTTTTTTGCTCCTTCTTTTGATGGGTTTCTGGCTTTCAGATTTTGATAAATCAGAAAAAGATTAAGCCCAATCAAAGCCTGTCATTGATTACAATTTGTTCTGGTTGAAGTGTGCAATTGTCCCACTCACACCTGTGGAATTAAACTATGATCTGAACTGTGAGAGCAGTTTGTTTCTCCTCATTGGCTTTGTAACCAGGTCCTGTTTCCCTAACACTTATTACTTTCTGCCTCTTCTTCCTCCTCTTCCTCCTCCTGCTCCTCCTCTTCCTCATCTTCTTTCTCCTCCTGCTTCTCTTCCTCTTCCTCCTTCTCTTTCTCTTCCTGCTTCTCCTCCTCTTCCTCCTCCTCTTCCTCCTCCTCCTCTTCCTCTTCCTCCTCCTCTTTCTCTTCCTGCTTCTCCTCCTCTTCCTCCTCTTCCTCCTCCTCCTCCTCCTTCTCCTCCTCCTCCTCCTCTTCTTCCTCCTCCTGGCAGGCCTGCTTACACTCCAGATATGTTTATAGAAACAGAACTTGGTTTTCTATTTCTTTATTCCAGCATAACATATATCTGAAATCACCTGTGCTTGATGCTCATGGGATTGTGAGAGGTAGCTATGAGGATGCTGGCACCTGAGTGTGTTCTCCGGGCCTTCCCTACCTGAATATACTTCATCAGTTGGATAGAGTAAATGTATCCTAGATGATCACAGCGGTAAGGGAGATGCAAGCCGCGCTTGATGAAACTATAGGAAACCCATGAAGAGTCCAAGAAGGGACGCAGAAAGAGACAAGGTAGAAGATTAGAAGTGGATGGCAAGAGAAAACATTCTGAGAAGAAATGAACAAGGCCAAGTTTGAAATAGCTGAGTGCTAGAGACCACAATAACATCTACATGCCAAATGTTTCCAGACCAAACATGTAAGGAAAAGAAATTAGCAAGCGAGAGTTCCCCCCTTTGCCAACCAGTCCTGGCATTAGTCTGAGCTATTCCAGAGCATGTGGTTATGTGATCATGATAACAAACGTTTAATATAGATGTGACAGCAATTATTCTGAAGGGGCATGAGTCATTTTTTAAAAGATGCTAATAGGGTTAGCGTAATGAACTTGGGATTGCTTCCTTATGACTCTGTGGATGGGTATTGGAGGGAATGAAGAGAGTGCCTTGTGGAGTCGCATTCCATATGCCTTCATGAAGCCTTTCATAATGGCTCAGAAAGAGAATGCAACAAACATCCATTTGGATCGGGCTGATACAACATCGTATTAAGATTATTAAAGCCAAATTCAGTCATATGTTATTTAATAATAGGGATGCACTTTAGGACGCATAATGATTTTGTTATTATGCAAGCATCTCAGTATGTTTGCAAAATTCAGATGGCATAGGTCAATGCTGTGATGTGGCCCTATTCTGTAGGGTCTAAGGAGTGATCGACAATGGCTGTAGGTTTTTTGGTTTGGAATGAATAGTATATCAAGTATATACAAGATAAAGTAAAACATCAAGAGATGGATAGATACCAAAACATTATCAAGTCAGGCATGCAAAATATTCTGCAGAAATACTGTCTAAAGGAGCCAGCTGGAGTCCCTAATAGAGAATCCTGGGCAAAGCAGATGTCCCCTCAGGTGGGGCTCCCGAGTGAAAGAACAAATAGCACATATAGAAATAACACCATCAGATTGAGTACTTACAATGTCCAACAGAAGTGGGCTCGGGAAGTTGAGTCAGCCAGCTGGCCTTCCCCACTGAGAAGGCCCTCTCCCCTCTCACTAGTGAGCTTCCTGAGACTGAATTGCTGGTTCCCCTCTGCCATGCAGGTCTATGGACTGGGATGAACAACAGTAAGCTTTGTTGGGAATGCTTTTACTGTTTGGCTGTTTTCAAGGATAAAATGTCTTCATCACTCACCCTACTTTCTTTTTTGTCCTTCCCGTCACAGAATGGGGGGACCAGCCCCAAATAGTATGCTTGGGGGACACTTTGAATCAAACAGGATCAGATATGAAATGGGGAAGGGAGCAACTCTAGCAGAACCAGTTTCACAATGGGTTTAAACCACACATGACAATTTACCAATATAATATACATTACAGGCCCTTTGATGCAATTGTGAGATATAAGACAACATGGCGTACTGTTTTGCAGTGAACTTTTTTAAAAGCTTAATTTTTAACCATGTGTGTATGTATGTCTGTGTGTGGGAACAGGTGAGTGCAAATGCCAAGAAGTACCAAGTCCTTTTGGCTGGCTCTAGAGTTATATAGGCAGTTACTTACAGCCACATAACAGCATGGATGCTGCGAACTGAACCTGGATCCTCTGCAAGAGTAGTCCGCTCTCTTAACTACTGAGCCATCTCTCTAGTCCTACTGTGAACTTCTTATATGTAAAGATAAGAAGTAACTTGAAAAGGTGCCACAATGACCAGCAAGATGACACATCTGGTAAAGGCAATTACTGCCAAGCTTGACAACCTGTACCCCATCCTTAGGAGTCACCTGGTAGAAGGACAGAATGGACTCCCAAAGGATGACCTCTGACCTATCCATGGACAAAACTGTACACACAAACAAGCAAACATAAAATTCCTGGGGTTGTAACATTTATTTATTGTGCGTGGTGCTATATTATGACAGCTGCAATGTCATAGGGCCACAGGAGTTCAGAGCTGCATTATAATTTTATAGAACGACCATTACATACAAGCAATCTGTCATCAAATGAGATACTATTGACAAGTGCATTACTGTGCATCGTGGCTCACTTAGGACTCTGAGACAGGAGGACTGCATAAGTTGAAAATCATCCTAGCATTTGTGACAAGTTCAAGACACCTTCGAAACAAACAAAAATATCAGTCAAGCAACTAACATGAGGATCCATAAGTTTTCTATAACCACTTTTTGCTCCATGATATCCTGACTAAACAGCTTTCATTGGCCTCTAGGAAGCCATCGCTTTCTCTTCTTGCCCAGAGAAGTTCTTCTGTCTAGACTACAGCAGACATCTGTAGGCCTGTGGTTGTGTGGAGCCCTTCAGACTCTGAGCAAACCAAAGGGAGGGGACCTTGGGATATTTAGTATGTTACCTTCTTATGGACTTCCTCTTAGACAATACAGGTCTCCACTGTGCTTGCTAATTCACAACAGTGTTCTCATCCTTTATCCTTCTAGAAGGAAGGGTAGAAGCAATCCTCCTTAACCCCCAAGGTTGTCCCTTATCTCTAATGATTTTCTTATATTTTGAGACCTTTAGATCTAGTCATTTCGTGAAGCCCTCATGTGTTAACTCAGTTTTGCTTGCCTCTATGTCTAGTTGGGACTGCCGCTAGTGTGTCTTTCTGATTATCCATCTCAGGGTAACAGATGTTTCATCATTCTTGTAGTCCACAGTGGCGTGTTCAATTTCTAAATTGCTTTCTTTCGAAGTTGTTTAGGTAAATTCAGAATTTCTCATTGTTAAGTTGTCAGTTACAATACTATAAAGTACTAGCACTACCAGTAGTAGTGGTGCTGCTGGTGGTGGTGGTGGAGGAGGAGGAGGAGGAGGAGGAAAAGGAAGAGGAGGAGGAGGAGGAGGAGGAGGAGGAGGAGGAGGAGGATTACATTGATGATAAAAATCCCAAAAGGCATTTGATATCTCTTGTTAGAATTTAATAACTCTGTTAGCTCTTATTATGGTTTGTCCAGCCCCCCCCCCCCAATAATCAAGATAGAGTCTTATTGATTTATTGAATCAGCTTTAGCACAATTACTGGCTAGTTACCCCAAAACTATTTTTCTATGCTAGACTAGCCATTTCTCAGCTGCTCTCTCCAAATTACTAGCTCTTTGAGCCACTCCTGGGCTGTTTCTGCTCCATCAGTCTGTCCTCAGGGTATACTTCTCTTGGCCATAAGCTCTTAGTTCATCCCATCTAATGGCAACCTCCTGCTCTCTCTGTCTCCCCCCCCCCCATTCTCTTCCTCTCTTCGTGGTCCCTACCAGTAACCCCCCAGCCCCATAACCGTAGCCCCACCTACCTCTGTTCTTCCCTGTAATTGGCTGTCAGTCACTTTTATAAAGCCAGTCAGAGAAGACTGTAGAGCAAAGTTTACACAATGGCATTTGGAGTACATGAGAAAGTGCTCCTCTGGACTGTAACCAGATCTTGGGGGCCAGTATTTAACATTTGTATATACAGCAGCACCAGACCAACCCTCAACAGATGTCATTTATGGAATAGTATTATACTTGATTATTCTGCCATCTTCTGTTAATGTGAAATAGGATGAATAATGCTCATGTTTACATTTTTACAATTGGCGTTGTATGCTTTTCCAGTTTGCTCAGGAGTTCTACAGAGTGGGCCATCATTCCTCTCTTGTCATTTTGCACATGAGAAACTAAGAATAGAAGGATGTATTTACAGTGTAGTGTTTGAATGAGCATGCCCCTCATCTGCTCATAGGTTTGAATACTTGGTTCTGAGTTGGGAGGACTGTTGCAGACCTCCTTGTTGGAGAGCATACGCCACTGGGGGGTAGACTTTAAGGTTTCAAGAGACTCACACCATTTCCAGTATGTCCTTAGCAGCCTACTACTTGTGAATCAAGGTAGGAGCTCTCAGCTCTTCCTACCACCTTGCATTTGCTCCACCGTTGCAGACCCTGCAACAGTGAGTACAATTAAACACTTTCTTCTATGAGTAGCATTGCTTGTAGTGTTTGGTCACACCAATAGAAGAGTAACTTAGACCTAGAGTTAAGACACTATCTGAATTATTAACACCAATGTTTCTTTTCTTGGTTAATTTGTGATCATTACTGAGGTATACATTTGAATAATCCCCAGCAGACAAATTCCCAATGTATTGATTTAAAGCAGTTTATCGTTTTCTGATACTAGTCTTTGGAGACTATCCACCACAGGCATACTCACAAGCATTCCCTTATCTCTAATATAATCTCGGACGAAGAGACTTCTAATAAGGACAACAACTAGAGGATTGTGTGGAATGAGTGGTGTAAGACGAAGGATTTGAGTTGAGTGAAAAAAGGGGTTAGGAAGCCAAGTCCAGACTGAAGGAAAGGAGAAAGTTCCTGGCTTGATATCAGCTGGACCATTAAGAATCATGTTCTGCCCTTTACAACCTGACTCCTTTCTTCAGTGATGTGATTTTCAAAATAAAGCTAAGGGTGATGAGCTAGAGGAAGGAAGAAAAATGTGTATTTGTTAATCACTCAGTGTCATGGAACGAAGTTAAGAAAGGCATAGCTTTGATGCCTCATTACATGAAGCAAGAAACATGTACATTTTTGTCCCCAGGACCTTATGTTTTCCTGCTTTATTAAAAATCAAGAAAAATCAACTTATAATCAAAAATTTGGCATATTTTCATCTCAAAACCTGCCTGAAATCCCTCAACTATGGCTACTCTAATTGAGCATCTTTATAGAGAGCAAATTGAATCCAGTTGGTTTAACGTCAAGTCAAGTAATTGCCTGCAAAAGTAGCAGTTACTGATATTTTTGTTTCTCAAAAGAAATAGTAGGTTAAAATGAAAATAAATGCTTGATGAAGCTATTGATGAAGCTAAAGTAAAACACCTTCTTTCTTCCCCTAAATTATTGGCTCATTTATTTTCATTTTGTGTATACCTGGTGTCCTTGCAAAAGTGTAAACTTCAAACTAGTTTCATAATTATCTACTAAGTTTATTATTATAATTTATTCCATCATTGTAGCGGGCATTCGGGTTCTAAGTACAAACAATTGATTACTATAAAGAATTGAGAAGATATAAAAGTGGCTTGAGTGCCAAATGCACTCGCTGTGTAATCGTGACAGTTACAGTTTGGATCCCAGGACCAATGCAATTATCCAGGTGCCTCACACATGCCTGTCTTACCAGCTCTGATGGATGGAGACGAGAGGATTCTGGGGCTTGCTTTCTTGCAGCCTTGCTGAGAATGTAAGCTCCAAAAGCATAGCCAGAGAGTGATAAAGAAGGATAGGAAACATCCTTTTCTGGCCTCTGTGCTTGTGCACAGGTGTGCACATGCACATACATGTGCGTATATACTACCAACACATATGCACACAAATAAAATATTTTGTAGAAAGTTGGAAGAAATCTTTGATGTCAACTTAGTCTCTAGAATCAGTAGAATAAGTAATTTGACAATAGCGGGCTAACAGTAACTAAATCTCTCTTATTTATTGCAACTAGAAAAAGGAGACATAGCTAATTGTACACTAGACTGGATGAGTGATATGATAATTAATAATCTCAACCTTCTCACTAAATACAGTATTGCTTTACATGTAGATTCCCCAACTATATTCACTCGTATTGTTACTGTAAACCAGCTGTGGAATTTTCAAATTTGTTGTTTGTTCATATGATGAGGTACTGGAGGGTATCAAGATGGTACCAACCACTTCAGTGTGAATGTAGGATTGTGGGACATAGACAACACAGATATTTACAGCTAAAAGTCCCTACCTCTCAAGACAATGATGCAGTTATCCCCTGCCCCTGCCTGTTTTATAATCTAGGAAGTTCAGACTATTTCTTCTACATCTTTCCTCCTCTGCCAGACTCGTGTTTCCATCTGTGCTGCTTCTTCACTGTAGTGCCTTGACTCAGCTGTGGAAAGTCAGCATCCCTTTGAGTTCCACATTTAAATTCCTTTATTCATACTTATGAGCCTAATAAACCTCACAGAGAAAGTAGAAAAGACAGATGAGAAGTTTTCATCACAAAATGCCTGATATATAAGTTGGCTTTGAGGGTAGACAATCCCAGGTGTTACATGTCAGTTTCAGACATCTTGGTCACATAGCAGTGGCCACCATGCCAGGTGGGATTTCACCAGATTTGCCTGGTCCTAGTCTCTCTCCACTTCTGTTCATACCTCTCTCTCCAATACCCTCTACTTCTCAACTTTCACCTTCCACCTAAGTTTCAATAGAAATTCCAGTTCCCAAATCCTATGACCACTGATAGTCTTTCCTTTCTCTAGAATCATGGCATCCATTGCCCCCAGATATGTCAAGAAAATAATTCTTCTGGAAGAAATTCGTGTGCAAACTACTATCATATCTTTTGAACATTCTCTTTTTTGCTATACAACCCTAACTCGAGGTATGAATTAAAAGCACTGGCAAATAACAGTATTACAATGTGATTAGCAATTGCTTATTCAGTAATATTATACATGTGTAGAACTATGTAATTGTAGAACTCCATGATGAACTGTTTTTCCCTCTTCACACATTTGTCAGAGTGTTTGAAAGCAAGAGCACTTTAAAGTAATAAAAACATTACCTAAAATGACTGCATGTAATTTTTAAGCTAATGATGAATTTGGAGCAGATGGCCAAGCCCTATACTTGATTATTTTGCTCAGATGAATTATGGAGCTAATAGAGGCTTTCAAGTTCTTGGAGAGAATGGAAGGTATAGATGGAATGTATCCTAAGGCAGAGAACAGTTAAAGAAGCAAAGTTCAGAGCTGGAGCAAAGCTGAAAGGTCACTGGGGTAGAAGAATATCCGAGAGTGGCCGTGGATGATGCCGTGTGTGTTTATTCTGTCTGGGGAGTGAACTGGATATGTGCTGGCCTAAGAAATTCAGACTCAAGCTCACAGATGAAGCAGAAGAGTCAGGCTACACTTCAGAGATGCTCATTTAAGTATTTATAAAGCTGATGGCAAACTCTCTCTTATATCCATGGTCACACACCATTTAATGCTGATACAAACAACATGTTCATGAGATGTTGGACATTAGGTCAACAAAGTTCCTACCTTGTTGAGTATACATCTAACATGCTATGACTCCTGGTGTAATGCTTCCTTCCCTTGGCAATTTTGGATTTGAGTCTCATAGGGAAATCTTTTTTCCCATAGACCCACTCTCATAACAAGGCACCAACAAGGAAATATGTTCTTGAACCACCAAGGATGCAGACCATGTTTTTATGCCGGTCACCCTAGGTCATTGTATATAAATGTGATGCAGACATCAAGGATCTCCAAGCCTCAAAGGAAAGTTATCATAGAAGAACTCTGCTTTTCCATATATGTCAAGATAATCAAATAATACAAATCTGAAGAGGGGATGAACAGAGTTCAAGAAAAAATTTAAAAGAAAAGTCTTTTTAAAATCCTATTCAAAACAAGGAAGAAACAATCTATAAGTATAGCAGAATATCATTAGACCTCACATGTTTTTGCCAGTCCTGTTTGGTTCTATCCTAGGTTTCTAGGCCATCTGACCTCTGGTTTCTGGTCGTCTAGACAGTGTCCGGAGTAGGCTGCCTCTCATGGCATGGGTCTCAAGCTGGATCAGTCGTGGGTTAGCCACTCGCACAATTTTTGTGCCACCTTTAACCCAGCATATCATGCTGACAGGAAAAATAGTAGGTCAAAAGTTTTGTGGCTAGATTGGTATCCCAAAACCTCCACTGGAAATTTTGCCTGGTCACATAGGATGGGTGGATCAGGCTTTGTATCCTCCATCACCAGAAGTCTTAACTAGAGTTACCCTAATAGATTCCTTGGCGTTTCCGTTGAACTAGGTTTCTGCTTCACCCTCAAATTAACCCCAGTTCCAGTTGTCTCTCCCAGTACTCTCTTGATCCACCCTCTCCCCATCCCATCCCTCCTGTTCCCATCCTCCAGTCCACCCATAATATCTATTCTAGTTCCTCTTCCCAGGGAGAACCATGCATCCATTCTTGATCCCTCCTTGTTACTTGGCCTCTCTGGGTCTGTAGGTTGTAGCATGATTATCCTTTACTAGGCAGTTGATATCCACTTACAAGTGAGTACGTACCATGTTTATCTTTCTGGGTCTGGGTTATCTCTCTCAGGACAATTTTTTCCCTAGTTTCATCAATTTGCTACAAATTTAATGATGTCATTGCCTTTAACAGCTGCGTAATACTCCATTGTGGAAATGTACCTCATTTTCTTTATCCATTCTTCAATAGAGGGACATTTAGGTTGTTTCCAGAGTCTGGCTATTATGAAAAAAAACTGCTATGAACATAGTTGAGCAAGTGTCCTTGCGGTAGGATAGGGTGTCTTTTGGGTATATGCCCAGGAGTGGTATAGCTGGGTCTTGAGGTAGATCAGTTCCCAATTTTCTGAGAAACCGCCATATTGATTTTCAGAGTCAGAGAGGCTTCATCCAGCAACTGATGGAAACAGATATAGAAGCCCATACCCATACATTAGGCAGAGTTTAAGGAATCCTGCTGAACAGGGGGGAAGAAGGATTGTAGGAGCCAGAAGGGTCCAGAACACCACAAGAAAACCACAGACTCAACAAACCTGGACTTATAGAGGCTTACTGAGACTAAGCTGACCATCAGAGAGCTTGCATGGGTCTAACCTAGGCCCTCTGTATATGTTATAGTTGTGTAGCTTGGGGGTTTTGTGGGAATCCTAACAGAAGAAGCAGGGGCTGTTTCTGATATTTTTGCCTGCCTTAAGGACCCTTTTCTTCCTACTTAGTCACCTTATCCATCCTTAATATGAAGGGAGGCGCCTAATCTTATTGCAGCATCTTACGCCATGTTTGGTTGATAACCCTGGGAGGTGTGCCCTTTTCTAAAGGGAAACAGAGCAGAGGAATGAATGGGGAGAGAGGATGTCGGGGGGTGGGGGGGGCGGCGGGAAGATCTAGGAGGTGGGGGTGGAAGGAGGGCGTAAACTGCAGTCACGATGTAATATATGAAAGAATAAATTAATTTTAAAAAGGAAACCCCAGCATTGCTATTAATAAGAATATGATTAATGAGGGTAATAGATCATAAAGAAATTTAAGGTAGAATTATAGAAAATCAAGTTTGGGAGATGGCTCAGCTATAAGAGCACTTGCTACTGCAAGTAATATGGCTTGAATTCAACTCCCCTTACCCCCAGCATTCACATAGAAAGCTGGTGTAGTGCAGACCTCTAGCTCCAGGGCTGGGGCAAGGGATGGAGGCAGGAGGATCACTGGGGCTTGTTGACAGCCAATCTGTTGGGGGAGGGGTGCATGGCAAAGTTCAGCTTCAGCAAGAGACCCTGTCTCAAGTGAATAAGGCAGAATTTTGATACAGCAGGACATACAACATTATCTTTTGGAATCCTCACATCACACACTTAATGAATGCACATACACACAATGCACCCACACCCACATCCGCATCTGCAACTTCACCCATCCCCGAACCCACACACACGTGCGCAAGCATATACACCATTAAAAAAATTTAATTCCTCAGTCCTTCCTCCAATTCTTCCTCAAGATTCTCCAAGCTCCATCTAATGTTTGGCTGTGGGTCTCTGAATATCTTTCCATTGGCTGTTGGGTGGAGCCTCTCAGGAGACAGTTATGCTAGGCTCCTATCTGCAAGGATAACAGAGTATCATTAATAGTGTCAGGGATTGATTCTTGCCCATAGGATGGGTCTCAAATTGAGGCAGTCATTGGTTGGCCATTCCCTCTGTCTCTGCCCTATCTTTGTCCTTGCACATCTTGTAGGCAAGACACATTTTGGGTTAAAGGTTTTGTGTGTGGGTTGCTGTTCTTATCCCTCCACTGGGAGTCCTGCCTGGCTACAGGAAGTGGCCACCTCAGGATCCATATCCCCCACTGCTAGGAGTCTCAGCTAAAGTCAACTAACCTGGACCCTTGGGGGCTCCCAGAGTCCGAACCACCAACCAAAGAGCGAGTATGGGCTGGACCTAGGCCCCTGCACATACATAGCAAATGCACAGCTTGGTCTTGATGAGGGTTTACCAACAACTGGAGAGGGGGCTGTCCCTGACTCTGTTGCCTGCCTGTGGATTCCATTCCCCTAACTGGGCTGCCTTGTCTGGCCTCGGTGGGATAGAATGTGCCTAGTCCTGCAGTGACTTGATATGCAGGGGTGTGGGTACCCAGAGGGGATATGCACTTCTCAAAGGAGCAGGGGAAGGAGGAATGGAAGATAAAGCAACCATAAAGGAACGGATTCAGAGGATATTCTGAAAAAGAAATCACAGAATAAATTTGGTTATTTCATATGTGTTATGCCATTTTCTTTAGGCAGTTGATCACACACATACACAAGATTATAATGTAAGGGGTAGCGAAAACTGGAGGGAAGGTTTGTGAGGTTGTGGTCCAGCAGCAGAATTCTGTAAGGAGAAAACAGAGCTAGCATGGAGCAGAGGCTCTTGGAATGAAATACTAGATAGCTATTAGCCTTTTGAGAGAATGACTGGAGTCCTCAGGAAGAAAACCATCCATCAAGTGCTGCACACGGTGAGTGTACAGAGATGGACAGAGAGCACTGCCCACAGTGGACAAAGACTGACAGAGAGCACTGTACACAGTGGACAGAGATGGAGAGAGAGCACTGCACACAGTGGACAGAGATGGAAAGAGAGCACTGCACATAGTGGACAGAGACTGACAGAGAGCACTACCCACAGTGGACAGAGATGGAGAGAGAACACTGCCCACAGTGGACAGAGATGGACAGAGAACGCTGTACACACTGAACAGAGATGGAGAGAGATCACTGCCCACAGTGAACAGAGATGGAGAGAGAGCACTGCACACAGTGGACAGAAATGGACAGAGAGCACTGCCCACAGTGGACAGAGATGGAGAGAGAACACTG
>JADRCH010000216.1:873230-922104 GCA_019843965.1 Rhynchomys soricoides
CACTGCACACAGTGAACAGAGATGGAGAGAGAGCACTGCACACAGTGGACAGAGATTGACTGAGTTCTTGTTTCATCCTCCGGATGAAGCAGTACTTCCAAAACTTCCAAGGAAGCAATGGCTTTTGTGTGGGGAGAGCCAAGGATGGAGGAGAGATTCAGACATTTCTATGGCGTTTGGGTTGCCCTGGGTGTTGGTGGGAATCTTGAAGAGCTCGCAGTATTGTGGACTGCAGCATGAATTATTAAGCCCGGCAAGTTTGGGCAAACAAAGGGAATTACATCACCACTTCAAATATCCATCAGCTAATGGTTCCATGTGATATCTACATTAAAACACCCATGGAATGTAAGTTCCAACCTTTCACTCATTAATTCTAAAGTTGAAAGAAAGTAGACATGTGAATGGCAAGTCTCTAAACAGTCTTAGAACAAAATCAGAATTTTGGGACACAATCTGGGCTCATGTTCTCTATACATAAAAATACAACTATTGTAACTCTTGACAGAACAGATCGCATAAGCAAGATGGTATATCATTTACACCAATATGTAAGGCACCTCTGTGTCAGAGATTTCACCCTGTGGGTTTTAACTTTCACTCCTTTGTCTTAATGAACAGGGGAGCTCTGTAAATCTGTCCTGAATCTTGCCTTAAGTTTTAAACCTTCTTGTTACTTCTTCAACCCATGACTCTTTCCTGCTATTCAAGCCTCTCCTGAAAGTCCTTTGACATCTAGTGCTCACTTCTGCCTGTAAGGTAATGGAATCTGATTCATTTTGCCCCACCAACACAACAAAATAAAAGCAAATGACATGTCTAAAATCCTGTTTACCTCAGTCTATAATAAACCCTATGAGGGGTCTGCTTACCCCCTTAACTAGGGTATTGCTCTCTTGAGACCTACAATCTTACATCACTCTATATCATTCCCCACAGGCATGATTATGTTTCTGAATTGCCTTTTACAGTATTTTTTCGTAGACATAGTAATCACCTTTCCTATAGATATGTATCTAAGATATTGCCCTTGCCATTTCAAGCTGTTTATGTGGCAAATACAACCTACTGAGGGCATATTTCAGACATTGAAGACAAACAAACAAAACAGGCAAAAATCCCCACCTCCAGTCTTTAAAAGTGCTAAACAAGAAGCATATGCTTGACTCAACCCATCAACAATTACATCTTGTCAATGACAGGGCAATGGCAAGTGTTCCACATAACTGTCCCTTACCACTTCTAAGACTGGTCTCCTCTAATCTGCTGTGGAGCAAATTGATGTTGTATGTCTCCAATTAACTCTCAATTTAAAGACCTTACATCAATTTAAAGATCTTACATCAACCAGTCAAGAGCATAAATGTCTCGTATTGAATCATACTTACACTAATAATAAGACCCTCAAGGTTTGGCATCATTGTCTATCTCAGATAGGCTTCCAAAAACCATGATGATAATTCCCAATTCTCCAAACATCTCGAGTCTGCAAATGTTGGCTGGAAATCTTGTGAGAACAAGTTTTTTTTTTAAGAGCTACAGTGTCTGTCTCCAGACCTGGCTCCAAATCAAATGATGAAATGGGAGGAGAAATTTTATCCAAATATTTCGGAGCTCCAAAATAGGCTAAAGGTTCATAGGAAGGAAACACTTATTTTCTTTCAAATCATTTAAGTGTGGTTCATTCCTATCCACATTTATGATCAACCTGTTATTACAGTAATAAATTGGACTGTTCCCCTACCTTAAAGTGAGAATAACTATTCAAGTGACTTTTATATTTATATTCTTGGATGCTTTCCCTGTTTTAACACACTAGAGTGGCAATACGAAAACAAGCTGTGTTTTTATTTAAATTGTTTTAATATATAGGTGCCATAACTAAATACTTACTGGTGGTTAAGCGGTGTGTTAAAGTTAGAAGAAAAATAAAGACAACAACAACAACAAAATGAACCCAAGCAAAATGGAAGTAATTCTTTATAATGTGTTTGGTTGTCCACGTTCTCCAAGATTGGAAATACTGACTTAGTCAGTTATCCCAGGGAAGCTAGCCATCATGTTTTGCTTTCGCTGAAGCATAGTGAAATGTTTCAAATCTCTTGCCCGAAAAAAATCTAGGTGAAGCCGGGCGGGATGGCTCAGTGGATGAAGGTGCCTGCCACCAGGTTTGATGACCTGAGTTCAGTCCTCCAGCCCCGCAGGATGACAGGATAGAATAGGCTCCTGCAAGTTGTTCTCTGACTTCTCGTGCTGGGGTGTCTGTATGAACACACACAAATCCGTAAATAAATATAATCGTTTTAATCAAAAAATAAGAAGGTGAGCATACCAAACAAATCCAAAGACTTAACAGAATGAGAAATTCCCGAATGTAAAATTGAAGCTTCTGGCAATGTGAGTTCAGAATAAACTTGCTTTAAAATTAAATAAAGTTATGGAATTGATTTTAACCCTACGTTCTTCTTTTTTCAAATGTCCTGCACCCGCTTCACGGCATCGCCTCTTCGGTCTCCAGAATGCAAGCAGCCACACAAAGTTGGACACATAATAAATCTTATGGGTTTTTAATTGAATTTCAAATTATACTGGGAATACATTACAATAAATCCAGGTGTTTGGGGGAAAATCTTCTCCACAGTGAACTTTCTTCTCTGTCGTGGAAGCCATCTTCCAAGTCTATAACCTCATGTTCTCATCAGCCTGAATTTTAACCTTTTCCCAATCTCCCCCAGGAGAAAAATGGATCTGCTGACTTGCAGAAAACAGCCTTTCACAGATTTGGGTAAATTTATAACATCTAAGAAAGTTAGCTCTGGATTCATAATTTGACATTTAAAATAAATCTACCTGAGTACCTGCTATGTGCGGGATTTATTTTAGCATCGTGTACCATTTCCTATAATCCCCGCAGCAATGGAGGAAAATGGACCCAGGAAATACAAATAATATTTTCAGTGTGTTAGGATGGGAAACGGTGCAGTCTGAGTTCCGACAAATCAAGTCTTCCTCTGTTTCAGGTGAAATCAGGTTTCCCTGAAAGCCTGCAGCTTGTATGGAAAACTCACCCTTTCTTTCCTTTCTTCTTTTCCTTGGAGAGGGCTATGTAGATCACAGCCCAGGCAACACACACACTAAACACACGTCTCCCACACAGCTCGCTTTCCATCGAATTCATTTCATCTAATTAGTTAATTGTATCTAATTAATTTCCCGGAAAGACAGCAACCAGCCTCATAATCAAATGGCTCGAAATGACCTCAGTTGATTCTTTCAGCACGGCAGCCTACAGGCAGATTGGGCACACTTTTCCTGAAGAGAATTTATAGTTCAGGGGCCTTCAATCCAGGGGCTGGAGGGATGATGGTTCAGTGAGGAGGAGCATATGCTGCTCTTGCTGAGGACCAGCGTTTGGTTCCCAGGACCCATGGCTGCTGTCTAACAGCTCCAGAGAATCGGACACCCTCTTCTGGTCTCCTCGTGCACACAAGCACACATCCCCCACCCCCAGCCTCTCTCCCTCCCTCCCTCCCTCCGTCCGGCTTCCCTCCTCAAATAAAAATGAAATAGAAAAAGTCCCTTAAAGTCACTAATTGTTACCTGCTATACTCACATGCCGTTGCTGGTCTTTGGGTGGGGACAGGACTAGTTCCAGTTTTGCCCTGGCGAACGTTTTAGTCTGTTCCCCCTCGCTGATGCTTTAGTCTGTTTCCAGGAAGGCCTTGTGCAGTCCCTGACCCCAGCCTGCTGCCATTGGATTCCTTCTCAGCTTTTCACATTCCCAGGCAGAGATAAACTGCAAGCAAGCTTAAAAGATCAGGAAGGCTTTCCCATTGTGAGACGGGTGATTAAGTTTGATCTGTGTCTGCTGCCGAGGTCATTTTCTTTCTCCAGGCTTCCTTCTCTGCTTCTGAAACATAAAACTACCCAACGGGTACTTACTCCTCAGGTCCCTGGAGATTGCCCTAATCATGTCTTCATCCTGACACTGGCTTTCTTTCAAAGGGAAAGGCTGTGTCCAGCGGGTGACAATTATATTTTAGTTAGCGTGAGTTCTGGCTGGTAAGATGAGAACAACTTGAAATTAGTATCGATGTCTTCATATTTTTACTTTTTTTTTTAAGGCAGAAGGTATGCTTGAGTGTGTGAATGTGTGTGTGTGTTGTTTTGTTTGTTTGTCTTTCTTCCTTCTTTCCCTTTCTAGCTTCTTATTTTACCCATTAAGGAGTCACCCGTTAACACTGGGTGATGGGAAGTGAATTGCATTCTGTGCAAGAAAGCCTGCAGGTTGTTACACATTCTCTTTCACTGAACCAAAGCCTGTCAGAGACCCTTCCTGAACCATCAGAGCTTTTAATGGATAGGAAGAAAAACTCACTTGCTGTTTGTTTATATTTTTCAACACCGTGACCAACACTCTGAGAAACCATTTTTAAAAGGAGCCTAGGCTGCCATTTTCAGTGTTTTCCACCCATGCTCCATCAGCTCCCTTGTTTCAGGGCCCGTGGTGAGACCAGGTGTCATGGCAGAGACAACTGAGATGAACAGAGATGCTCATTGCATAGTGGACAGAAAGCAGAGACAGGCAGGAAGCAGGAGGCACATGATAAACCCTTCTGGAACCTTCTCCAACTCAGCTGTACTTCGTAGTGAAGCCATAGGATTTGGAATCTATCAAGGGCTTAATCCACTCATTAGGTCAGAGTACTAATGATTCAGTCACCCATCAGCAATGGGATCTGCCAGCTGGAGACAAAGCCTTCTGCAAATGTTTGAGAATTCCTTAAGCAAGCCATAGCAATGCTGGGGTGATAAAGGCCTAATTTGCATCACGGTGTTATCAGATGAGCAGCCAAGGCATGAAGCTTTTATCAGGTGTTAACTGCTCATTTCACCCTTCCCTCTGTTCCCTGTCCTCCTCTCTCCCACTCCCTCCCTCTCTTTCTCTCCCTCTCTTCCCCCTCCCTCTCTTGCCCCTCCCTCTCTCCTTCCCTCCCTCTCTCCTCTCTTTATCTGCCTCTCACCGTTCCCCCTATCTCTTTCACTAACTAGTAGAAAGGCAGAAAGGCAGAATTATTCCAAACTGTTGACTGCTTGTGGGGGAATAGTTGATCTCAGAATTTCTCCTGTCACTGCACTATCTCCCTGCTAGTGAGTGCAGTTCCTTCCGATGAAACTTATATTGAAAAGAAAACAGTGGGCAATAACAGGCAGGCTCTCTTCAAGGTCTGTGCAACCATGTGGCCTCCTTGTTTCTTAGGATCCAAAGAGCTTGGGGAGGGTGTTCCCTATCTCTACCCGGTTCAAGCTGGGAAGATCCAAAGAGGAAACTGCCTTCCTCCATCTATTTCTGTTGTTTAGGGTTTTGGTTGTTTGCCCCCCCACCCCCCCATGGACTCAGATGACAGCATTTCCAGCAACAAAATTCAGAGTCCCAACTACTAAAACTATCCCTTCTTGTCTGACATAATCATACTAATCAAATTAAGTTATCTCAGAAATACATGGTTTTCTCTCACTTGTGGTTCCTAAATTTTATATAGGCAAATAAAATCACGCATTTGACATATGATGGAAAAGTAAAAGTGACCTGTTTAGAGAGACAAAGGGGAATCAGTCCTCGAGAGAGAATGGAAAGAGTAGACTGGTGTGAGCTTCTTAATATATGCTATATCTCATATGAGAATGCCCTTATAGAGCATGGCACTATGAGTATATACTGTCTTAGTCAATGTTCTGTTGCTGTGAAGAGACGCCATGACAATGGCAACTCTTCTGAAAACAAGCATTTAATTGGGGCTGGCTTACATTCAGAGGTTTGGTCCATTGTTATCATGGCAGAAAGCATAGCGGCATGCAGGCAGACATGGTGCTGGAGGAGCTGAGAGTTCTGCACCAACATCGGCAGGCATCAGGAAGAAAGAGAGAGACTCTGGGCCTGGCTTAGCATTTGAAATCCCAAATCCTAGCCCAAGTGACAAACTTCTTCCAACAAGCCCACACCTGCTCCAACAAGTTCACATGTCTGAATTCTTTCAAGTAGGCAGCCTATAAGCTACGGGGCCATTTTCATTCAAACCACCACGTACACAATGAAAAATACTTTACAAAATACTTCTCTTCATTCTCTTATTTTCATGACACCTATTTATTTATTGCAAAATAAATGTAACTGAGAACTGGATTCTCTTTCTCAAACACACACACACAAATACACATACACACACACATGAACCTTTTAAAAAATGTAAACCATATGACTACCTGAGTGAATTGTTGCAAAAAAAAATATTAAAACTCATTGAACACCTACTAAATGTCAGCGCTGATCAGGAATGTAGAAGTGGACAAAACAAAGAAAAGGATTGTGTCCTCTAGAGATGACATTTTATTTGCAGGGGTGAAAGAAAAGAAATGGTGGCTGTCTCACCTAAGATCTCTCTATCGTGGGTGTGTTCAAACTCTAAGGTTTGCATACTGCATTTGTCTAATAATCACACCTGCATGCATACCTCCCAGATTATACTGATTCTACACTCTTGACACACATGGGGAAACTGAGGCACACAAAAACTCTACCCAGGATTGCCAAGGGAGTGACCCCCGTGTCTGGGATACTAGTCTTGGATTTGGCCCTGGGAATCTATGTTTCTGTGTTTAAAAGTGTTGCCCCTTTTCTCAATGGTAGATTTTTTGTTTTTTGTTTTTTGTTTAGTAAACTTAGAAAATCATGAAATTAAAAAAAAAAGACTAATTTAGTTTATATTTATTTCTAGTATTGGCATTTGTAGATTTCATGTTTAGTGGGGTTTTTTTTTTCCCCCAATATATTTAGAAAATTCCAAGGGTGGTCACTGAAGTATTTCGTTGACTTTACAGATGGTCTCATGTGTCAGTCCAGGCTAATTAGGAGAGGGGACTCTCTTGTGTTTGTATCGCTAGCCTTTTTGCTGGAGGTGGTTGGAGCTATCTCCATACATGTGCCATACATGAGCAGAGTGAAAAGTCAGCCTTGTCCAGATGAATGAAAGGCTGACTTCAGATGCAGCTACTTCAACGTTCAGATAATCAGGTTTACAGCATCGATCCCACTCCAGAGTGAAACCATCTCCCCAGAAGATTTTAGCTTTCACCTCCTCTGGTTTCCAAGACTCAAACTCCGCACACCTACTTTCTCTCTGGTACTTCATGAAAAAAGAATATACCTTTTTTAATTTTCACACTTAACTCCATCTTAATCTGAGCCCTTTGTTTATCATCCATTTACAATGTCTGTCATATAGCCATTCCATATGGTACAACTATTGCATCACCCTCTCCTGGTTCGGAGATGCTGCTGTTGTAATTAAAGCTGTGGGGGTTAATATAAAGAAGACCACTGAGTTTATGTAATAGGCCCTTTCCACAGCTGAGAACCGTCTCCATTCACATCTGTTTACAGTGGAGACTGGTTGATGGAATGGTCACTTCTACATCAATTTTGAATAAGTTAATTATGTTAATTTATTTAAACAAGTGCTGAAGAGCTGCCATTTTTAAGCCTTGTTTTCCCAGTTTAGCAAAAGAATAGAATACCACTCAACTACACAATTCTACCCTAGGAAGAACAGATTCTGAGAGGGAGAAATCACTGGGTTTTGCTAAACCCAGCATCTTAATGGCTTTTATATGTGTACAGTTGGCTCTAAGCTGACTTTGGGCAAGAGCCACACAGAGTAATCTGAGCAACATGTGGAATTCCTGCAGGACACCTGAGAGGAAGTGAATGAAGAGGGAAAGTAAGAGGGAGGGGAACTGCCAGCAAGATCAGAGCACTAAAAACATAGCACCGTTGTTTAAAAATCCCCAGAAGCAAGAATGGCTAACGGAAAAAAAGGAACTTTTAGGAAGGCGGATGTCTGGTTTTCAAGTTAAGATTTTTACTGTGCCTGCTTCGTAGACCTTTCTCCTATCCCTAAGTAAATAGGGAAATTCCTTAGCACACGGAAGAGGCATTCTCTGCAAATCACAAGAAGCTAAAGTAGCTGTGTACACAAAATATAGACAAGGGATAGCTCGTGCATGATACTGTCTGGTACCCCACTCTCCACAGAGGATACATACATAGTGCCAATCCTATATAGACTGTTTTTTCCATATATATAAGTTATCAGTTACAAAGTTTAGTTTATAAAGCAAGTGCAAAAGGCAATTTTTAATAACTATAGCAGTCTCCAGTAATTTCAAAATTTTTTTCTAGTCAGAATCTTCCCATGAATCTATGTAACTATCCTCTTGCAGTAAATGAGTTGGTATTAGTTACTTCAGGGGAGCCAGTCTTGATACAGTCTTGATGCTCCCTGATGCTAACAGTTCTGTGAATTAGCACAGGTCTGCAGTTCCTGTCTTCCACCCAAGGATGTGATTGCCTTTTTCATCCTAAGCCCTATCATGTGCTGTACCTATAACTTTTTCTGTCTTCTCATCAGTGTGTCTGAGCTGCAAGTGTGTCTAATCATGTACTTTGAGACTGTTATTAATAAAGCCAGGGTTACTTGAACACAAGCACTGTCCTGGAGCATCTACCTGACATCATCACTGTCTAGTGGGTGTGTTGCATAGGTACTGTGAATACTGTGTAACTGATGATTTGGCTCATGTCTCATAGGTGGGATAGAGTGACAGATGGATTTTACCATACTACTCAGAATAGCATGTGATTTAAAACTTACGTGTTTTGTTTTGTTAAATTTCTGGAATTTTTCTTTTAATATCTTCCGATTTCTGTAGGCCACGGCTAACTGAAACCACAGAAAGCAAAGAAAACTAAAGCTAAGTTGTATGTACTGCTGGCCTTTATTCTCAAATAGTATACCATAGGCCATGTTGCCATTTGCTATGAGAAGAGAGCATATCAAAGGATGCCAACTGGTCATTGCAGATGCACACATATGGAACCTTGGATGAGGAGGAAGTACTATCACTCTCATTTCATGAATTAGGATCTTAGGGCCATAGATGGCGTGATCATTTAAGCCTCTGAACATTCATTGAAGTATTTCATAGGCATTGCAGCTTCCGTGGGTCTGAGAATTATCAGATATGGTCCAGGATGAACGATGTACCAGCTGACAGATGAGCAATCTTTGTCAACATTGGAAAAACAATGTATATGCTAGTTGTTATCCCATTTAGCAAGTGATTATTACAAGACAAAATTGCTAATGGTTTACTTCCAGCACAGAGAGAAACTGATGGCCAATCTCGTTTCCTGAGATGTATTTTATATCCAATAGTGGTATAAAATTCACTTCAACTTGCATTTTGTAACTCTGTCCTTCAGTGCTGAATATCAGCCACAGCCTATGCTTTTTCACAGGAACAAGCTCTGCTCCCTCTCTCTACCACCCCCATCTTTACTTTGATATTTTAAAATAGAATCTAAACCTAAAACCTTACATTTTTCCCTATAAAATGTCATTTGGGGCCTTTCTTGGCCAGTCTTTCAACTTGTTAAAGTAATTTGGAGTTCTGATTCTCTCATCCCTGGGTCAGCTGTAAATGTGAGCCATATGCCTTTACTCTACCATGGGTTATAAGGTGTGGAAAGAAAACATCTGATACAGATTTGGAGATGATTGTTCATAGTTAGACAAGAATCTTGCAAGCTCTGGATCAGTAGTACTGAATCCTTGGGTATCTCAATTTCTCTAAAACAAACATGTGACAAACTTTCCTAAGATTATTATGAAAACTGGGTGATATGTATGTATGTATGTATATGTATATATGCATTGATAGCATGGTCAGCTTCCCTGTGTTCTCACAGGACAACACTGTGACCAAATTATGATACAATTATCAGACATTTCCTTCTTTTAAAAAATAATTGACTTTATTTACGTGTATGTGTGTGAGTATGTACACATGAGTGCAGATACCCATGGAGGTCAGAAGACGGTATTGGATCCTCTAGAGCTGGAGTTAGTTACAGGTGTTTATGGTCTGCTGAATGTGGGTACTACGAACCAAATTCAGGTCTTCTCCAAGATCCGCATATGCTTTTAACCTCTGAGCCATCTCTTCAGGCCCTAGAAACACTGGCTTTGTGAAAACTACTGCACATGAGATTCAGCTGTTCCAAGTGTTCAACAGAGAAAACTGAAAATGACATAGGATCTCATCTAAAACTATTGGCTTTTGTCTGTCTGTCTGTCTGTCTGTCTCTCTCTCTCTCTCTCTCTCTCTCTGTGTGTGTGTGTGTGTGTGTGTGTGTGTGTGTGTGTTTTGCAAAGGATGAGAAGTGAGGGAAGACTTCAATCAGCAAAGGGCAATACTTACCCTCATGGCTCCAACTGAAAATGGAATAGACTGACTCTGCTCTCCGAGATGAAAATGTAGGGAAAAGAATTTGATCTAACTCAAGGGGTGGGGGTGGGGACGAGCTACCCTCAGCAGATTATATTGCTTCTAAGGGTGTCTATGGAGAAAAGATGGGTTCATCTGAAATGGTATCTAGCACTCATCTCTTCTCTGTGCCTAGGTTAATCTAGAGAGATTGTATCTCAGAAGAGCAGGGTGGAGGGGTGCTGATGGGATTCTTATCCCAGAGGTCTCAGGCTGCATGGAATATTGACATCATCAGAGAAATGTGTAGTACGAGGTGAGCACTGTGATATGAAAGATGAAGCCCACAAAATTCTATGGAGAATCAGCCAGTGACACAAGGAAGATAGAGATGCAACCAAATTTATGTAAAAACGTATCTTACCCATTAGTTTCATTCGGAAATGTCTAGAAAGTTATCTTTCATGTCTTTATTCTTAAAGTTAACTCTCTAAATGTAACTCAGGAACAGTGATACATAATATGAAAATCATAATTACAGTTTGAGGAGCATTGAACTAAGAACACAAAAAAGCTGGTGAGTAAAGCCACAAGAATGCCATTTATAGTCTGTGTAATTAAACCCATGCAGCATGGGTTGTGAATTATGAGTTTTCTCCCACAAGGTATTGCTCTAATGATTAGAACTGTCAATGGATCGCAGTGTCACTGCAATCAAGAAATATTCAGTGTTACAGAATCCAAGCCAAAAGTGTACAGGTTGTTACAGATTCCAAGCCAAAAGTGCACAGGTTGTTACAGAATCCAAGCCAAAAGTGTACAGGTTGTTACAGATTCCAAGCCAAAAGTGTACAGCTTGTTACAGATTCCAAGGCAAAAGTGTACAGGTTGTTACAAAATCCAAGGCTAAAGTGCACAGGTTGTTGATAGAAAATGGATGCCTGAATAGTGTGTATTCAAAACAAATTTTTAAAGATAGATGTCTCTGTAGAAATATTTTCACAGTCTTATTCCACTAACTGGAGATAGCAAATTCTATATTTAAATGTTCATTGTTGATATGTCATCCACTAACTAATTACATATAAAAATCAACTAATTAATTTTCTCATTTTATTTCTTTAAATTTCTCAAACATCTCGTAGCAGACCATCCTGAAGTTGTAATGCACATACAATCTTTTCCCATTATTAAAACTTTACTCAATGACTAATTTTAAAAAGGACTATCTTATTTTAAGAGAACCAGTAGCAGACAATCCTCAAAGCCAACAATTTATTTTAATATTTTGCTGATAGATAAGAAACTAAAGCCAGCCAAATAGTCATTTAGTGGTTATTCTGTTTCAGAGAAAGAGACCATGCTGAGTGTGTTGTCAGATAACTATAAGCTCATTTCTTGGCAGGCTGAGGCAGGAGGATGAAGGGTTCCAGGCAAGAATGGGCTTCACAGGACAGCTTGGGTGGCCCAGGTCAGTCAGAGCCTCACAGTTGTCTCAAACTAACAACATAGGCAACCATTATTTGTGGACCTGAGAGGAGAGAGGGAGAGGATAGGGAGTAGGTGAGAGGGGACAAGAGAGAAAGGACACACATAAACACACACACAGAGAGAGAAAGAGAGAGAGAGAGAGAGAGAGAGAGAGAGAGAGAGAGAATAATTTTAAAAACAAATCAACTACAGAAAAACAAAACAAATGTGAATATTTGATAATAACTTTTGATAAAAGTCAATGAAATTCTATTCCAAAATGAATACATTGATGGTGGTACTGATAATTAATTAATGTGGAATTAAGTATTTTCAAACACTGTTGTGTGTGCCTTTTTAGTCTTCCTCAGCTCCTTCAAAAATTATTTTATAACCCAAAAAGAAAGAAGCTGTGTTATAGACAATTTAACCATTAGTTGTCACAGCAAATACAAGTCAACAAGAGCTAAAACTCCAGGTTCATTTTCCTCAGGGTGTATTTCTGAATATCAACAAATATTGGTGATAAACGTGGTTCTGGAGTTGGAAAGGGGTGGAGAACAAGATACAACAGCCAAAGGGAAGAAAAGAGGTGTTGGGGAGTAATTTCTAGTTTAAAACAAGAGCTCCACTCTGTCTGATCAATTTGCAACCACAAATTGTTCATCAAAAATAAAATAGGAAAACAGTAAGTTCTTCAAACACAGCACACAATGCAAAATCAACAACAATATCAAATCTGTTCCAATCTACAATTAACTTATATATTTCAGTTCTATGTTCCTCTAGTTAAATAGAATTAATCTTTGAAAAACCTGCAGAGAAACCATGTAGAACTGAGGAAACTAGCTGATTTGGAAAAATTACAAAATATTATAAACGCCTAGAACTCATCAGACTCAAGGTCCACCTGTTTATGAGACTTTAAAGAGGTTTTCGAAGGGTCTGTCCACACCTAATGCCCACCCCCTTCTTTGTTTTCATTCACAACTGTATGAGGATACACACTTGGATGTTTAACTAACCAATTGAACACCCAAAATCAGAACTTTTACTCTTATGGCAAATTATCTTCACTTATAGAAGGTGATCAGTATTTAGTTTTACCTCTTCTCAGACATTCATTATAAATTCTTTAATTCTTGGTTTTGTTTTGTTGCTATTTGGTATTCTATTTCAAGTCTACATTCTTTTACTAAAGTATGTTTTGCCTATGCCAAATGGTTTCTAGTAATCTATCTTGTTAACAGTGATAATTTTGTACATTTTGAATTAATGGTTAAATTTTTAACATCATATCTTTTACAAAGTTTTCAATTTCCTCAAGAATTTTGTCATTTTATAAATCCAGTGACAAAACTATGTATTATAATTTGTGTCCTTATTGATTGTTTGTCCCTTTGAGACAGGATCTTGTTATATAGATTTGGCTCACCTTGAACTCACACTCTTCCTGACTCAGACTTCCATGATTACAGGCCTAAAATTACCACTCCTTTGTTTTGTTTTGTTTCACCATATAATACTGTAAAATAAATCTTAAATTTCTGCATTCTTGGTAGAATTGGATAGTGTGGTGGTTTGAATGGGTATGGCCCCCACAGACTCGTGTATTTGAATGCTTAGCCATAGGGCGCAGCGCTATTAGGAAGTGTTGCCTTGTTTGAGGAGGTGTGGCCCTGTTGGAAGAAGCTCCTTACAGTGGAGGCGGGGCTTTGAGGTCTTAAATGCTCAAGCTACACCCAGTGTGAAACACTTCTAGTCTCCTTGCAGCTGCTTTCAGATCAAAATGTAAAACTCTCAGCTCCTCCAGTTCCATGTCTACCTACACACCGCCATGTTGCCCACCATGATGATAGTGGAGTAAACCTCTGAAACTGTAAGCCAGTCCCAGTTAAATGTTTCCCTTTAAAAGAGTTGCTTTAGAAATCGTGTCTCTTCGCAGCAATGGAAAACCTAACTGAGACAGCTAGTTTACATGTTAAACTCTGATGATTTCATAATGAATAGAGTTTATATGCACTTGGGAGGAATAAATGTATTTGAAAATGTTTTTATATCTTTTTGTAAATTATTGATTAAGGTGTTTTGCCTGCACTAGCCACATTTTTTGACTTACTTTAAACTGGTAATGGGAAAAGGATTCTCAAGTTTTGGGTGAAAAAGTGGTAGAATTCTTGAGTACATTGCACAGTCATTTGTTAGAGAAAATTTAATTAGAAAATAATAACAATGACAAACTAATTTATTGTCTCCTCTTTGTGGAAGAGATATGGATAAAAACAAACAGGGGACACATTTACAAAAACATTCAAAGGGCACAGACAGTAATTCAAAATAACTTCATTTGGTTTTAATTAGGTTAGGAGGTAATTAGCTACATTTCATAACCTCCTAGGACAAAAGTAACAACAACAATAACAAAAGACAGAGAATCAAGAGTTTAAAGCAGCCTAACAGTGGTTGGGACAGCAGGAGCAAATCTATACTTAATAAGTAGAATTAACAGCAGTGTCCTCTTGTGAGTGGAAACATCTGACTATGATACTGGAGAATGATGGAGAAGAGGAAATAGGAGTTGACGTTTCCAATTCACAGATGACTCCAACTTTTTTGAAGTCATGAAATACCAAGTCAAATTGGGAAGAAAGATAAAGGAAACCCCAAGAGTTTTCTTTTAGTTGGGACAAGATGTGAGTTAATAGAAATGTAAGTGTTAGGTAATATGTTTAAAGAACTCTGGCACTCTAGGATGTGAAGTCCTAGACCCTGCAAACTTCATATACCACCTATTGGGCGTCTGGGCTCTGACTTCTAACCAGCCAGGAGAAATCAATCAAAGCCTTGGCTAAGTTTCCCTAGTTGGAGGCCGAATGGCAAACACTATCCTACCCAGTACAAAGTCACAATGCATCAATAGTAAGAAAGACGTGGAGATCTTGAGAGATACTTCAAAAGGAAGCACTTAATGTGTACTTAGGCAGACGATACTCTTAGACAGCAAGTCTCTAGTATGATTGGTCCATCACAAAAATGTGAAAACAGGATCAGATGTGTGCAGTACCTCATCCAAGTTTGTTCAGCCAGCCTGTGAAGAATTATCTACTTAACATCCCGTTCTTTACTGCCCATGTGAGGAGAGGAGGGACCACACCTTTGAAAAGTTTTGAAGAGTCATCAGTTAAAAGGATGAGCCAATCTGAGAAAAAGGCGGACTCATAATGGCTTCAAAGGAAATCTACAGAAGGTAGAGATGGACACGGAAACGTGCTGAGGGAGGAGGATGCTCACCAACATCATTAATGCATGTAGGACAACTGATAGGTTGAAAATGCAGATGTCTGCATCAAGTAATGGGTGATGCATTTGAAAGGGCAGTCAAGGGGAAAACAGGTTACTTAGGAGTTTCCTGTCTTATGTGTGGAGCAGAGACTGAAGGGAAGGTCAGCCAGAGACTGCCCCACATCCCATATATAGCCATCAAAGCCAGACATTATTGTGGATGCTGGGAAGTATTTGTTGATGGAAGCATGATAACCTGTCTTTTAAGAACCTCAAGCAGAGCCTGACAAATACAGAGGCAGATGCTTCTAGCCAATGGTTTTGGACTGAGTGTGGGGTCCCAGATGGAGGAGTTGGAGAAGGGTCTGAAGGAGCTGAGGGGGTTTTCAGCCTCCTGGAGGGAGCAACAGTGTGTGACCAGACTCCCCGGAGCTCCCGGGACTGGACCACCAACCAAAGAATACACATGGAGGGACTCATGGTGCTGGCCACATATGTGGCAAAAGACAGTCTTGTTGGACATCAGTGGGAGGAGAGGCCCTTGGCCCTTGGTCCTGAGGGTGTTTGATACTCCAGAGTAGGGGAATGCTAGTAAGGGAAGACAGGAGTGGGTAGGTGGGGGGTTGAGCACCCTCATAG
The DNA here is from genome assembly GCA_019843965.1 of Rhynchomys soricoides. Taxonomy (NCBI): domain Eukaryota; kingdom Metazoa; phylum Chordata; class Mammalia; order Rodentia; family Muridae; genus Rhynchomys; species Rhynchomys soricoides. Next base: position 888,948 of record JADRCH010000216.1, read on the forward strand.
AGGCAGGGGGAGGGGGGATGAGATAGGGGGTTTCCAAAGGGGAGACCTGGAAAGGGGAAAACATTTGAAATGTAAATAAAGTAAATATCCAATAAATTTTTTTTAAAAATTAACAAAAAGAGATTCCTGTCTCTAACAGTTGGCACCAAAAAATGACATCTGCCTGTGAAAGAACTGTTGATGTATCTGTCAAAATAAGATAGTAAGTTGCTGAGAGCAATTCCTAATCTGTAGTTTTGAGGGAAAAGCTCTTAGATATATTTACCCAGTATTTTTTAGTTGCTCTGACTTTGTTTAGAGAGAGATTATTCTTATTTTCCTGAATCTAATGTAGATTTCTCCACACACTAAGCTGTTTCCCCAGTTGGGTATCTTTACTTGCTAAATGGAAAACCCAGTATTTTGAGAAGAATACCCTATGGAAGTAACATCCATTATTTATGACATCGATAATTGGAATTACTTTTCATTTCCTTTATCCATACTCCCCCCACCCCCAACTCCCAGCACAGTCCCTGACACACCGTTCACCATTACTATGTCCATGGCCAATGCAGAAAATACCCTAGCCAGCAGAAGAAGCCAACTGGCTCATTTTTTATGACTATAGGAAACATCTGGCCATTGATCTTTGTGAAGCATTTGATATGTGCGAGACCTTTGTTATTTAGCCATTTCTTCTACCTTGGTTTGTTTTTGTGACCTTTTCTCTCCATCGAGAACATAATACTAAGACTTCTTTTTTCAACTTCTAATTGATTAAGAGAGCTAGCTAACTTTTCACACTCTCCATTTCTGTTTCTTAATCTTCAGGCCACTCAAGGGGTGGAGGGAGGAGTCTATCAATGTTGCAGTGGTGATATTTTCCATGTTTCAATCTGGGGAAATCTGTACAGCTACAAAATCATACCATGAGACTCAGTGATCTAGGTCACACATTCCTCTGTCAGTACAGATGGTCATGCCTCATAAGAATGACATTTATCTAGAAATTTTCAAAAAGTAGCAATATTATAAAGCTGCTGTAATGCTGACCTGAAAAGTTCATTAAACTGTTTAAAGCTAAATAAATTCTTATTTAAAATTTAATTGTTTTATTTTACATGTATGAGTGTTTTGCCTGTATATACATATTTCTATGCATTACATGTGTGCCCAGTCCTCATGGAGATAAGAAGATGGTGTCTGATTCCCTAGAACTAGAGTTTCAAATGATTTTGAGCTGTCCTGAGGTACCAGGAACCAAACCTGGGTCCTCTGGAAGAGCAGCCAGTTCCCATAACCCTGGATTCATCTCTCCAATCCACATAATTAAATTGTAAAGGGGTTTTAATCAAGAAGCAAGCAATTTAAACGTCCTCAAGATTTAATATGCTAAGAAACCTTTTTCCTATTTTGCTTTCATCTCTCTTTTTTTTTTTTTTTCAAATTTTATTTACATTTCAAATGTTTCCCCCTTTCCAGATCTCCCCTTTGGAACCTCCCCATTCCCTCCGCACTCCCCCAGCCTCTATGGGGATATTCTCCAACCCACCCTCCCACCCACCCACCCACTCTCATCTTCTCTCCTTGTCATTCTGCTATACTGGGGGATCTAACACCCTCAGACCCAAGGGTCTCTCCTCCCCCTGATGGGTAACAAGACCCTCCTCTGCCGCATTTGTGCCCAGCACCATGGGTCCCTCCATGTGTATTCTTTAGTTGGTGGGTCAGTCTCCAGAAGTATCGGGGGGGTCAGGCCAGTTGCCACTGTTGCTACCTCCCTGGGGCTGCACACTCCCTCAGCTCCTTCAGTCCTTTCTCCAAGTCCTCCATCTGGGACCTCACAGTCAGCCCTACTGTTGCTGCGAAGTAACTCTTGGGTATTTCAAACTTTTGGGCTAATAACCACGTAACAGTGAGTACATACCATGTTCCTTCTTTTGTGACTGCATTACCTGGCTCAGAATGATGTTTTCAAGATCCATCCATTTGTCTACGAATTTCATGAAGTCATTGTTTTTAATAGCTGAGTAGTATTCCATTGTGTAAATGTACCACATTTTCTGTATCCATTCCTCTGTGGAGGGACATCTGTGTTGTTTCCAGCTTCTGGCTATTATAAATATGGCTTCTATGAACGTAGTGGAACATGTGTTTTTATTACATGTTGGAGCATCTTCTGGGTATATGCCCAGGAGTAGAATAGCTGGGTCCTCAGGTAGTATTATGTCCAATTTTCTGAGGGTACGCCAAACTGAGGGATTTCCAGAGAAGTTGTATCAACTTGCATTCCCACCAGCAATGGAGGAGTGTTCCTCTTTCTCCACATCCTCGCCAACATCTGCTGTCACCTGAGTTTTGATCTTAGCCATTCTGACTGGTGTGAGGTGGAATCTCAGGGTTGTTTTGATTTGCATTTCCCTGATGACTAAGGATGTTGAACATTTCTTTAGGTGCTTCTCGGCCATTCGAGTTTCCTCAGTTGAGAATTCTCTGTTTAGCTCACTTCCCCATTTTTTGATAGGGTTATTTGTATCTCTGGAGTCTAGCTTCTTGAGTTCTTTGTAGATATTGGATATTAGCCCTCTATCAGATGTAGGATTGGTAAAGATCTTTTCCCAACCTGTGGGTTGCCGTTTTGCCCTAATTACAGTGTCCTTTGCATTACAGAAGCTTTGTAATTTTATGAGGTCCCATCTGTCAATTCTTGACCCTAGAGCACAAGCTATTGGTGTTCTGTTCAAGAACATTTCCCCTGTGCCCAAGTGTTCCAGACTCTTTCCTACTTTCTCTTCTATTAGATTCAGTGTATCTGGTTTTATGTGAAGGTCCATGATCCACTTGGACTTGAGCTTTGTGCAGGGAGATAGGAATGGATCTATTCGCAATCTTCTACATGTAGACCGCCAGTTGACCCAGCACCATTTGTTGAAGGTGCTGTCTTTTTTCCACTGTATGGTTTTAGCTCCTTTGTCGAAGATCAAGTGACCATATGTGTGTGGATTAATTTCTGGGTCTTCGATTCTATTCCATTGATCAACCTGCCGGTCACTGTACCAATACCATGCAGTTTTTATCACTACTGCTCTGTAGTACAGCTTGAGGTCAGGGAGGCTGATTCCCCCAGAAGACCTTTTATTGTTGAGGATAGTTTTTGCTATCCTGGGTTTTTTGTTATTCCATATGAATTTGAGAATTGCTCTTTCTAGGTCTATGAAGAATTGAGTTGGGATTTTGATGGGGATAGCATTGAATCTGTATATTGCTTTCGGCAGGATGGCCATTTTAACTATGTTAATTCTGCCAGTTCATGAGCATGGGAGATCTTTCCATCTTCTGAGGTCTTCTTCGATTTCTTTCTTCAGAGACTTGAAGTTCTTGTCATACAGATCTTTCACTTGTTTGGTTAGAGTCTCACCAAGATATTTTATATTGTTTGTGACAATTGTGAAGGGTGTCATTTCCCTAATTTCTTTCTCAGCCTGTTTATCCTTTGAGTATAGGAAGGCTACTGATTTGCTTGAGTTAATTTTATATCCAGCCACTTTGCTGAAGTTGTTTATCTGCTGTAGCAGATCTCTGGTGGAGTTTTTCAGGTCACTTAAGTATACCATCATATCATCTGCAAATAGTGATATTTTGATTTCTTCCTTTCCAATTTGTATTTCTTTGATTTCCTTTTGTTGCCTAGTTGCTCTAGATAGAACTTCAAGTACTATGTTGACTAGATAGGGAGAGAGAGGGCAGCCTTGTCTAGTCCCTGATTTTAGTGGGATTGCTTCGAGTTTCTCTCCATTTAGTTTGATGTTGGCCACTGGTTTGCTGTATATTGCTTTTACTAAGTTTAGGTATGCTCCTTGAATTCCTGATCTTTCCAAGACTTTTATCATGAAGTGATGTTGAATTTTGTCAAATGCTTTTTCAGCATCTAACGAAATGACCATGTGGTTTTTTTCTTTGAGTTTGTTTATGTAGTGAATTACATTGATGGATTTCCAGGTATTGAACCATCCCTGCATCCCTGGGATGAAGCCTACTTGATCATGGTGAATGATTGTCTTGATGTGTTCTTGAATTTGGTTTGCAAGAATTTTATTGAGTATTTTTGCATCGATATTCATAAGGGAAATTGGTCTGAAGTTTTCTTTTATTGTTGGGTCTTTGTGGGCTTTGGTATCAGTGTAATTGTGGCCTCATAGAATGAATTGGGTAGTGTTCTTTCTGTTTCTATTTTATGGAATAGCTTGAAGAGTATTGGTATTAGGTCTTCTTTGAAGGTCTGATAGAATTCTGCACTGAACCCATCTGGTCCTGGGCTTTTTTGGTTGGGAGACTTTTAATGACTGCTTCTATTTCTTTAGGAGTTATGGGACTGTTTAGATGGTTTATCTGATCCTGATTTAACTTTGGTAATTGGTATCTGTCTAGAAACTTGTCCATTTCCTCTAGATTTTCCAATTTTGTTGCATATAGGCTTTTGTAGTAGGGTCTGATGATTTTTTGAATTTCCTCAGAGTCTGTTGTTATATCTCCATTTTCATTTCTAATTTTGTTAATTTGGATACTGTCTCTGTGCCCTCTGGTTAGTCTGGCTAAGGGTTTATCTATCTTGTTGATTTTCTCAAAGAACCAGCTCTTGGTTTTATTGATTCTTTGTATAGTTCTTTTAGTTTCCACTTGGTTGATTTCAGCCCTTAATTTGATTATTTCTTGCCTTCTACTCCTCTTGGGTGTATTAGCTTCTTCTGGTTCTAGAACTTTCAGATGTGCTGTTAAGCTGTTAGTGTATGCTCTCTCCAGTTTCTTTTTGGAGGCATTCAGAGCTATGAGTTTTCCTCTTAACACTGCTTTCATTGTGTCCCATAGGTTTGGATAAGTTGTACTTTCATTTTCATTTAATTCTAGGAAGTCTTTAATTTCCTTCTTTTTTGCTTCCTTGACCAACTTATCATTAAGCAGTGCATTGTTCAGCTTCCATGTGTATGTGGGCTTTCTGTTGTTGTTGTTGCCATTGAAGACCAACCTTAATCCGTGGTGATCTGATAGGACGCATGGGATTATTTCAATCTTCTTATATCTGTTGAGGTTTGTTTTGTGACCAATTATATGATCAATTTTGGAGAAGGTACCATGAGGTGCTGAGAAGAAGGTATATTCTTTTGATGCAGGATGAAATGTTCTATAGATATCTGTTAAACCCATTTGGTTCATAGCATCTGTTAGTTTCACTGTTTCTCTGTTTAGTTTATGTTTCCAAGATCTGTCCATTGTTGATAGTGGGGTGTTGAAGTCTCCCACTATTATTGTGTGAGGTGCAATGTGTACTTTGAGCTTTAGTAGAGTTTTTTTATGAAAGTGGGAGCTCTTGCATTCGGGGAATAGATGTTCAGAATTGAGAGTTCTTCTTGGTAAATTTTTCCTTTGATGAGTAAGAAGTGTCCTTCCTCATCCTTTTTGATGAATTTTGGTTGAAAGTCAATTTTATCCAATATTAGAATGGCTACTCCAGCCTGTTTCTTGGGGCCATTTGCTTGGAAAATTGTTTTCCAGCCCTTTACTCTGAGGTAGTGTTTGTCTTTAATATGGAGGTGCGTTTCCTGGATGCAGCAAAATGCTGGGTCCTGTTTTTGGATCCAGTCTGTCAGTCTATGTCTTTTTATTGGGGAGTTGAGACCATTGACGTTAAGAGATATTAAAGAATAGTGATTGTTATTTCCTGTTATTTTTGATGTTGTTAATATTGTTTATGTGGCTATCTTCTTTTGAGTTTGTTGAAAGATTACTTTCTTTCTTTTTCTTGAGTGTAGTTTCCCTCTTTGCGTTGGCATTTCCCATGTATTATTCTTTGTAGGGCTGGGTTTGTGGAAACATACTGTGCAAATTTGGATTTGTCATAGAATATTTTGGTTTCACCCTCTATGATTATTGAGAGTTTTGCTGGGTATAGCAGCCTGGGCTGTCATTTGTGTTCTTTTAGAATCTGTATGAGATCTGTCCAGGATCTTCTAGCTTTCATAGTCTCTGGTGAGAAGTCTGGTGTAATTCTGATAGGTCTGCCTTTATATGTTACTTGCCCCTTTTCCCTTACTGCTTTTAATATTCTTTCCTTGTTTTGTGTATTTGGTGTTTTGACTATAATGTGACAGGAGGAATTTCTTTTCTGGTCCAGTCTATTTGGAGTTCTGTAGGCTTCTTGTATATTTATGTTCCTCTCTTTCTTTAGGTTAGGGAAGTTTTCTTCTATAATTTTGTTGAAGATATTTACTGGTCCTTTAAGTTGGGAGTCTTCACTCTCTTCTATACCTATTATCCTCAGGTTCTGTCTTCTCATTGCATCCCAGATATCTTGGATGTTTTGGTTTAGGAGTTTTTTGCATTTTGTGTTTTCTTTGACTGTTGTGTCCATGTTTTCTATGGTATCTTCTACACCTGAGATTCTCTCTTCCATCTCTTGTATTCTGCTGGTGATGCTTGCATCTATGACTCCTGATTTATTTCCTATGATCTCTAATTCCAGGGTTGTCTCCCTTTGTGATTTCTTTATTGTTTCTATTTCTGTTTTTAATTCCTGAATGGTTTTGTTCATTTGATTGATTGTGTTTTCCTGTATTTCTGCCCATTTGATTGTGTTTTCCTGTAATTCTTCAAAGGATTTTTGTGTGTTCTCTTTAAGGGCTTCCAGTTCTTTACCTGTGTTCTCTTGTATTTCTTTAAGGGAGTTATTTATTTCCTTCTTAAATTCTTCTATCATCCTCTTGATAAGTGATTTTAAGTCTGAGTCTTCCTTTTCTGGTGTGTTGGGGTATCCAGGGCTGGCTATGGTGGAAGAGCTGGGTTCAGCTGAAGCCAAGTAGTCTTGGTTTCTGTTCCTTGTGTTCTTGCCCTTGCCTTTTGCCATCTGGTTATCTCTGGAGTTAGCTGGTCTTTCTCTCTCTGACTGTGACTTGTCTTTCCTTCAAACTCAGATGTCAATATTCCTGGGAATCCAGTTCTCTCTTCCAGCTGTTCTTCAGACCCTGCGTCTGGAGTCCTCCTGTTGCTGGCTCCTCAACACAAGTGGGCGGGTAGCTTTCTCCCTGAGCTACTTGTATATGGAGAGGCCTGTTGGCCCAGGCGGGGTTTCTGGCCACAGGTGGAAGCAGGCAGGCTCTTACCTCTGGCCTTTTCCTCAGTCCCTGCATCTGGAGCCCGCCTTCCACTGCCTCCTCAGCACAAGTGGGCCACTTTCATCTCTTTTCAGGAACAAACTTGACTTGAGAAAAGTAGGAGAATTTAATCTTTGGGTTCTGTCAACATGAACCATCAGTTTTCTGGTTAAATGAAAAGCTTCGGTAGTCTTCAAAAGATAAACATATCACATTGCTCTATTATTATTCATCAGTATGATTTCAATGGAGTAAAATACACGTTATACAGAGGGGGAAGAGAATGCACCAAAGTGAAATAGCCTTTATAACATCGGAGTTTTGAGAAACTCTTCTATATTTCTGTATTTTAGTTACTTAATAAGAAATGAGATGTTTATTATTTTAGTTTGTTCTACTGAGATAGAGTTATTTAATGGAGTTTGAAATGAAAATTTGGAATATAAATCTACTGTTACTAAAGATATCCTCTTTTCTTTTCTGAGAAGTCTGCTTGTCTATGAGCTCCACATGGTAGTAGTAAGAATTAAGTGGGTATATGCTCAGGATAGTTGGGAATACAGTACAGAATAGAGAACTCTAGAAATCAATTCCATCTGAAACAATCATGGATGACCAGAGACTCTTAAGTGGAAAAGGAAAGGATGTCTAGATTTGCCTACAAGAAGGGACATGGGACCACTGAATTCAGAACTAAGGCCTCCTGGGAAAATATGTTATCCTCTGGGTTTCTTCAAAAGCAGCCTTGAGCTATTTCTTTTAAAAATCTGGCTCTGAGTGTTTATTAGAAGTAAGGATCTTCAATTAGCAGATCAATCATCCCTGCCTCTGCTTTGTCATACAACTAGAGCAGAGAGTGAAGGAGCTGCCATAGAAGGAAATGGACCAGATGTTCTCTTTCTGGGTGGACTTGCCAAGTGTAACAGACTCAGACAAGAGATGCAGTTCATTCCAATGCATTTGCTTTAATCCCTCATCATTCATCTATGTATTCCGTATCATGGCCAAGCTGGACACTTCATTTATGATTTATCTAAAAGGTTGCATTCAAGTGGCATCGTTGTTAAAAGATATGGATTCTGTTCAGTGGAGGCAAATGGTGTCACTTAAGTTGTACTCTTCAGTTATCTTAAGTCTCCATTTCCTGTTTGTAATTTTTGGCTGCATTTACTTAAGTGTGTGTGTGTGTGTTTGTGTGTGTTTGTGTGTGTAGAGGAATGTGTATGGCAATACATACATGCCAAGGTTAGGTGATAACTTGAGAGAGCCTGTTCTCTCTTCTACCATGTGGGTCCCAGGGATCAGACTTGGGACATCATGGATTGGTGGGCAGCCAGTGAGCCTTCCCACCAGTCCTCTCAGCAAAGTTCCTAACACATGTTGTATGCTTATAAATGGTAGTCCTTTCAAATAAGAAACAGGGGTTAAAGAAAGACTGATTTTTTTTTAACTCACTCTCAGCATGAAAAAGTAGAACAACTCAAAGAGGAAACCATTGTCCAATAATAGCCTATTGTCCTTGTCCACTATACCCTTTGGTTATGTGGAATGCATTGACATTATCTTTCCTCATCCCGTGGTGGTGTTGTCAAGGTTAGCAGGCTCATAAGGAAGCTGAGATGAATTCTTCAAGGATCTTCATTGGGAGAGTTGCTGCACTACACTGGCAGGCATGATGGGTCCCTGAAAGGAGCAATGGGAGAGTCAGAACTCTGTTTCATAACACAAAGAGAGTTTCTGTCTTATATATTTGGGAGACAAGAGAGTTCATATCACAAGTCTGGAAGGCACCAGATAAAGTTAATTTATAACCCAGGGTATCATGGGGCTGGGTTTGCAAGCTGCAAATGGAGAAAGAACACAGGCCACTGCATATTTTGCCTATCAACTTTGTGAAGAGAGAGTGCAAGAGTTGATTTCTGCAAGAGAGAGAAAGAAGCTAGGTTCTGTGATCTTACAAGCAGAATCTTCATAAACATGAGCCACTTTCTAGGAAGATGCCCCATATTCACTTTAACTCACAAGAAACCTCCTTCAATAACGGGAAGGTCCAATCCCGTGTAATCCTAAGAAGCTATCATTTTGAGAGTGGTGACTTTACCTTTTCTCCCCCAGGAAGAACATGGTTGAGGCTGTGAGCCAGCACAGGGCAAGGAGACTCTCTCTACTAACCTATTCCCTCCTGTCCGTCCATTTCCTGCCAGCAAGGAAGTGTGATATTGGGGAAAGGTGAGGGGACAGAATAGTGTTTGAGTGGGTGGCTTTGCTTTCTCTGAGCTCACAATGGCTCACACTAACTCTGTCTCACTGAGTGCTTTTGTAGGCTCCTTGAAGTCTCAGCCCTCCAGTTCCCCTTAGCCTGGCAGAAGCGTGACTATTCTGAGCCATGTGAGAGTCCTCCTTTACCACTGGCAGCTCAGTTATTCACTGCCAGCCTCCCCTTTCTAACACTCCATTTAACCCCTCCAGGGTGCCCTAGTGTATCTACCCTAAACAGTCCACAGTTCCTACACTTACTGCCATCTCTCCAACCCCATATAATGGAATTAAGAGGTTATTACTGGATTTTAGTACTCAGGCTTCTGTCTTAGTTAAGGTTTTACTGCTGTGAACAGACACCATGACCAAGGCAAGTCTTCTAAGGACAACATTTAATTGGGCTGGCTTGTAGGTTCAGAGGTTCAGTCTCTATCATCATCAAGGTGGGAGCATGGCAGCATGTAGGCAGGCATGATGCAGGCGGAGCTGAAAGTTCATCTTCATCTGAAGGCTGCAAATGGAAGACTGACTTCCAGGCAGCTAGGGTGAGGGTCTTAAGCCCATGCCCACAGTGACACACCTACTCCAACAAGACCACACCTACTCCAACAGGGCCACACCTCCTAATAGTGCCACTCCCTGGGCCCAGCATATACAAACCATAACAACTTCCTTCTGAGATTTTCTGAAACAGACAGAACTCAGTCACCTTTATACTTCAGCTTTCTCAGGAACAAAACAGTTACCAGCCTTCTGTGTATGCCAAATGCAAGGTCAAGTCCAGAACTCTATGCTTGGCCCTTTCTCCATCACTAGGCTTGTAGCTGGGTGGCAGTACCAGCTCCTCATTCCTTGCATAAGAGATCCTACTGGTGACAGGATGCTAAGGGATTCATTTTGTCAGCTTTTCTTCCCTCTCTTGTTCTCTACCACTGTGTCCATACTGATCCTCTCAAAAAGACTTGAGATTCCCAGAAGAGATCTTAATTATTTTTTTAATCTTCTCATCTGTGGCTCTCTTTCCAACCCACATGGCTGCCTGGTACCTAGCATATTTGCATTTCAGTTGCCATAGAAGCCAGAGAAGCCCCCACTCTAACATCCTGTTACATAAGTGAAAATGGAATTTCTTTGGAATGGTAATCATTGTCATTATGCCAGGACCTCATCATAATCAACACTGCAAAGGAAATACCAGAGGAAGCAATAATGATCTGCCATTTGTTTTAAAGCCCTACCTAAGGTGTGTCTTTGTTCTATGTTTACATAATGGCAAGGTTCACTTTATAATGTAACTTTCCACATGGCAATTGAAATAGCAGACACAGAGGTTATTACAGGACTAGGTCGGAACATATGAACTACCTATATGGTTTTATGTGCTCTAAAATAGCATCTTATAGTTCTTATGTGGTGCTTAAACACCCCCCCCCCCTTTGACACACAGGGAATTGCCAAGTCTTTATCAAGAAATATTTTCCTGGGAAGAAAATAGTAACGTGCAGAAAGCACCCTGGGACTTGTAAGCAAACCTAGCCTTTCACACTATACTGCCTTTTATTTTGTCTGCGAGGGCTCTTCGTTTCTGTAGTCTCCAAAGAGGAAAGACTGTGTAATGGCTGCTCAGTGCCATTAGCAATAGTGTGAGAGGGTGAACTGTAGTGTAGTTTTCTGACAGGGAAGCATGCAGTCATTGAGAGTATGTGATATTGATCCCGCCCTTCTGATAAATAAGGAATTATTTGTTCTTATAAAGGACAGCTGCACCGTGATGCTGGACTTCACCACCAGAAAACAGAATTAAATCAAAAGCTAAACACTGCTGAGCGATTTTAAGATAATGAGTTCAAATATTCATATCTCAAATGGAAGAACCCCATTGCAGTGCTGACATAGGGACAATTTATGGGGAATATGGAGTCTCAGAAAGGTGAAGGGTAGCCAGAGGTCTCACCGGACTCTCACCGGGCTCTCACTGAGGCATGTTTGGGTCCACAAGGCATCTAAATGACATCATTTGTATGTATCTTGCTATTTATTTCATAGGATTGTTTAAAATGGTCCCGTTTAGTAAAACACAGGGGTGTGATAACACAGGAGCCATTTCACAGCAATCATGAATTGCAGCAGGTTATGGGACATCCTTTTAGAGAAGGAATGACGGGGTTTTCAGCTTGTGAAACAAAATAGTTCAGGTGTACTAAATCAAATGCATGACCTCTAAGAAAAGCCCCTCACATTCTTTGAGGGCACTCGCTCTCTACAGTGAGAACCTTTACCTTACTCAATCCTTCAAGAATGGAGCTGCTCATCCAGTAACCCTGCCAGCCAGGAAGGAAACAGACGCTGGGAAGTGTTAGGACTGAACACGGTGTTGATGTTGCAATCTGAAACTACCCGTCAGCCTCTGGTATCAGGTTCACACATAATCTGAACCAGACAGATTTCTTTTGAAACATTGCTTAAAGGTGGCTTAAATTGGAACATGAACACTGCAAATAGCAGGAAAGTTATTATTTTCAGCAATCCAAATGAATTAAAAAGCATTAAACCGAAGTGACTCGTACTGCCTTCACAAGGAGCGGCTGTTCCGTAGTGCTTATTTCTGGAATCACTTTATTGGGGAACCAGTTATGAAACTCACGAATCTATTCAGACCTATATTTATCTGTCTTTTCTTGTAAGCACTGGGTACTGTAGTAAGAATTCAAGTTTTAGGGAAGGTAGAGCCAACTGCACTGTCATGGAGCTTTAACCTATAAGTTTATTTTTATGAAAATCTGGTTTTTGTTTTATTGGTTGGTTGTTTTTTTTTGTTTGTTTGTTTGGTTTTTTTGCTGTTTGGATAACTTTTATAGAAATGGAAACAGGTGCATATTTATTCAGTTTAGAAATACATATCCACACAGATATACTGCTGTAATTAAGATGTTGCTGATGAGTCATTGGCTCTGGAAAGCAGAATGACCTAGAATAACAGGGTAGGCACTATCCATGGAAAATGGGAAAGGATTTGTCTTGAAGAGGAAAGTGTCTTATGTGGATGTCACTATGCCTGAAGCTGGGAAGACGACAGGCATATGAATCCCCAGCCAGAGGCCAGATCTTACAGAGTTCTGTATGCACAAGACCTCTCTGGATGGACCAAAGACCATGGACACTAAAATGGGCATCATTAAAATGTCCCCATGATTAAAGGCAAATCTCAATACAACTAAGTAACCCCCACAAAACTGCACATAAAACTATTTGTCAATTTTCTTCCTTGAGTTTCCTTCTACTATTCATTTTAACACGTTTCTTAAGTTAATGTTCAAGGGTATGGTCACCCCAAAGACAAACTACATTTTGTCAGCAGGTAAAAACACTTGCCCAGAAATCACATGGAAGAAAGAGAGAATGGACTCCTGCAAGTTGTCTTCTGACTTCCATACCATGTACAGACTTTAGCATGCTCACAGTATGTACCTGCTCAACGTCATAAATAAATATTAAAAAAAACCACAAATCTTTGATGCAACATGAGCTGCCAGCTAAGGCCCTGAAGGAACTAGGTAATCCTTCTTTGTATGCTCTCTTTTCCAAGGTGCAGATTTTTCAATTTGTTTTCTACTGAAGTACAAACATTGCAGAAGCAACTACTGGTACAGTGCAAGGACTTGCCTGAGCCTCAGCAGGGTGGGGAGGATGACCGTTCTATTCTGGGCCTAGCTCTCCCTTTACAGTAACAGTATAGTTCCCACTATTCAAAAGTGACTGTGGGAAATTCAGTCAGTCCCTCAGCTGTTCCAAGCATGTTGTTCAAATGTGAATAAAGCCCGTGGGAGACAAGGCCTCGTCTATTCCTGTATAACCAGCGTCCTAGTGAGCTGACTCTCTTCTTTCTTAATCTTCCCTTATAATTCTTTCTATAAAAAATATGATTACTTCACCCTCCATATGGTGTGGAACTGAGCTGAAAATTGTCTCAAGAAACATTATTTAAATACAAATATATTTTTAAAAAATAAAAAAATATTTGATGCTCTTTAGAAGGTCTCTTTTTTTGTAAGAGGGTGATATTGAGCTTAATGATCCTCTTTGTTTCAACTTCCCAAGGGCTGGGATTACAGGAGTGTATCACCAGAGCTGGTTTGGAAACACTGAAGATTGGTCCATAGTTTATGCATGCTGGGTGAGCAATCTACCAGCTGAGCCTGGCTCCATCTCAGAGAAGCACATGTCCTTACCTACACTCTGAAAAGACACTTCCTAGAAGCAAGGTTCTGATGTTCCCTACATTTGTAATTTGTGATTGGGTGATGGATTTTAGCTTGTCACCTCCCTAAAATATCCAGAAATAAAAAGAAAGGTCCACAGAAGAATGTCTGTTTTTAATCAAAAGGAAAAGCTATCATAATCAAAAAGCTTTCCCTTTTTAAATTTTTTTTTTAAATGCACCATGAAATTTTATAGCCTTGAGAAAATTTTGTCCTCTGAATCTAGCCAAATAATACTCCTGTCTGTTGCAGGATAAAAGTGTTTTGTGCTATGTAATGTTTTATTTTTCTTTCCTCAAAACTTCCATAGACCTTTCGACCAGGCCTGAGACCAAACTGTGGACAGAAAGTGGGTGTCTAAACTGTTATAGTGTAAAGCAGGTCGGAGAGAGTGTAAGAGAATAGTCTCATATCATTTATCTAATCTCTTTGGCCATCATCCAACAGAAAATTTTCTCTGGGATGGCTCCAGTATAGTTCCTAAAACGGAGTATATTTTTACAGATATCAAATTCAGCTTACTCTCTTCCAGAATTGAACATTGCTATAAAGAATAAAAATTTTTCCAGTTTTTCATAGACACACTATGGCTATTAATCTTAAGTAATTAGGGTTGGGAAATATGTCCTCAAAATAGAAGCAAGATTCTATTTAATAAGCAAATTGTGTATTGGTATGTCTCTTCCTAAAGTAGTGTGGACATTATCAGTCCCATTCTTTTCTTATAGGGCTGAGCAAACAAACTGCATTAAACATTAGGTTCATGACTCAATAATTTGACACAAACTAGGTTCATGTGGGAAAAGGGACCTTCAACTGTTCTCTGTCAAACTGGCTTGTGGAACTGTCTTTATCAGATTGCCCTGTGGCATTTTCTTGATTGCTATTTGATGTGGGTGGTCCCAGCCCATTGTGAGCAGTGCCACCCCTGGTCTGGAGGTCCTGAGTTGTATATCATGTTTTCTCTGAACATGAGCCAAAGAGAACACACCAGCAAGCATCATTTTTCTTTGGTTTCTGTTTCTGTTTCCATGTGAGCCACTACCCTGATTTCTCTCAATGGATTGTGACCTAGTAAGTGTAAGCTAAATAAACCTTCTTCCCTTCGGTTTCTTTTGTTCATGGCATTTGTCATAGCAACAATAAACAAACTAGAATAATTTGTATGATTTTTGTGGGTATAAGTAGCTTAGTTGACAAAACTCAACGGAGATGAACAAATACAGTGGGGCTAAGGATATATACCCAGACTCAAAAACCATCCTTTTCTTAACTGAGAAAGCAACATAGAACAAGTGGAGTCTCCTTCTGATGTACTATCTAATGTGTAGTCCCTAACTCGGTCAGTGAGTAATCTCTGGTTCTGTTTTAGAAAGAGCCAAGTCTCGTGACTAAATTCAAGAAGTGGAATAATCTTCAGATAGCAGAAACTTAACCTGTTGGGTTATCCATTGAGATTCTCTTCGGTTATCTAAGAACATTGAAAAAACAAGGATACTCAATCAGAAACTGAAATTCCTCAGTATCTAGCACAGACTTCACAAAAATCAAAAGTTCCTGAGTGTGTGAGAAGTTCTGGGGTTATATTGTCATGGATGTGTTGTTTTATTTGTTTTGATTTCTATTATTATCCAACGACCAAATATAGGGCAGAGCTGTAACTACCAAGTGACAAAGGGGAAATGTGAGGTACAGAGGTAGTTTGAGCAATAGTTAATAATCTTGAAATGCAGTGCATGACCATTAAAAACACTCCACTTGTTAAGCAATTTATAGCATTTTACATGTAATATTGGGCACACTTAGATCATTACTTTGACAAAATTATATATTTTAATTTTTAAAACTATATTTTATTCATGATGTGCGTGTGTGCTTACATGCATATCATGGCACTCATGTGGAGGTCAGCTTGCAAGAGTCACTTCTCTCCTTCCACCATGTGAGCCCCGGGGATTCAGTAGGCAAAGCTTGGCAGGAAGTATTTTACCCACTTAATCATCTTGAAGCCCCTAAATTTTAATTATATTAAAGACATACTGGGTATTCCTCTTTTCATGTCCAGCATGGTGATTTTAAATTCAGAATCTAAACTCTTTTCCATCCACAGAACCCATACAAACACATCCACATTAAGTACACATTGAAAAACAGAGTGTTTCTCCAAATACAAAAGGAAAAACATCTGCTTTTGAATGTTTTTAAGACATTGCTTAAATTGGCATGTGATTCACATTAGTCCTGTAGTGTTCTAGCTTGCATACATATGTGGATGTGGACATTCAATGAGTTCATACAGAACTTAGCAGTGGTGTGTGTGTGTGTGTGTGTGTGTGTGTGTGTGTACCTGTCAGACTCAAGCTGTTTCCTTTCAATTTTGGGTGAACTGTCTTAAAGTCAAGTTTCATTTGCGCACACGCGTGTGCACACACACACACACACACACACAGACACACACACATGGGCGCTCACACACATACATAGGTTCCCACTGATTACTTTAAACATTTTAATTGAGTCACAGAATGGGGGTGGAGTCATAGTCTTTATAAAGAAAACATTTAAATGTGATCTTTCTCGATACACATTCCTGAAGTGAAAAATTCAATTAAAAAATAATGATAAAGTAGAAATCATCTCCTCTTTGCAATGACAGTGTTCGGTGATAGGGAAATATGGGCAGCCATTGCACAGTCTGTCATAAAGATCTGTTGGGTACCTGCTTTGGTTAGTGTCTTATCAGTCAGCACAGCCACACAAACAAGAGCGGCTCTTATCTGCAAAAGCCAGGTTCAGGCTTATTAGTGGAGGGAATTGGCAGCCACCTCTCTCCACATAGCAACTGTACAAATATTGTTCCAGTGCCCAGAGTGACCAATGAGAATCAAGGCAGTACTTTCGAATCTTCCCAATACACGTAGTGTTCATGTGAACAACCTCTCTGTCACTCTCCTGCCTGTCTCACTTAATCTGTCCCATGTCAAGAATGTGAGCTCATCTACAGCCTGTAAATACTTGGGGACTTTTATGAAGGGAAAATATTACAAAGTTTGCTTCGAGAACAACTTAGGTAGGCATTTCTGTTCAATTACTAGCTACTTGTTCATGTTGTAGGGCTTGAGAACTGTATGTAGTGCTTGTATTATGTTCACCATGGGGCATCTCTAAATGTCAGTGTGTCAGTCAGCGGTCATGATGCGTTTTATGATTCTATAAAGATCTAGAATGAATAAAATTAAGTGGGAAGCAGATTCCTAATCACTTAATGAGTGGACCAGGATTCTTGTTCTGAAAGGCTGGCAGAAAGTGTTCTGGAACCGGTTACTGTGATGTCTAGTACGTCAGAATCAGCCTTGAGCCCACCAGGTTGTTACTGAAACTTCATTGTGTTGACCTTGGCCTTCATTAATTCCTCAGCTGCCTTCATGTTCTAATATAGAAGAGAAAATACTGAGAGCTGTGACATGGGGCTAAGGCAGAGAAGGACCCTTGAGTCAAATAGCAGGGAATGATGTTTCTTTGCAGTTGTAAAGGAAGAGTTGTGGATTTAAAACCACAGTGTGTCATTCACTCATTGGCTTTCCTGGCTTGCATCTTCCCCCTTGTTTTTGACAAGGACTAGTATATAAACTGTGATGTCCACTGTAGCTGGATATTGTTATTCTCAACAAGAACTAGGGCTTCACATTACCTCTGCAGATGCAGTAACTTTGGTTATTGAATCCAAAATGGCTGACTTTAGTGGGACAGTTCAATCGTTCTATGCTGCGGGCTTTACTGGTAGGAAAAGTGAAAAGCAACCTTATAAATTGTCTGTCAATGGGTATGTTTCACTTTAAACCAAATTCATACTGTTTTTGTTGCTGCTTAGATGTTTGGATTATGTTTTTAGCTCAATAGAAAACTCCCACAATGCAAACTCGCTCTGGCCACCTAAGGATTCTATCGTAGAAGCAGTGTGCTTTCTCTCTCCTGTGGGTTTTCAAACTTGGCCACATGGTATTTTCAAGTTGGCAGAATTATACCTTCTAGACAGGGCTTTAAGTCTCTGCTTAATTGAGTACAGCAGGTTAATAAAAGTGCCAATGTTCTTTAAAAACAAAAACCCAAATGCTCCGTGGACCTAAAGCAAATGCTACATATTACATTAAACTGCCAGTTGCAGTTCTCCTTGTTTATCTTCTGAGATAGGAATAAAATTATAGTGTGTTACCATGGCAGCATTGTAACATTTTATGAGACAAAAGATCCTTTTTTCCACATGAAGATCCAAGCCAGAAGCATTATCCATTAAAGAAAGCAAATAAGGCTAGAGAGACATATTTTTTTTTAACAGTCATATTATGGAAATCCGAAAGTTCCAGTGTCCTGAGATCACAGCTGTTCACATTCACGTTTGTCCTGAATTGACACCCATGGGTCAGTCCTGAATATTGATCAGCCCTCGCTCCCCCAATACCCTAGAAGTGGAAATGCAGTCTCTTATACACAAGCTTTTTTTTTCAAAGAACATGTTAGGGCTGGGAAGTGGTTTTCTATGCCCTGTGCTTTGTGAAGCTTTTATTTATGCTGCTTGCCCAACACCATTTTCTAATCTCGTCTTTATTCTCCAGAGCTTATTTCTTTGGCTTCTCTACTGTGAAAGTAATGGCAGGGCTCTTCTCATCTGAAGAAGAAGGGGCTGGACCCCCTTTAGGGCTGTGAGTGTCCTCTGTCCCCCTCAGAACTCACTACTCTCTCCTCTCCTCCCTGGTCATTACAGTGCCTACCCTCTTTCTTCTCCTCAACCTCCTCAGAACACACGCCAGTCTTCTTGTCTGTTTCACCTACAGGAAACTCTGTGAATACTCTGTAGAAGACTATAAGTGGATCTATTTTATAATTAAAAAAAAACCTTCCTCCCTAAATTTAACAGTGCTCTACATGTAATCATGTAATCTCTCAATCAAATGTACCCATTTTAATTGCTCATTAGCTACAATCATCCTTGGGCCTTTCTTTGCATAACTTATTAATCAATTAGTAGTTGATCAGAAACTACTTTAATGACAGTCCTTGAACTTATTTAAGTTTCAATGAAGTATCACGGTTTAAGTCTTCATAAGGTAAATTTTGAAAATTGTACAGGTCATGCCATTGAGTTTTCTTTATTTTTCTTACTATCAAGTGAAGGGTTTTAGTATTCTTTCACAAATCACTATTCCCTCTCTCTCTCTCTCTCTCTCTCTCTCATATAGGAATGCATACCATAGTGCATATGTGTATATCAGAATTCTCAGTGAAGCTATTACTCTCCTGTTACCTTTCTGGGATTCCAGCAATTAAACTCAGATCCTACTACTTTGGTGACAGCCATCTCTACCCAGTGGGTCATCTTGCTGACCAAAGATTTTAGTATGTTTAGAGCACTGATTTTCTTGAGCTGAATCTAAGATTCATGTACAAATGTCATGTTGTGTACACATCAGTCTTCAAGAATTGCTTTCTTAAAGTTTCCCCTTCAAAATTTATATTTGTAGGTAAATTGCTGAGTGACAGTTTTTCTTTTTCTTTATATGAAAGAATTATCAGTACCAGCCTAAGTAGGTGTTTGGGACATTCTGTCAAGGGAGAAAATGAACAGATGGATTAATAAGTCACCAAATATTTAAACTGCTTCAGAAAACATTCTCTATAGTGCACCTATGTTCAGGAGCTTAACTTTCAATAGCCAAAATGTGGGTTAAATCTTGGTAAATTTATTGGTAGGAGGATGGGTTAAGAAATTATGTGTGGATGTGGATGGAATAGCATTCAGTCTTAAACAGGAAGGAAACTCTGACATAATTCTGGCTACAATGTTAAGTGAAATAAGCCAATTACCAACAGGAGAAATCATGTAAGATTCTTCTTGTATGAGGTACTTAGAGTGGTCGGTTCCTAAAATAGTATGAGAGTGGGGGTCTGAGGAGATGGCCACACTGCCGGAGAGTGAAATCAAAGTGGATGGTGAGCTGAAACTAAGCAAGAATGAACCTAAGAGGCAACTGAAAGCTGAAGAAAGCAGAAAGCAAAGAGGCTCAACAGAATGAGCTCAGTGGAGAATAGCTAAGCCAGGCTGCTGTTGCCCCCGGCAACCACACGGCTGACAATGGTGTGGATGCTGAGGAGGAGACTCTGGACCCAGAGCTATACTACAAGATCCATAGTCAAGCAATTTACCAGCCAAAGGTCAGCGGGGAGAACCCGTACCCACACAAGTTCCATGTGAACACCTCACTCACTCAGTTCATCCAAGAATATAGTCACCAGCAGCCCATGGACCTGACTAATATAAAAAGTGGCAGATTGGATCCATGAGCTTTTCTTGGGGAAAGCACATCTTCTATGACATTCAAGCAAAGGGGGTCAAGTTACAAGTCATGGCCAACTCCAGGAACTATAAATCAGAGGAAGAATTTGTTCATATCAGTAACAAACTACACCAGGCAGACATAATCAGAGTTCAGGGGAATCCTGGGAAAACCAAGCTGAGCATCATCCCCTGTGAAATCACACTTTGTCTCTGTGCTTGCAAATGCTGCCTCATCTTCACTGTGACCTCAAAGACAAGGAAACAAGGTATCTTCAGAGATACTTGGACTTGGTATGGAATGACTTTGTGGGGCAGAAATTTATCGTCTGCTCTAAGATCATCACACATATAAGGAATTTCTTGGATGAGCTGGGATTCCTAAAGATCAAAATTCTCATGATGAACATCATTCCAGGGAGAGCTGTGGCCAAGCCTTTCATCACCTACATCACCTATCACAATGAGCTGGATATGAGAATTGCTTTAGAACTCGACTACAAGATGCTGGCAGTTGGAGGCATTGACCAGGTTTATGAAATTGGGCACCAGTTCCAGAATGAAGGAATTGATTTGACTCATGATCCTGAGTTCATCATTTATGAGTACTACATGATCTATGCAGACGATCATGACCTCATGGAAATCACAGAGAAGATGCTGTCAGGGATAGTGAAAAGCATACAAGCAGTTACCACCAAGATCACCTATCACCCAGACAGATGGGCAAGAATGCCAAGCCTATGGATTGACTCACCCTACCTTTCCTAAGAATTAGCCTAGTAGAAGAGCTTGAGAAAGCCCTAGGTGTGAAGCTGCCAGAAACCAGTCTCATCAAAACTGAAGAAACTCAAAAACTATTTGATATTTGTATTGCAAAAGCTGTTGGATGCCCCCTGCCCATCTTGGACCACACCCAGGGTCCTTGATAAGCTTATTGGAGAGTTCCTCAAAGTGACATGCATCAGTCCTACATATAATTGTGATCACCCACAGATTCTAAGCCCTTTGGTCAAATGGCACTGCTCCAAATAGAGTCTAACTGAACACTTAGAGTTATTTGTCATGAAGAAGGAAATATGCACTACCTACACTGAGCTCAAAGATCCCATGTAGCAGCAATGGCTGTTTAAAGACCAGGCCAGGGCCAGGGCCACTGGTGATGATGAAGCCATGTTCATAGATGAGAACTTCTCTACTGCCCTGGAACATGGGCTGCGCCTAACAGCTGGCTGGGACATGGGTATCAATCAAATTGCCATTTTCTCACAGATTCCAACAATATCAAGGAAGTACTTCTGTTTCCTGCCATGAAGCTTGAAGACAAGAAGGAAACCGCAACAGCCACTGAAACTCCACAGAGCGGTGTGGCCAGCCCCCACGTCTAGAAGAAACACTTCACTCTGGTGTCTCTGCGTGTCAGACCAGAGTCTGAGGAGTTCATGTGTAGTGTTGTCCATCTGGCCACTGCAGTCCAACTGCCACAGAGAGAAAAATTAGAGAGTCTCCTTGTATTCCTTGTTACCTAATAAACCATTTCTCACTTTACCTAGAAAAAGAAAGAAAGAAAAAGAAATACAATGGTGATTATGGGGTTGGGTTATTAACAATGTTAGGTGGCTAGAGAGCCTCCATTTTGGAAAATGGAATGAGTTTGGAAATGAGTGATGACAGTGGCACAGTGGTGCAGCCATACCCAGCACCACTGATTTGCACATTTAAACATGATTAAAATGGGAATCTTACATTGTATATATTTATCACATTAAACAAATCTATATCAAAAGAGATTTTTTTCATTATTTTTTTAAAAATGTGCCTATAGTTCAACTTAGGGTAAAAGCCTGCAGAGAAAAGGTCTGCTGACTAAAACTAGAGTCCTTTACTGTGTGTGCATGTGCGTGTGTGAGTGTGCACGAGTGTGTGTAAGTTTATGCATGTGTGTGTGTTCATGCACATGCAGGCATGTGTGTGTGCATGTGCACATGCATATGTGTGTGTGTTATGTACATGGGAACATTTGTGTGTCAGAGTATTTTGTATCTGTGGGTGATCACAATTATATGTAGGACTGATGCATGTCACTTTGAGGAACTCTCCAATAAGCTTATCAAGGACCCTGGGTGTGGTCCAAGATGGGCAGGGGGCATCCAACAGCTTTTGCAATACAAATATCAAATAGTTTTTGAGTTTCTTCAGTCTAATTTTTCTGAACTTGGAGCTTACCATTTCTGTCTGGCTGACTAGCCAGACAGCCCTAATAGCTTCCTGTTTCAGAGTTATAGGTATACATGCTGTTTCTGGCTTTTCCATAAGTTTTGAAGACAGCATTTAAGGTCTTTGTTCTTAAATGGACATTATTCTTATCCACTGAGCTAAATGCCCAGTCCCTCTCTGTCCTTTCTGACTCAGTCCCCTACACAGTGGGCTCCATGGTTCTGCTTTCCAATTAAGTCTGCAACACTCCTTGACCTAGCTTGTCAGTGTCACCCTTGTAACCATAGCTTAGGCTGTCACTGTGCAACTGGTAGCCTAACCCAGGCAAGGGTGGCTGTAACAATCCCGTGCAGCATTCATAGTTAACAGATGGAGGAGCTAGGGCTCAGAGAAGACATCACTCTAATGCTATGGTTCCTTAGGTAGGAAAACAGGGATATAAATGCAAAACTTTCTCTTTCCAGTGGCTGGAAACTTACATACTTTCCTGAAGTAGCAGAAATTATTAAGAAGACCCTCTATCACTTGATTTACTGCAAGTTAACAAACCTGTCCAGTAGTAGTTGATGTCTCACAGGCTTCTCACACTTAGCATATCCAAAACTGAACACTGGCCAGTCATCCAGTGCCCAGTGTGTTCTTCATACAGTCTTTTTAGGCCACCAGCATCGTCCCACCCACTTACCTTTGGCCAGAGCCTAAGCGCCTTTCATCCAGAGTATACTTCATCAGCAAATCTTATCCATAAAACCTGAAACCTTGGCTGCCCCCCACCACTGCACAACCTTAATTCAGATCGTCTTTTCTCACACATGAGCACCACCATCTAAATGCAATTTCTCCTCTTGCTCTCTCCATAGTAAAATGGTTTCCAAGATATAAGCCTTATTAAGCTCCTTACTTACAGAGTCAACTTTCCTTTATACTGTCTGCAAGGAAACCCCTGTACACTTGACCCATGTTCTCCTCTCCATCCTTGTCATCCCTTCTTCCCATCTGGCCCTACTGCTGTACCCTAGGTCAAGTGCCTTGTTAAGATTTTGCATGCCATTGCTTAAGATTTCCAAGTACAGTGACAGTCACTCTCTAACCCTGTCTCTTTCCACCTTGTAGCCTTCTTTTCATTCCTGTATAGCCCTGACCATTATCTGCAGTCATTTTGTCTGCTGATGTATTGAGCACTGATGTATCATCTTCTTTCACTCGTCTTTAATTCCTTACGAACTAGGAGTTTAGTCACTTTCCCAATGCAGTCCCCCCAACGCAAGCCCCAAATTAGTACCCAACAGACATTAAGACCTAGCAAACAGCTAAGGGGATGGACGGCCATATGCTACTAAAATACACTTCTGGCTTTTATTGGTAGAGCAAAAGTTCATAATGCCATAACCAGAGTTCTGAAGTGCCGTGACTAAAGGATGCAAAGAATTTTAAAGGCAGACGAGAAGTTGGAAAGAAGCTAACTAAGCCTTGGAAGGTCAGAGAGAGTTCCTTGGAGAGAATCTTCCTCATAGAAGGTTCAATTTCCTAAGGATTGTTCCTTTCAAATGAAATGGCACACAGGTGCCATTCCTTAGCAGTAAGAAGTGACACTATGCTGGGGTGAACCTGAATGCTATGTTTGTAAAATGCTGGAGACTGCGAGCATTCAGGACTGCTACTCTCATCTAACCTTTGAAAATAGCCTCTTAGGTTTGGATCTTTGGGGCAAAAGTGAAGAAAGTGTCTGGGAAGTCTCTTTTTCTTCTGAAAGGTTTATCCATAGCTTGCCAGGATAGCTGCATTTTTGGACGCTCTGGGCCACATCTGGCTTTCAGACTCTCATTGATATTGCCATGGTGCTTAATTAAGCATAATACTGGCATAAACAATATAGTCATGGAATGCTGGAGATAATAGGAAGGGCATGCTGTGAAGCATCAGACATGGACTGTATAGTTTAAAGGATGATTTTTATCAAAATCTAAAGTTGGAGTCCTTTCCATTGTTTGTTTCTTCAGTTGTTCTGACTCACTGGTGACTTTGCTGGTGCAGACGATGGGTCTGTGCTTGCTTATAAATCACTGTTTCAGACTTTGCTTATACGGATGCCTCTCCTGCATTTCGCCTCTCTCTAGCCTCTTGTTTAAATTTTGACAGTAAATACCCATTGACCCTTTTAAATTACTTTTCCGCTCCTTGAATCTATCTTCCAGCCATGTTAGTCCATGTTTCTAACAAATGATCATATCATGCCTTCAGTGTATGAAGTATATATCTAATTACTATGTTTATCTCACCAATAGGCTCTTCGGGGAAAGAACTATCATTTCACCTCCAGAGTATTTGTATCTAGTAGCATCTGACTTTCTGATAAATGTTTAACCACACCTAAAATGAATGAGCCATTCCCCTGAAAAGGCAAATAATTCTCACCCTTTTGCCCTGGATGTGAAGTGGAAGGTGGTGACTTCAGAATAGAATTCATTAGGCAATACGGAGAACTAATAATAGATTTGTTGCAGGTGCTCTAAAGAGTGGGGAGGTGGGGGTGCTAAGGTAAGAGATTAAAGCTAGAGACATTCCTCAGGCTTAGACTGTATCACTTTCTGACTCACTCAAAACCTGAGAAATCATCATTAACTATGTTTTGTTGCCTGTTTCCTTATTTGTTATATCTGCTATTATTTTTAAATCTGGGATTAAAAGCTTACTTAGCTCTTAAGACTCTAGTTAATGCTCATTAATCACCATGACTGCAAAACAGGTACCTGCCTGTGTCCCATTTCTTTGCATAACCATATATGGTCTGAGCTTGTCATAAGCTGTGCTAAAGAAAGGGGTGGGCTGCAAAGGTGGCTTTCTCACCACCACATGTATGAGTCTCACTGGGGATCTTGTCAAACTCAAAGAAGCCGGGCTCCACCCTGGTGTGCCCTGTGTTTCTGACTGACTGTCTCTGGGTTGAGTCCTAAGAATTTGCATTTCCAACAAGTTCCTACACAGGCCGGCTGCCCAGTGAGCTGGTCCACACTGCCTCTCTAACCTTGATGTACCTGGGCATTGCCTGGGCATCCTAAATGCACATTCTGCTTTAGTGTGTCTGGGACAAGCTTTGAGGTACTGCATTTATTTCTTCTCTTTTTGTGTGCTTGTGTGGAGATGTGTGTGGATGTGCATACACATGAATGTGAGTGTGCAAACTGCAAACATATATGTGCACATGTATGGGTGTGCATGCATATATATATATATATATATATATATACACACACACACACATGAGTGTAAGTATACACGGACATATTTGCACATATGTGCACATGTGGGGGTGCATACATGTGCATATGTGTGTGCACATGTGTGAGTGTGCATATTTGTGCATGTGTGTGCATATATGTGCACATTTCTGGGTGAGGTGCATGTGTGTGAGTGTGCATGCATATATGCACATGTAGAAATGGAGTGTGCATATACGTGCACATGTACACATGAGTGTGCATGTGAGTGTTCATATACTTATGGTCACACGTATACAGATGTGCATGCATATACTTGCACATGAGTATGGACACTGGAGGTTGGTGTCAGATGTCTATCTCCACTTTATTTACTGAAGCAGGGTCTCTCACTAAGCCTGGAGCTTGGCAATTTGACTATTTAGCAAGCCTGCTTGCTACAGGGATCCCTTGCATTGGGACTGAAGGTAGGCTGCCACATCCACCCTGCTCATATATGTAGATGCTGGGCACCCAAACTCTGGTCTTCTTCCCCATGCTGCAAGTGCATGATCCACTGAGCCATTTCCCCAGCCCTGACATTCTGCTTTACTAAGACCTTGCTGAGCAATGCTGTTGCTGGTAGGGCCACCTTTGAGAAGTTCACCTCTAGCCAAAGAGTTATTCCCTATAGATACTTAAAACTACTGCTACCCAGGTCAAGCCATAGCCTTGCTTCAGTCACCCTGTGGGAAGAGCCTAGAAATCTATATTTTTCATGAGCAGCCCCAGCAGCACGAATCAATTAGTGCTATGACCATATTACATACTGGGAACTGGAGTAGAGAAAAGTCATTTGTTGAATTTTCATGTAAATACTAATAAAATTTATGTAAACTAGAGAATATACAAGAAAATACTATTCTTTTTTACTGTTGCCAACATGCTTTTTTTTTTTTTTATTTATAGTGAAAGACTTCTTCTAGTCAGTGGGGTTTACAATTATAAGCAACAGATTTTTTTTTTTTTTTTTTGGTCTGTACCCAGATAACAAGACAGACAGAGTAGGATGGTTCTTGCATTCTGCAAAATGTAGTACATTAATTTTTAAAAAAACACAGGATACAATCTCTCAATAAGACTTGGAGTTGACCTGTTAAGCTAGACCAGCAAGCCCCAGGAACCAGCCTCTCTTCTTCCCTAGTGCTGAGATTACAAGCATGCACCCGCCCTTTTAAGTGAGTGCTGGGGTTTGAACTCACATCTTCATGTTTGCACACCAGCACTTTATTCACTGAGCAATCTCTACAGCCCCTATGTACTTCAGACTTAAATACATTGGAAAGATATAAAATACATAAAAATTACTTGTAATTTTTTTTTTGTAGTTTCCCTTTTCTTTGTAAGTAGGGAATTTGGTGTGGAGAGGGGCACTAATTTCATCTTTAAGAAAAAAGAGATAGCTGGTGGAGCTTTTAAAAGACCACAGCAAAAGAGAGAAGAAGAAGAGGAAAGAGTCTGTATGGACCATTGATGAGGAACAGCAGAAGCACAGCTGACCACATGGCCTAGAAAGTAGAAATATGGGACAAAGAGAAAAGAGCATGTAATGCAAAACAACAATCCCCCCTCCAACACGCACACTTTGGTCATTTCTAAGAACTCATGGGGACCCAGGCTACTTTCCAGGGTTCTCTGAATTTAGCATGTACTTCCTCTGGATGCACATACTGACTCAAGATGGCTTAAAACCCACCAACAACTTGTTAATTTGACATTTATTTTTTTCCTTCAATTGTCTTCTGAGGTCAGCAGTTTCCTTGGACATACATCTTCCATTTATTTAGGGCTTTGGAAAAGAGATCCAACTGGAAATCAAATGCCCCTCACAAATGCATTTTCCAGACTGGTGATCTGGACTACAAAGGTATGGAGAATCGTTGTGCACAGGGTCTGAAAAGCATAACTGTAATATGTTCCTACTGCTTGCATATGAAAAAATAAAAGTGGGCGGTTCTTTTGCATCGAGCTTTCCCAGCCTCCTTCAAGCTGAAATCATAAGAGCAGCTAATAACAGTCAGTGAGGAGGAGTGTTGGTGCACGCCAATAATCCGAGACCTAGAGAGGCTGAGACAGGAAGACTGAGGTAAGCTGGGCTACACAGTGAGACCCTGTCTCAGAAAACCATATCAGCCTCAAACTGCTCAGTGTCGGAACAGTACTCCAGACAGTTTCAGTTGCTGCCTTCTGTAATAGTTCAATTTCAAATTTTACTAATTCCTAGCAGTTTTCTACTGCAAGATGGGGAAAGAGTTTTCACAGCAAAAGGAAAGCATATGGAGACCAGAAGATGGGATCAAGGAGAAAAATCTAAATTTAAACTTCAGCTGTGTACTGTAGCCTGAGGCGGACCTTGCTTTCAACCCCTAGGAAGTCCTAGTAGGTCTCCTGCAGAGTAGGTCAGAGCATTTCACCATAATGGCTAATAGCTCGGGGCTTCAATCTATCCTGCAAGGTCTAACAGCTTGAAAGTTGTGTAATCTCCACAAACCTAGTGTGCACCTTCATCTAGTGCGGTAAGAAAGATGTCTCCTACAGGACATGGAGAACAGTAAGTGGAATAGGGTAATCACTAGCAGCTGTCATCATTAAAGCATCCACTGGCCAAGATTCAGAGTATGACTGAGAAAATTTGCTTGAAAAGCATGGGAATGAGATAGTGTGACAATTCTACTCAAATTTTGCAATATATATGCACATGTGTAGATACAACTCACATATCTAGGTAGGTAAATATGCAGTTCAAGATGGGAATGAGACCAACAGATGGCTCAGTGGGTGAAATGTCTACTGCACAAGCATGAGATCTGAGTGCAGATGCTCACTGTACCTACCACAAGAACCTAAGGGCATCAGCTGTTCACATAGAAATCTGGGTGGGGCAGCAGGCACCGGGAACCACAGCAGAGATCCTGGCGGCTCCATGGCCAACCCATCTAGCCTAAGTGAGAAGCTGCATGTTCAGTGAAGGACTGTCTCACAAAATGAAGTAGAAAGGCTGACGAGATGATGAGATGGGTAAAGGTAAAGGAGCTCAAGCCTGATGAGCCCACATTTGGCTTCTGGAACCTATAATGGAACTAGAATCCAGATTCCTGAAAGATGGTGTCTTAGTCAGGGTTTCTATTCCTGCACAAACGTCATGACCAAGATGCAAGTTGGGGAGAGAAGGGTTTATTTGGCTTATACTTCCATGCTGTTCATCACCAAAGGAAGTCAGGACTGGAACTCAAACAGGTCATAGGAGCAGGAGATGATGCAGGAGGCCATGGAGGAATGTAACTTACTGGCTTGCTTGCTTCTCCTGGCTTGCTCAGCTGTCTTTCTTATAGAACCCAAGACTACCAGCCCACAGATGGTACCACTCACAAGGGGCCCTCCCCCCTTGATTACTAATTGAGAAAATACCTTATCTCTGTATCTCATGGAGGTATTTTCTCAACTGAAACTCCTTTCTCTGTGGTAACTCCAGCTTGTGTCAAGTTGACACACAAAACTAGCCAGTACAGATGGTTTCTGTTTTATTAGGGTTTCCATTGCTGTACCGGAACACCATGACCCAAAAAAGCAAGCTGGGGAGGAAAGGGTTTACTCAGCTTACACTTCCATATTGCTGTTCATCACCAAAGGAAATCAGGACAGGAACTCAACAGGGCAGGATCCTAGAGGCAGGAGCTGATGCAGAGTCCGTGGAGGGTGCTGCTTATTGGCTTGCTTCCCTTGGCCTGCTCAGCCTGCTTTCTTACAGAACCCAGGACAACCATCCCAGGAGTGGCATCACCCACAATAAGCTGCCCCCTGCTCCCCACCATTGATCACTAATTGAGACAATGCCTTACGGATGGACTTCATGGAGATATTTCCTCAATTGGGGCTCCTTTCTCTCTGATGACTCTAGCTGTGTCAAGTTGACACAAAAACAGCCTGAACAATCTCTGACCTTCACATGTATAGTATGGCATAGATGTACAGAGAGAGAGAGAGAGAGAGAGAGAGAGAGAGAGAGAGATATCATGCATGCACACACAAACACACATAATGATAATAGTAATAATTGGAGGAGGAGGAAGAAAAGCAGGAGGAAGAAGAGGAAGTGGAGAAAGAAGAAGAGGAAGAAGAAGAGAGGGAGGAAGAGGAGGAGGAGGAGGAAGAGAAGCAGGATGAAGAAGAGGAAGTGGAGAAAGAAGAAGAGGAAGAAGAAGAAGAGAGGGAGGAAGAGGAGGAGGAGGAGGAAGACAGGGAAGAGGAGGAAGAAAGTTGTTTAAAAGAGAGAGCTGAGTGCATACCTTAAATCCCAGCACTTGGGAGGCAGAGGCAGGCTCCTCTCTGAGAGTCCAAGACCAGCCTGATCTACATAAAGAGAGTTACAGGTAAACCTACAGCATTACCCAGTATTAAAAAACAATTTTCTAAAAGAAATAAAAATCACTTTGGCTGTCCAGGGTCTCGTGGCTTTGCATATGAATTTTAGGATTTTTCTATTTGTGTGAATTGTCATGGGGATTTTGAGTGGGATGGTTCTGACTCTGTCAATCACTTTCAGTAGGATGGTCGTTTTCACATTAGTCCTACCAACCCATGAGCAAAGGAGGTCTTTTATCTTCTAGTATCTTACTCAAGTTATCTTGTTAGAGATTTGAATTTTTTCCTTGTAGAGGTTTTTTATTCCCTTGATTATGTTTATTCTTCGATTTCTTTTCCCCTTTGAGGCTATTATGTATGAGACTGTTTTTGTGATCTCATTACAGCAGGTTTGTTGTTGGTATATAAAAGCACAACTGATTTTTGTGAGTTGGTTTTGTACCCTGCTACTTTGCTGAAAGTTTCTATCATTTCCAGTAGTTTTCCGATGGGAATTTTGGGATCTCTTATTTATAATATTGTGTAATCTGCAATAGGGAAACCTGATTTGTTTATCCTAATCCTATAATCCTTCTCTTGTCTTGCTGCTCTAGCTACTGCTTCAAACGCTATATTGAAAAGGAGCGGGGACAGAAGACATTCCTTTCTTGTTCTTTATTTTACACTTTAACATTTAAACTTAACTTAAAATTAAACTTTAAAGGGGTTGCTTTGATTTTTCTCTACATCAGGAGGATGTTGCTATGGATTTGTCAGGGAAATCCTTTATTACATGGAGGTATGTTTTCTTCCATTCTAGTCTCCCATTGTCAAGGAACTTTATGGTATCTACTGAGGTGATAGTTGTGATTTTTGTCTCTCACTCTATATGATTTATTACACTTACCAACTTATATCTGTTGAGCCATTCCTATATTTCTGGAATAAAACCAACTAGGTATGGTAGATGCTGTTTTTATACATTCCTGTATTCTCTTTACAAGCATTTTATTGAGAATTTTTTCATTTGTGTTTATCAGGGATATTGTGTTGGTGGTGGTGTTGGATCTTTACCTGGTTTGGTGTTAGAGTGATACTGGCTTCAAAAAAAAGATTTGGAAGTACCACTTCTGATTCTTTCTTTTTTTAAAAAAAAAAATGAGCAGTATTGGTTATAGATCATCGAAAGTCCAGTATGATTCTGCTGTGAATCCATCTGGACCCAGAATATTTTGTCGTTGGAAGTCTTTTGTGTTTTACTACACATCAGTCTTTGTTCTCCACATGTGTATGCATAGGCACATATGCCCACACACATATATTCTACACACACACACACACACACACACACACACACACACACACACATTCATTCTCTCTCTCTCTCTCTCTCTCTCTCTCTCAGAAAAAAATGAAAAAAGGCCAAGCCAGTATTTTTAAAATAAATATTTAGAGAAAATAACAATAATAGACCCTGTTGAATTCCCTATCAAAAACTAATCTTTCATGCCTTAGTGACATAATTTTGTTTCATCAAACATATTTTAAATTTTCTTCCAGCTAATAATAAATATAATACTCAAAATAATGTTCAAAATTCTATTTTGACAGTTGTATATATTTGAAGTATGCAGTGTGAGCTTTCAATATACCTGTTGATTCTGACATGCCATGATCAAGTTATTTACATAAGCATTACATACCATAATTATGACTCTTACTGTGTAGTAAGAACACTGAAAATACTGTGCAGGTTTCACATGCATGACCCAGTGTTATTGACCACAGCCACAGTACTGTAGATTATGTCTCTGGAACCTTTTCACCCTGTCTATCTGAAATGCTGTCCTTTTGGACCAACATTTCCCAACCTTCTCATCTCCCTGGTAACCACCATTTTCCTCTCTGCTTTTATCAGTTTGACCTTTTCAGATTGCATTTAGTCAGATAGTGCAGTCAGCACCTGTGGTCTATTACCCTGGGCATACTGAACTCCAGGCTAATCTAAGTGACTACGAATGGCTACAAATGGCCATTTTCCCCTCTTTTGACACAGTGTGTATAATAAATCTGCTTCTCACTTTAATATGGGATTACATCTCAATAAACCCATCGTAAATTGAAAGGATCATAAGCCAAACCTTTGGCTAATATACCGAGACCACAGAACACCACAGCTGGGCAATGAAGAGCCCTGTGGCAGATGGGTTGTTTATTCACCTACTTGAGTGACTGCCTGAGAATTGCAGCTTGCTGCTGCTGCCAGATGCCAAGAAAGTGCTGTAAATTGTCACTGGGACAGGAAAAGACCAAAATTCAGGGTTCAAAGTATGAATGATACCAACTGCATGAGTGTATGCTGTTTAGGCAAACCCATAAAGTTCCTGTAAAAATTATAATAAAGTCACTGTAACTTAAGACTACATGTATGCCATTGTGTGTGTACAGTCATACCTCCCACAATGACAGGGAATATGTTTCTGAGACCTGTGTCATTCAGGGATTTCATCATTTCGTAAGCACCATAGGGAGTGTGTACACAAGCCAAGATGGTGATAAAGTCACTTAGCAATATAATCTTTTAGGACCACCACTGGAGTTCCACATACACACATTGGTAAATATAACACTTTTTTTTTTAATCCATTCACCCATCAGCAGGGTTGTTCCCAGGTTTTGACTACTGCAAATACTGCTGCAGTAAGCAGATGACCTCGGGTATTGCTTTGGAACACTGGTTTCATTTCCTTCTGGATCCTGGGTCTCTATATAGCCAGAAAGAGAATATGAGATCCTCTGGCAGTTCTGCTTTGAATGGGTGAAGAACTTCCACCCTGCCCTCCTTACTCGATCATTACTATCAACACTGGAGAAGATTTGCTTTTGTTCATATGATCAGCAATCCCTAGCTTGCCTCTCTGGTCATCCTAGAGGTGTGGAGTGATGGATACTTACACACATTTTTGGACATTTGTCTTTTCTGGAGAAATGAGTACATGAATCCTTCGCCTGTATTTGCATTTGGGGTTGTTTGTTTTGTCTTATATTTTGTTTGGTTTTCTTTGCTTTTTATTTTTATTTTTTGGTACTGGGTTGTTTTGAAGTCTTCATGTGTTACAAATATTAATCAAATGCATGCTTCACAAATATTTTCCCTCTCTCTGTTGCTTGTGTGTTCACTCACAGTAGACTCTCCTTCCCTCTCTCTATGGCTGTCTGTTCGCTCACAGTAGACTCTCCCTCTCTCTCTATGGCTGTCTGTTCACTAACAGCAGACTCTCCTTCCCTCTCTCTATGGCTGTCTGTTCACTTACAGTAGTCTCTCTCTCTCTCTCTCTCTCTCTCTCTCTCTCTCTCTCTCTCTCT